>VZSF01006618.1:160685-178110 GCA_013398295.1 Chionis minor
CTGCTGCTGCTGCTGGTGGCGGTGCGAGCCCGAGGCGAGGCGAGCCGAGGCGAGCCGAGGCCGGCCGCCGGGCGGGACTAGGCGGGGGCGGCACTCACGGAGGGGCGGCGGGGCCCGGCGGGGCGGCTGCTGCGGGAACGCCGCGCCGAGCAACCCCTCTGCCCGCCTCCCGCGACTGACGGCCCAGCCAGCCAATAGGGAGCGGCTCGCAGCAGAAACAGCCAACAAGACGCCAGCGTAGGCGGGGCTTCCCCCAAATAGGCGTAGGGCGGGGGAAGGACAGCCATCCCATCCAATGGCAGAAACAGGGGAGCGCTGCTCCAATCACAAGGCGAGAGAGGCGGGCATAACAGGAAGACCACCACTCAGCCAACCGCCGGGTGCCGCAGAGATTACTTCCTCAGCGGGCGTCCTAAAGAGTGACAGCCTGGTAAGCCAATGGGAAAACTGTCTTTGGCCTCCCACCAATTGGCACTGCTACGCGGAAGACCAATCCCAGCGCTCATAAACACTGAGGAGGCCGCTCCGGCGCTGCGATAGGTCCGCCCGTCGCTCGTGGCGGATGACGTGCGAGGGGGCGGGGCACGGCGGGGGCGAGGTCTCTGCTGGCGGCGCGGGCGGGGTGCTGAGGCGCTGCCCAGCAAATCCGTTTTAACTGATTAATTGGTTTTAAATTAAAGCCATTAATTAGGCAGGGGAACTTCTCCCTCGGGGATGAGAGCCGCGCGGGAGGACCCGGTGCCCACCTAAGCGGGTGAGGCCCGGCCCCGTCGTGCGGCGGCCGCTGCCGTGGGAGGTCCCGCGGGCTCCCGCTCCCCTGCGGAGCCGGTACCGAGGGCGCAGCAGCAGCAGCTTCGGAGCCGCCGTGGAGCAGACGGAGCTGCGGGTGCGCTCCAGCGAGTTTCAGCGATAACCCGCGGTTGGTGTTAACCTGCGGGGGTGCACAGTCGCCTTTGAAAGGGAAACGAGCAGGGTTTTGCTGCACCAGGAACAGCAGGCGTGCAGGGTCGGGCTCTGCGGGGAACGTTTGCCCGAGAACGCTTTGTGAATGCTTCAGAGACAGCAAAAGGGCTGCACCACAGGGACAAGGACCGCCTTGGTCCTCTCCCACTTTGATGCAAAGGACTGCAGAGCACTGTCCCTTTCTGATCCCTGACATCAGAAAAAGAGCTTTAACAGGTTTGGTGCTGCTTAGTGTTGCCAAATGTAAAAATTACAAAGGCAGAGGAGCGTCGGCCATCCCCACTCCTCCCCAAAGGCAGCGACAGAGGAGTACATGTTACTGCTCTTTCCGAGCTTCGCAAAGATGAAGCCATGTCACAGCAAGTCACAGGCTCCATCCTGCGTTTCAAAGGACACCACGCTGGGAAGCTGAACGTTTGACAATGCTCACTCAGCTCCTCCAGGAGTTCAGGGAGCTGCCATACCTGCTCCCAGCGAGCCCCCTCACCCCCTGCAGTCTCCACACCCTCCCTCCCTCCAGTGCTCCACCACCTGCACCGAGCTTCACCTCCATATTTTTTATCCCTTTCCATTATTTTTTTTTTTAACCTACCCATTCTCTGTCCCCGTCTTCCTTTTGCTCTCACAAGGAGAAACAGTCAACATGGAAGGATGGAGGGGAACATAAGACTCTTTCCAAGAAGCTGAATGCCTGCTGTACCCTTACTGTCCCCCTGTTAAGGTGTCCTTTCACAGAAGCAATGGGAAGCTTTTGGGTTCAGTCAGTTGCAGTTTAGAGTTTCAGGGGTTTTTTTTCCTTTTTGAACATGTAGAAGTGTCAGATCCAAACTAAGAGTTACACAGATGCAACAATTGTATGTTTTTGTGAGCTGTCCCACATAGAAAAAGCAGCAGGTTAAGAAATTTTTGTATCACTTCAGCTGCATTTATCCTGGGAAACTCACTTTTCTACTAAAGTGTGCAACTGAAAAGAGACCTCAGCTCCTTTTTTTTTTTTTTCCTTTTAAATACAGTTTTGCTTCCTAAGGAGCAGTTTGTCTTAGTCATTTTCCATTGCTTAATGCTAGCAAGCAATTACTTAATGCTGACCACAAAGAGACAGACCAGTCTTGCTTTAATCTTACAACACACAAAGAAAACTACCTTGAAAAATTCAACCTCTTCTGTGGTGCTGCTGTCTTAAATTCACAACTCAGATTCCCAGATCTACCCTCACACCTAGGATGTCAAGCAACCACAAAATCTGAAGGTGTGTACAAACTGATGTATATCAAAGCCATGCTAAAGACGACTTCCTCTTTTGTAGTGATAAGGAAATTGCAATATTAGTTTAAGTATTCATCTGTGAACACACCTGCAAACTTTACAGTAACTACCAGTTTCTTCTAAAAAGCTCTAAGAAGTCAAACCAATACATCCAGTATTAGTGCCATAAGGCAGTCATGAAAACAATGGTTTTATTTACGTTGTGACACTTAACACTGGTTTCAAACAGAATAATTACATTTGTGAGGTGGTATCATAATAAACACCACAAAAAGCATGTTACAGAAACAAAGAGATCTGGTAAGATATACAAGTTCAACATGAGAGAGCGAGCTGTGGAAAAAATATTTGCAGTTTCCATGAACTGTGTATAACTCGGTGTGAAAGAAACTTAAAGGACAGAAAGAAAAAAAACAACTTTAAAGACAGACTTAAGGCTCTTATTTGCAAGTGATCTTCCTATTGGAAGCATATTCAAAATATTTTCTCTGAACAGGAGGCAGCTTGAGGACTTAAACCTGTGTGAGAAGCTTCACGATGATGATGCTGTGGAGCTCAACGTCCACATTAGCAAGGGCTGTGTCTTTTGTTTCCTCTTCATACCCGCCTCTTCTGTATGAGTTAGTCTTTACTGTATGCACCCCAAGACCTGCATGCAAGCTAAGTCCCCATCAATTGTAAAAAGAGAAAAGGCATTTTCTTCTCTTGTCCCCATTCAGCAGGGAACTATAATTGATATTTCCACAACGGAAGGATATCAGACATCCCTCTGTAAAAAAAAAAATATCTATATAGAGTAGACATCCCTCTGTAAAAAAAAATCTGTCTATAGTATCTCTAGTTACTGCAAAGTAAACTTGCCTATTTTAGCTTTTAAACGCATGAAGGTGTAAGCCTGGATAAAATCAAGTAAACCAGCCTTTCAGTTAAAAGCAGCGTCAGGTATATCGGGTCGCACTCCAGGTGAGTGAGATGAAGAAACATGAACAGAATTTTTGCTAGCGCTGAAGAGAATGAAGAAGAGAGCAAAGCCTTTAATAAAACTCACAAATAAACTAATACAAGTTCCAAAATGGCATCTAACTAAAACCTGGGGGCATGGAAAAAGGGAGATCACCCAGACAGCTCAAAATTCTGGCTGATAAAGAGACTCACTATATATTTTGAGATTCTCTTAAAACCACCTTCGTGGATTTACATATATTGTACCTCCCTCGAAGCTACATACCCATTTCATCCAGGATTTTGGAAGCCACTACAGGAAAGGTGTTTACTGGAAGTTAGCAAAGCGGGGGGCTTTTTTTTTATTAAATAAAATGCTTTGTAGGCATTGTAGGGTACGAAGTACCCCCACTGAGCACCACAATGAAAATGAGGTCTTCGACACAGAAAGCGTGGGGGGAAGGAGGGCAAGACATTAGCTCACAGAAGAGCTGCTACTGATGGAGTCTGCCTTAATTGCGGGTACAAAGTACCCACTTGTACTTACCACAAAGTACAAGTAATCTGTTTGACAGCATTGCAGAAGACATCCGCGTTACCTATACACATTGGCCAAGTCTGGAGCCATTCACGCTGGAGGCTGAAGGCAACGCAGCTTTGCTGAGCACTGCCACTCTCAGCAGGACCCGACTGCCCCAGCTGGGACAAGACCGGCCATCAGCTCGTCAGCACAAAATCCAGGTCGGCGCAGACATTCCAGCAGCCTGGACACTGCAAGCTGGTACACAAAGGGTGCAAACTAAGTTTTGAAATCCTATTCCTGGGAGCCAAATTTAAAGCTACAGTTAAGTGACTTTAGGAGTCAGAAGTATCTAAATGCTTACTCTTTGCCCTTGTTTATTCTACAGAAGCGACTGTGTTTGATACAAGACGACAATAGCATTCTCCCTATTGAAAAATCAGCATCACCACACTGGACTGAATCAAAAGTTCAACTCTTTCTTGTGAAAAGATGCTATTAATCCTGATTCAGGCCTTTAGAAGACTAAGTATCCCACAAGTGACAACCCTGTTACCTGCTAAGGAGAGGAGATAGTTGGGAAAGGCACACTGCAACACCCAGTTAGAACAACTCACAGATATCTTTGGCAATGCATCCATTCTAACAAATTCTATCTATATATCTATCTTTCAAAAGACAGCTCTCAATCTCTCTGGGATTTCATGAAAGCTCACACTTGAGAATGCATGTAACTGTAAAATAACTTTCATTCCTTTATTCAAACTTCACATATACAGTGGACAAAAAAGACATTTTAAAATAGATCCATATAATTATATGGATTTTTGCAACATATCAAATTCAGATCAAAATTAAGATATACACTGTATTCCATAACCAAGCTAAAGCTTAAGTGTATACTTCATCTGTGTAATAAAACCCAGGAACTACTCTGAATACTGGAACATTCACCAGTCAAATTCCATCAAGTGGAAAGTCACTTACAGCAATTTGGAGGTTCAGAATCCCTCTTTACAGGGGCTATACAACCACACTGTAAACAAGTGTTCGAATCAGGCAGTTTCCCTTCTATTCTCCAAATAGCGTTCATTTTACAGAAGCAGCTGCTAGAAGTTGCAATGCATACAGGAAGATTTAGACCAGTGGTTTTCAGCGTGTACGTTACCAACCCCAACTGAGCAGATCATCAGCAGTTATCTTTATATAAGGAACAGCCAGAGCCTAAACTCAGCTCATCTTCACAGTCCTGATGTGGATTTGCTCATGGTTGGGTTTTCTTCCTCAGGTGCTAGTAGCACAAGCACTCCATGCAACTGGAAAGGACCAAAAGTTTGAAACAAGAGCCAGAAGAGTGACAGTGGATGTAATTTTAAGAGAAAAGTTGGAGGGAACTTCCACGTTCTCATGATAAGCCAAAGAGAGCTCCGCAAAACATCCAGTCCCAATGGAAGAGATAATGACAGTTAAATGCAAAGTTCAAGTGAGCACATTTCCAGTGTAAAAACATCCCTCCACCAGATGTTAGTACTGCCTTAGCCAGAAAACTAACAACTGACTCCAAACACCACTCTTAAAAAAGAAAACAGCTCTTCTTCTAAAGACTGGGAAAGTACTGGGTAATAACATCCTGAAATCTAGATTAACAGGTCAACATTTTACAAAGAAGTTGTAAGACTTAAATAATCCCTTTTTAAACTGCTTAACACATCTGATAAATAGCTTGCATGTCAATCTGATATATGCTGTACCGTTCGGCTCTTGAACTCCAAACCTTTCCGTAAGAGATACCACACCTAGAATATTGTCAAATAAATAGTGAAAAACCAAAAGATACTGTGTTTCGAAGCATGAAGAGTAACAGTACATTATGCAAGATAATCAGCGTTATACATACAGGGAATGCTATTCTGGTTGGACAGATTATGAAGTAGTATTCTCCATGAAATACTAGGCACAAGAATAAATCAATTAGACAGTTTTTTCTGCCTAATAGACAAGTCTAAAATTAACATTCTTGGCAATACAACATTGTAACTGATATGCTTCTCAATATTTAAGAGCCTTAATTGCAAAAGTCATGAAGTGATGTTTATATTTGTGTCTCTGACAAGCAGTTACAGTTCTGGACAGATTTCTTCTATGCTGTGTGCTCTACTTTCCAGCTGGTCACGAGTGGCATGTGCTGCATAAGAAAGATTACAAAAAATACATAATTCTTCACACGCCTTGAGTATTTTCAAAACACACACACAAAAATCCTCCTGAAATCATCTTTGCTTCTCCAAAGGTAATGTTTACCAACCTATTTTAGCAACCTGCAAGCTTTTACTTTGAGAGTGCAGAAAATTCCAAAATAGTTATTTCAACCTCATGTTCTGAAGAAATGGCTCATACCATTGTCCAGCATACCAAGCACTGAACGCTCACCACCCCTGCAGTTGGGAGGATTTTAACCCAGGAGTTAAGAGAGAGATCAATTTGCAGAACTAATGTATGAGTTCCGGAAACACAAGCAAACATAGTACTTTTTAAGGTAAAATTTCCATTTCAGACAAGACGCTTGCTTAAAAATAAAACAAGCTTATTAATGAAGGAGCAGAGTTTGTTGTGTTTTTCAGGAAGTTGTTAAACTCATGTTTTTAAGCCAAAGAACAGCAATATTATCAGAGAAAGCTCCATCTCATTAGTGCTTGTCATATGGAAAAGCCCACCATGTACATATACATTCACACACCTGAAAATTCAGAGGCATATAGCAAAAGTCAGAGAAAACCACATCGAGATGATAACCTTTAAAAAAGGTTTGTTAGGCTTCAGCACAAGTTAGACTTGGTAACAAGTGCAGTTTAACAAGAGGCCCGCGTAGCTAACATGCAGAACCTGTACGTGTATGCTCCCTGCCTTCTCATTTAAGCCACCTTTAGGGCGATGCTCACTGTGGTTCAGGAAATAAAATGTATTCTGTATCTGCCAAAGGCCAACAGAGCACGCCCAGTCAGCTGACAGCGCAGCTGATCAGCAGTATCTGAGCTGGGTTACCACAGCACTGAGCGCCAAATGAACCACAAGGAGAGAACAATAGGTTTACTGCTTGGCAATTGAACTGCTACGGATCACACCCTTGTATGGGATACTTCTGTGCAGCTGAAGTCAAGACAGGTCTGCATTGAAATCACCATGTTTAAATCTACCCACATCAGAAATCTTCCCTTCAGTGATTTCAAAGAGCATTTTTAAAGGAAAAGTGTTTGTGGAGAGGAACAAAGGTCACTATTTTGCTGGCAAAGTCTGTTTGTGTCATTCATGGAGTCATAAACAGGGAGTAGCCAGAGAAATTCCAGAGCTGAAATGCTGAAGCAGGCAATCCTAATGCAGTCTGTTACAACTTGAACTTTCTTTTCCACCAAAACCCTTGGCTGCTAGAATCCACATACATGGGCTAAGTTACAGCTACTTGAGGCAAAAAAGGCATGACCCATCCACTTAAAACACTTGGTAGCCCATGATGAAGACAGGGTCAAAAATATACAAACAGTTCTCACCATCACTGACTGGACTGGCCATCTTCATTTCAATCAGCAAGAAATCTCAGTCTGTAACCAAGAAGCGCAATTCATATTAGCAAACCTCGTAGTATCCGACAGAAGCCTTCTTAAAAACCTGTCCTAAGTCTTTAGCCCCTTCTTCAAAAGGAAAGCGGAGAGCTTAGAAAAGTATTGTTAGTTTTACTCAAATACAAACCAGACAGGATTAGAGGATAGAAAGGAGCATCAGATAAGGGAAGCACAGAACCTTTAAGGGATTATCATGGACAAAAAAAAAAAAAAAGCCAACTGAGAAGTGGGTCTCAAATTGCCTGAAAAACAAACCAGGAGACAGTGGAGCCCTCAAGTCACACCAGACCACTGAGAAATGCCTCTTATGTCACATCTTCACCTGGAATAATCATCAGTACTATCGAAGTCATGTTATTCCACTGCAATAAAAAGACAGTGCACGCCAGCTCTCTCTCACATAGACTTACGGTCTCAGACACAACAGGCGAGTGGTAGCCACATCACCAGATGATCTCCGTAACTTCAGACAGACTGAAGTCCCATGGAAGAAGTTATCAAAACATACAACATGCAGAAAAAGAGAGATTTCCTTTGCAGCTAAAGGCAAGTGTTAGAGCTGTTAGTCAGTTTACCAGAGTGAAGCCAAAAGAAGCCATCACAAAAATCATCTCCTGCATCACTCAATACACTCAGTAAAGAAAACCCTCATTTTCTGTTCTGTAAGAAAGCGCCTTACAATACAGTGATTTGACCCTGAAGGGCTCTTCAAAAGCCATCCAGATGAATAATCTCTCTCCACGCTTACAGTCATAACAGGGGAATCTCAGGAACAAGAAAATTTTGATCTACTTCCATGAAGGAAGTAGTTTTAAATACCCAACTGCCTAATATAACCAAAAGCATGGCATGACAAAAAGCAGAGACTAGCAAAGAATCCAAGTAGTGTGTATTAAAACCAGCTATTTGAGAAACATTCTGTAGCTCTAGTATCTTTTTAATTAACATTTATGAGTAAGGAGACTCTTTTGTGCCCTCGGAATACAGAGGAGAGAGTGATAAAAGAGATGTCATCTTAAAAAAGTTATTTCAGTAAAACTTTGACATTCATTTAATATGGCTGTGTTGCTGAACATATATCATCTCAATGTAGGAATTTCTTAGAACATGGGTAGTGGCAGCAGGCAGAGGTTTATTAAGAGTTTTGACCATATTCTATCATCCTTTGACCAACCCTGCCACAGAGAATCACACGAGATCAGTCTGAGGGCATTCAATTCACCAACTGTTACAAAAGTGAGACTAGGAGTTAACCTCAGAGGAATTTATCAAGTGCAGAGACCAAAAGCTATGATAGTTGATGCAAAGATTAGGAGATAATGAAACATGAAGGTTTGTTAAGCAGAATGATACAAAACAGAAGAATTGAGAACTAATCAAGTTAATGGAAAGTATTTCTATACACCATGGTGTAGAGGTGAACCAGTTAGTTAACGGGTTGATAAACTGGCAAACAGTTACATTTATGCAATCTATTGGCCATGAGCAGTCTAAAAATCAATAATTACCAGTTGTGGCTCTGAAGTTGGTTATGAGGCAAGGTGGAATGGACTTCAACACTAGAGATGGAAAAATGCTGCAAAGGTGTGCCTTCCTTCCACTGGCGAATGCAGCTGGGGAGCGGAGTTGCCTCTGTTTTACAGCAGAGAGCAGCGAGATGGCAGCTTCAGGCCATGGAGAAAGGTCATAAGGTTGCCTATTGGAGCCCTCCTTTCCCCTGGAGAGTGAAGTTCTAGTAAATAGCCATTATAAGGCGTATGGTAAGTTACTGGATAAAGTGAGTCCATTAATGGGTCTCAGACACGTACCAAATGACTCTTTCAGAGCAATTATGAAGGCATTAGTCCTCCTGTAATAAATAATGGGACTAAAATGTGCAATCCACAGAACTTAAAAAACACACGACTTTGCAAATCACCTTTCTATTGTGTGGAATTTAAACTAATTTTAGAAGAGTTCCTAGTTCACACGGCTGAAAAGCAAATGTGAACCAAGTTAAACCCATGCAGCATCTTCCCAAGTCTGCAGACTGTGCTAACATCTCATAGCTTTGCCAAGCAACAGATGAATGAGGCTTACAGACTTCATTGCCACTAGTCTCATGAGCAACAGACATCTATTTTTTTACTGCCAAAAACTTGTTTGAAGTGCTGTTACACACAGAGGGGGGGGCAGTGAACAGCTATAATTATTCACCAGAAGGCCACCGCAAAAATCAAATCCTTTTATTATAGGGTCTACCCTTTCACCCCGAGAGAAGCTTAAAGATGAAAGAGAAGGTGTCAGCCTTCATGTGAAGGTGTCAGTTTTATGAGTTTCCTAGCAAGAGACAGCCCTGAAGCAGGTTCCAGAAAGAGGTCCCAGCTAAAAATCCCAGACTTTCTTCCAGTAGCTGACTAAAATCAAAGCTGAGGGCCCTATTCCATACTATAGAAATGAACATTACTGCTTAAGGACCAGCTCATACTGAAGTCCTAACAGCAGTTTTACATTACAGTAAGACAGTTCTTACTTAGTAAGTTAGATACACTCCCCTCCACAGGGAGTTCATTCATGCTAGTTTCCCATTGCTGGCTACAGGATGGCTTGGGAGCAGAATGGGAATTGAACCACAACATAAGGCCAAGGTCTCCTGTGTGGTCACAACTTGTAATGTTCTGTAAAGGAAAACTCCTCCTTTCAAAAGGATGCTGGCAACTTCACCACCAAGTGTCAGTTATGCTGGGGAAATAGTACAAAGCAAAGGTGTTTACTTTTGTTATGTCACAACAAACAAAACCCCACACGCTTAATTAGCAATACTGATGGTTTTGGTACCATGCTACAAATCTACTTAAACGTGCTTTTTGATTAATCAGTAGCTCACCGTGTTCAGTAGATTCTGTATTCATTGTTTCTACATCTGCAGCATCATGCATCTCTTCATCTTCATCATCATCCTCTTCTTCACCATGTAGTTCTTTTGCAATAAGCTGTCTTGCCAGTTTGATGTTTCGTCCTTCATTGTAGTGCATTTTTCTCTTCATTTCAAACTGTTTCTTTTTCTCTGTGGACAAACAAATGCAAGTATTTATTTCACTCCATTTAAAAAAAGTATCAATTTATTTCCTGTTCAGAGAGGCACTAACTAACTGCTTCCTAGCTCAAATTTATTCCTACCTTGAAAGTCCATTGATTATATGATCAAGCAATCACTCATTCAATTAAAATTATTTTCTTCAAGCAGTGGAGTGTTCTTTTAAATGAGTCTTAGAAAAACGCTAGTAATTAATGGACTGGAGTGGCTGAAGCACTTCTTTTAAAAGAAGTCTGTAAAAGACTGTTTGCAAGTAGGAGCACCTCCAAACCAAGAGAAGCATCTAGTAACAGCATAAGAAATTCCAAAGTTTCACAAGACTTGTTTCTGAGTAAACTTAAGGACAAATTGAGACGTATTGGTGGGATAGAAGATTAACTTTTGCAGATGTGTGACTTGACTCCTGGCTAGCTACCAAAGGTCAGTTATGAGAGATATATTTACCACATGTAGCAGAAAATATTTTCCATTTTCCCCATGGCCTGAAGCCTAACTTTGCTCCATATATTAAACATTAGTAGGTCTTGCAGTAACGCAACATAATTAAATTTTGCTTATTGGCAGCTCCAACACTGGTTTTTTTCTTCCTTTAGAATAGAAAGCTTACACGCTCAAACTTGGGGCCAGGAAAGATGAGAGGCAACAGCTAGATAACGCAAGCCTGAAACCTTAGAAGTATCATTGTTTGACTGTTTCCTCAAAATGCTCTAGACCAAGCTAACACAAAACAACATCTCTATTGAAGATGCATGAGGCAATTTGCTTAGGTATGAACGTAAATTTCCTGCTGGATCCATCTACCAGTTGCTTTGAAAACAACAGAAATATCATCTGTATGTTTGCAAGCAATTGGCAGCATCTTAATTGCAGTGGTACTCATTGAATTCTTAAGTCTACCTGAAATATGTTCGGATTAAGAAGTACTCCCTCAGCCCAAAACTGGAAGAGCTCCTTATTTGAGAAGTCTAGGTTTCTTAAGAGGAATTCCCACACATTAAGCTTCTACACAAGGGGGCAGCCAGTAACAGCAAACTCCTCTTTATATGTAGATCCCAAATGAAACAGTCATGATTAGAAACAAACAGCATATTTGTTCAACCTTTTACCTACCCTTCAAATACCACATAACACATTTTCAAATGACAACATCTTTCTGTTGGATAGTACTTTTTATTCCCAAATATTTCTTACTGAAAAACTGAAACTATTCGTAGAAATAACACCCACCCCCCCAAACAAAGAAAACAACTTATGCCTACCTCGTTCTTCAGGTGTTAATTCTTCATCCTCTTCCTCCTCCTCACTGCTTTCCTCTTGCTTTGCTATAATCTTGGGTCCTTTACCTTCAGCTGCAGCTGCCAGTCTGCATAAAACATGTGATACAAAATGCTGAAGCAGCAAGTTCTTCACTATTTAAAATACATGAAATTTCAGAACACTCATACAAACTGCTTTGTTGATTATTTTTGCCATATTTATGCAACATTTAGTCAATTTTCTATGACAATACTTACTTTTTACTCAACACATCTGCTTTTAAGGGCTCATTTGATTCTGAATCGCTCACTGCATCCTCATCATCTTCTCCAACCATGCTTGGAAGGCAAACAAAAAGTAGCCTTTATCAATAATTTCCTGCTTAAAAATTGCTTGATAAAACAGTCTAAACTTTACAATGCTCAATTAAAAGACTCCTTTAATACTTTAAAAACTTCTCAAATCTAATTTAAGTATTGATATGAATGACAACTTTATAACCTAGTACACAGATGTTAACTGAACAAAAATATAAAATCAAACCAAGTCAAATTTATTTATTCCATTCAAAGCCTAAAGCTTGCTAGACACAGACCTTTTAAAAACGGACTGTGTTCTTTTTGTCAGTTCTCAATAGCTATAAGCCTTTATTTAGAAGCTTTGTAAATCTGAATACGTTGCATACATCCAAGAGGCCTGCACAGTCTGTCAGGCAATCAGCTACAGTAAGTACTACATCATCCACAAAATCAATTTTGCTGTAAAATTACTAACATTTACTACCAGTTTAGCAAGCCTACCTGTGATAAGGAGTACTTGGCTCATCTATTTTCATCAAGCCATAATCTTTGCCTGCTGGGTGGTATGTAGCTATGATGTTCATTTCATCCCACTTCTGGGATTTTTTACTGAAATAAGAAAACAAAGTTAAATTTTCTTATATTCTAAAAACAATTAGTTCCATCTGGCTACAGAAAAGGAATGTTTAGCCTATCTTTTGACCTCTTCTACATAGTAGAAATAGAAAGAAATACAAAGAATACTGTTATGACACAGGCATATTCAAAGTATGGCTATTAAACACTGTTCTATACAAATTTTAGTTAAGTCATGACAAATTATCAGTGCAACTTAATTTCCCTAACAATTCACAATAGTGTCGTGGTTTAGCCTCAGCCGGCACAAAGAACCACGCGGCCGCTCACCCAAACCTCGCAGCAGCGAGGGAAAATTGGAATAAAAAGGCAAAAACTCGTGGGTTGAGATAAAAAGCAATTTAACAGAACAACAAAGAAAAATTGACAAAACAACAATAGTACTGGCAGAGGAGTGTATAAATAGGGGTACCGTACTGACGCGCACCAACCGGACCCAGACCGTCCCCGCCTGCTCCCAAACTGGGAACCCCCTCCCCGGCCAGCTCCCCCTAAATACTGGGAATGGCGTCACGTGGTGTGGAACACCTGTGCTGTGCCAGATATTAACCCTGTCCCTGCCGGAACCAGGACAAATAGCTAAACCCAGTGATCTATAAATGTATTCTTATTTATCTGCACACATATATTTTCTCAAAAGACTTGTCTTGTTCAATCACTGTCCCAGCAACTGTGTGCTGTTGTTACAAGTTACTGTAAAAATCATTCTTCCTCTTACTAAAGCCTACAACACTTCAACAAAACCAAGTAACTTCCACCTCACCTCTGCTCAGTGAGCTGCCATGATTACTAGCGAAACTGTTGCATAAACAATACCATGCAACAACAAATAACTTCCTGCAGTAAAATAAATAGCACTGAACAAGCTGGTTACTAATACTGCTTTTGTCATCATAAAGTGGAACTATAAAACAGAACTGATTCACTGCTGTAACTAAGCTGAGGGAGTTCCACATTTCACACAGACAGGCACCAGTGATGATACACTATTTAGAATTTCCTCAATTAATCAGCAAATGTACCATTTTATGTATATTTGCGGAAACAAAAGCCCACCCAGACTGACAAAATATACAAGCCACAAGGAAAGCAATCACCTTGTGGCCAGAAGAGTCGCCCCTCTACTGATCTAAAAGTCACAGAAACGTTTAATCAACGGAACCTACCAGGTTCCACATTCTCTCTAAAAAGGTTATTGCAGGCTTAAAGAAATTTAACTTTAGAATAGTAAAATCATTCCACTATTTAATAGTACCTTATGCATTAACATAGTCCTGAAGTGTTGCAAATTATTATTTAAAGAAGCAAATGTTACAGGGCTTTGTCATTTTTTGGTTTGGGGTTTTTTTTGGAGGGTAGGGCGGGAGGAGCAGTTGGCTAGAAGACTTTAATTGAACTACTCTTATTTAAACACAGACCATTCCACTAACAAATTTGAACAATACATCCAATCTCAATAACAGAACTGCTTTTGAGCAGAATGGTATCTGTAAAACAAAACTGATAAAGCAAAATTCCAAGCACAAACTGAAGTTTACATTTATGGACAGCACCACATAATACAACAGAAAAAAAAACCCTAAAGGGTTAAAAAAAAAAAAAAAAAAATGCAGGAGTTGATGCTGAATCCTACATGACACAGATTTACAGTCCAGAAATGAATACAAATTAAGTGAGCTTAATCCCCTTAGCATATAGTAACCAAGGCCAAACTCTCACGTTTGAGGTTTCAGATCTATTTAATCATTTTGTTCGAACTGCAACACAAGGATTGCAACCTAAGCAGACAACACGCCAGTCCGATCGCCTGCTCTGGTAGGTTGGAGAGTCATGAGCTTCATGATGACAAAGCAAGGGCTCTAGTCTAGGAATGCCAGTTATTCAAACCTATCTATTTACGAGCCGAAAAAGCACCAGTTAAACATCAGCTAAACACCTGCTTAAAGTTCATCTGTGACTATCATAAACTGATCATACACCGTGAGCGCATGAGAATTTTTGCTCGCCGTAACAGTCGGACAATGGTACACCGCCCCTATGAAGGGCAAGTTAGCTGAAGAGGAAATATGACGGATGGGAGAAACTCCCATCACATGCTTTGTGTTCACCGCACTTGCCAACGGCACATCAAGGTTTATTGCCTGGGTTCACAACTCAATGCCTAATAATAATATCAGCAATCTTAGAAGAATCTCTTTGGCACACACTGCTCTCAAAATCAGACAGCCCACAGCAAGCAATTCAGTAACTTACAAATACAAGACTGAGGAAGATTTTAGTGGTTTAGTTTTTCACACTCATTTCTTTAAACTTGGACTCCAACGCTAAAAGCCTTGGCTGTGGAACATCTCCCAAAGCACAATTTAAAGTTCATCTAGGAAAAAAAAAATTATCACTAGCAGCAAACAGACGAACGTGTCATTTCACCCCTCCATGTAAAAAGCCATCACAGGAGAGTGACTAAGTGCTCTAAAAACACACACCTCCCCTAATTGTCTCCCATTTAGCATGCTTAGGCATGCCTGAGCAGCATAACACTAATGACAGAGCTTAGGATCATCACAGGAAAATGCTTCCTGACATCCCTTCAGATACAGAAATATAAAATTTCATCTTCCTTAGGAAAATCAGATTTGAAAAATCCTCTGAAATGCTCATTTGTGTTCTCCCACATCTTTAAATATATGTAATCATGTATTTTGAGACCACATCTTGACAGGCAAGAAGTTTCTGCAACAATATTACTCAAAGGAACCTCTCCCACCCCACTTGTTCCAGCCATAGCAGGCTCTTCTCTTTCCTGTTCCAACACAGCTGTTTGTGCACACACACACACTTAGTTACTTTGCAAAATGCCAGACCAGATCACTCACACGCTCTTACAGGAGCCTTACGGCAAAAAGTGCTGTATACCAGGAATGCCAAAAACATATCTGGCATTAAACCATGATCTCAGCTCTCAGCATGCAGTTCCAGCGGTGTCCCAATTTCACAAGCTTCCCCTCTTGCATCATATTTTCATTCATTAAGTTTTCCAAAGAACTGTATCGTCACTAACAACAGTGCAAGGCCAATAATGATGCAAATACATGAGAGCTCTCCTGAACACGGTGCTTCAAAAGATGACAGCTGACACAATGAGCTCTTTCATCTGCAGCTATTTTTAAAGGTATTCAGATCTGAATTTCAATACTAGAAATAAGCAGAGGCTGCTGACAGAGGCGCACAGACACTTGAATTTATAAACTAATTTTTAATCTTCAAGGAAAATCACAGCTGTACTGCTTATCATTCTTTTAAATACAAGAGTCAGAAATAACACCGATTAATGAAGCATTGCCAACCAAAAGTAATACCTTCACACAAACCAGCTTTAAATACCCTATACTGATCTTTCCAGGAAATCTTCTAACGCAGCCTGCCAGGTTTAGCCAATATCCTTCACCTTGCAAGGCAATTTCAGAATTAATCTAATTGATTTTATTGACTCACATTGGTAAACAGGAAACAGAAACTGGACTCCTGCCCACTTAACTGCTTTGCAAGAAATGACTCTGTACTATAACCAATGTGTCATACACTCAGCTCACCAATTGGTACTCTCATTTCTAATCTTTCTTCAAGATGGTACAAAAGAGACTGCAGAAAATTAAAACACAGGCTACCAATAGCCAGTTTTATCTCATGTCTGGTGCAGTAGCACCTTGTGCTACATTATATTAAAGCTAAAAAACAGGGAAAAAAAATTACAACATTTGTGTGGCATATCGCTACTTACATTCACCTCCTTTAAAAATACCACCACGTTCCTTCCTTCAGTTGCAATAATTTCTTCCTGGAAAGCAAGAGCTGCTAATAAGAGGCCACAGAATAAACCAAAAACTTTCGTTCCTACCTTGCTAATTTTAGAGTATATTCATGACTTACTTACCTAGGTAAAGAGGAAAGGAATATTATCATAATACAAAAACCAAAAAACCTGCATGTCCATTTTATTTTATCATTATTTCTCTCCTTGCAATATTGAATGAGGTCCCAAACGAAAGAAACCATCAAAGGCAATTTTATAAACAGAGTTTAGATCAAACCCTGGTCATCATAATGTGATGGAGCCCCGGAGCGCCCTGGGTGCTAACACCAGGAAAGGTGCAAGAATCCGTCCTGGTCACGGGCAGCTGCTGGCTGAGGAGCACTTCTCACCTATTTGGACTAACTCAGCGTGTTACCAGCCCCCAAGTTTTTCCTGTCATTCAGAACACAAACCATATGGCCAGTGCATATTCTCAAGTGTAAGATATTTACAGATGAATCGTGCACAACTGAGAATACGTCTGGCTTATGTTTCGGCCCAGGAGAGGTCCTCTCTCTGGGGACACACTTCTGGTCACAGAGCGGCAAGTCAGTCCCCCATAAGGCTGCGAATAAATCTCCCGTGGCAAAGCGTGTTTCCCGACCTGGAAACTATCCCCGCAACAACCGCAAAACCGCCCTGTCTGCCTGTGCAAGCGCGCGGTCGAAGACAACACCGCTCCTGCCAACATTGCACACCAAGGACCACACCAGCTCTCCCCGCCGCCGCACCGCACGCCGCGGGGCCAGCCGGCCGCCGCTCCCCGCCCTCCTCCCTCGGGCAGCCCGGGCTCCCGCCGCCCCGGCACCCCGACCCGCAACGGCCTCAGCTGGGCCACGGAACGGGGGCGCCCGGCCACCCCCAGCTGGAGACCCCGGCGGGACCGGAGGAAGCGCGGGGGAAAAGGAGAGGCCCTACCGGGACCCGCCGCCTCACCGCCGCCGGGGCCGCGGCTGGGCTCGGCGCGGCCCTCACCCGTGCTCGTCCTCATCGCGGGCC
>VZSF01006618.1:178137-216641 GCA_013398295.1 Chionis minor
GTCAGAGCGGCCGGCGCGGGGCGGGCGGGGAATGCGCCCCCTGGCGGCCGGCGGACCGCCGCGGCCCCGCCCGTCTGCGCCTGCGCGCACCGCGCTCTTCCGCTCCCCGCCCGCGGTGGGTCAGCCCCGGTGGCGCGGGGAGACCCGATCCGGTTCCCGCTTCCCGGCGGGGCCTGTGGGGGCCGCGTCCCGGCCGCATCCCGGGCTGGGGAATGCGGGGTCCCACCCCAGGGGCTGGCCGCCCGCACGGCTGCAGCGTCACCGTCCGTCAGAGGGAGAAAGCGGGAATCTTGGGGAAGTGGGGATGAAGTGATCCATCCCAAAAACCTTAACGCAGCTGGGAGCCTGCTGGCGTGTCCATCCCTGCGGCCCCAGGGGGCGAGTGGAGCGTCTGATTTTGTGTCACGGCAGCGGTGGCATTAGGATTTAAACGTTTAAAGGGGTAATGGCTTAAACATGGCACTTCTTTCTGATCCCTGCTGGCCTCACCTCCCATCCCGGCCTCCTCCGACCAGTAAAGGTCGGCAAGTTCTGGCTTCCTGCCCTGCTCCCGTAGCCCTTCCAGGGCAAAAAAAGCACTTTTCTGCACACCCGCACACATCGGGATCCCACCACCGTAAGCGTAGAACCCTTCTGCAGATCCATTCTATTCTGCATCCGCATCGTTGTGTCCTTGTGTTCGCAAAAGCAGCAGGAGATGGGGTTGCTGCTGGCCAAAGCCATGGCACGGATTTGCTGGCGTGGCTCGCGCGGTGAGAGAAGCCCACACATCTGACCCCGGAGAGCTGGAAAGAGCTCCAGGCTCCTGGAACAAACCATTGAACTTAAGACGTGCCGGCTCACGTTGAGCTGCGTTCCAGCTCCGGCGGTGCTGTGGCCACAGAGGAGGGGCAGAGCCTGGACGCCAAGCCCCCTGGCCTGCCGGAAAGGTCATGCAGCTGGGAAGGTACAAAAGCCCTGAAGCAGATATTTTGATTTCATTTTTAATGAGTTGCATCAATGCTATTTAGGCAGAACTGTCGCGGTGCCCAGGGAACACCTGCCAGAGCAGAGGCAGTGCCAGCGGGCACTCGGCAGGTACAAAAACGGTAAGCAGCATGTCGGGCAGAGCCTGCCATCTCCCGGTGTTTGGGGAAAAGCCTGGGGAGGAGCGGGCAAGGGAGCAGACCCGTCTCTGTGTCTGCTTATGAGTACTCTCAGAGCTGACCCCTTGGCAGTGCAGGACCAGCCTCAGTCGAGGCAAGTCATGTACGGACACTGGAGGTGGGGTGATGCTGAATTTCTGAACATTTTTAACCTTCTCAGACTTTAAATACAAAGGGCAGGTCTGATTTCTAGCGAGGAGGCCTGCTGACTTGGCAGTAATGTACATTTGCAGGCCTGCACCAGGAAATATTCAAGACCCCCAAGCTGAGTTCCCAGGCTGCAGGACCGACCCCGCCATACCTGGATGTTGCCGATGGGAAGGCAGTGCCCGCCATGTAGCTCAGACACTACAGACTCCAAGCAGGCCCAGAAGCATCAAGATAAAAATGGGAAACAAACCTGGTGGCACAGGACGAAAGGTTTTCCCCCTGAAACTAATACTTTCACATCACATCTCATACCCTTTTGCATCCGCGTACTGGAGGACTCACAGCAACAGCAGAGCTTCATGTCTGCACTTCAGGGTTTCTTTTCTTCACCCGTTAACTTTGAATCAGTCAGTTACTCTGCAAAAGTCAGATTGAGACCAAAAAGGGGGGAGAGCAATAGAGCAAACAACAGCAAGGAGTAACTCGAGGCTGGCAAACTACTATTAGCGAAAGGATTATTACATTTCTCTGTTACATAGAGAAACTCTAATGGATAATAAAAAAAGCAACAAAGTTCATTGCTGGTTTGGCGCTGTGTCACTGCATGTCGGGAGTTACATCTCGGGAGGGCAGTTAAGTTGATCCGTGGGCATCATCTTCTCGGTGTCAATCTTGTAGGACTGGAGAACACTCTTCAGGTGCTCCACGGTTTCTGGGTGCATATCGGGAGCTCTTGACATAATCCAGGCGTAGTCAATGTGGAAGAGCCAGAGGATGTTAGTGCAGGAGTAAACCAGGGAGTAGTTTTCATAGTCGGTGGAGACGACCCAGTACGGGGCAGAAGGCATGACTAGGAGAAAAAAAGACATTGTGAATGCCATGCGTAACACACTCTGGACTGCTCTGCAGTGCTGGAGCCATGGTTCCTGCTCTGTTCCTGCTTTTGCTGCTTCTGAGCCACGTAACTGTGGTCAGAACTGGGAGTTACTATTTATAAAAGCCTATCAGTACTCCTTGTCCTGCCCAGAGGGACTCAAGAAAGCCACAAAGCCCTGACCAGGGAGGTCTTGCTGGAAAGTTAACACTATGAGCTGAACAGCTCGGCCGGGCCACCGACAACCAGCCCCTTGCACCCGTGTGAGGGTGCTTGCTGGCAGGAAGGAGCTGTGGGGCTGGGAGCTGACACCAGTGATCTGAGGAGCACGAACCACCACTTCCCTCCCCACCACCCACTGCCCCACACAGCCAGCTGGAGCCCAGATGTGCTCCAGCTTGGCTCAGCCCATCCCACCAGGCAGAAAGCAGGGGTGGGTCCAGCCGGCAGGCGTGAGTGCCCTGGGATTTGTTTCTGGTGCGCTCGGGAATGCCGGGCGCTGTTCTCTGAGGCTGGCATCCAGTGAGGATGGTTGGGGTTGCACACTCTGTGGCAGCATGGCTGCGGGGGATGCCTGAGCAGTGCATAGCTAAGCCTGGCTACGCTCATGAACAATAATTGCATCCCCTTTGGAAGTCCCCCTGCTCCACCTGTTTCTCCAAATAACCTGTCTGTGTGACTGCTATGAAACAGCCAAGGAAAAGGGGTGAGGGAGCAGAGTGAAAAGGGAGCCAAGGGGAGACTTCTGCTCGCTTTCCAACTGTTGCTGTGGACAAAGGAAAGTGCTGTGCAAAGTGAATAAAATGCACTGCCCCTCAGCAGGCCCCTGCCATGTGTTGCGTTGACTAGGGAAGAAAAAGCAAACAAAAACACATTGGTAACAGTTAATAAAAGGCATTTGCAAGCAGAGGCAGGGAGGGCTAGTAGTTATAACGCTGTGCTTAGAAAAACAAGCCTATTCCTGGTCCTTGCAGCAGCTGTGGGGCTGCCTCCCCCGCCTCCTCCCACCCTGTCCCCATCTGTGAAACGACCTGGAGAGACATTAACCATTAACGTTACTCATTGTGCTTTGAGATCAGTTGGTGAAGAGTGCTCTACCACTGTGGGGGCCGTTGCTGTAACGGATGTGTAAATATCACCAAACCACCGCCTGCTGGTCACAACGCCTGTCCTAACCCTTTGCCATCACCCTACCGTGCTGCACTGACGTCACCGGGGCAGTTTTGCCTTTTGCTTTGCTGGATTTGCACCCCTGGTGACACGGCGGCGGTGCCTGCTTTGTGCGGGCGCTGCCCTCCCTCCATGCCGGGACCACAGCACCGCTGAGGCGGGTGGGTGCCGGGGAGCCGGCGGGGGCTGCAAGCCTCCCAGCCACACACTTACACCAGTTAAAGCGGACGCCCAGCTTGGCCGGCTCCTTTACATCCATGTGCATGATTTCTCCTTCAACTTCATTGACTTTGCCATTGGAACTAAGGGGAGAACGACAAAGCGAGAAATAAAATCAGGTGTGTTTGAAAATCATTTTTGGTTTTGCTTCCTTTAAATCATCCCTCCTGATGCACCCACCTGCCAAGAGGTGGCTGAAACACATACAGCAAACCACAGCATTCCCGGAGGAATAGCTCACCCCTGGGAATGGTTTCAGCAGCACCTGGGGCACACCAGGTCCTGGGCCAGGTGCAGCTCGGCAAATGGTCTCCCAGGTTAACCCACCCCAGCACCCCAGGGTGCATCTCTCCAGGTGCCAGCGGGGTGCTCTTCAGTGCCACGGGGGTGGTGACAGAGAAGAGGGAGAGCAAGACCCCTCTGCACAGGATGGCATGATCCCAGCACTGATCTCGGATGTGCCAGGGAGCATCTCAGCTCCTGCTAGTTGTGGAAAGCATGTGTTCACGTCTTGTTTAATCACCTGCGTTTTTTCCAGGTCACGGCACGTTCCTCCGCACACAAATTACCTGACCCTGCTTGGTGAGCCAGGGTTTGTTTCGTGGTTCCAAGCACTGCCGTGCTGGCAGCAAGCCCCACCACTCCGGCTGACTGTCTTATAATTGCATTTTTCCCTGGATGCCTCAAGATCTGGACGCTGCCTGTAGGGCAGGAAAGTTTCACGCTTCCCTGTGAAACAGGAACACCCAAGGAGGCAGAAGCTAATGCTGCCAGCAGCGGAGGTCGAGGGGCTGATGCTGGATTGTGCAAAGTGCGCACCTGGCCCAAAATATTCCTGACATTTCAGGGTCCTGAGCTGCTGTAGTGGTGACTGAATGGTCAGATCAATCTCCTGCAGATTAATGCAGGCGCAAATAAATGGCCAGCTGTTTGCCAGGCGCTGCCCGAGCCGTGGAGCTGCAGAGACGGTGTTGTGTGGTCAGCGAGCGGCATGGACGCTGCTCTCTGCCGGACACAAGGGATGTGTTGCTGTGTTGTTGTTTTTGTGAAGCAGAACAAAGTCCCCATGCCATGCTGGGAGCGCAGGGGACAGCGCTGCGTTCGCCGCTCGCTCCCTCTCATTGATTCAGCCCCCCACAGCAGCACCCCACGGCGGCCGGGGCTGGTGATGGAAGCAGATGAATTGATACCTGCACTGGTCCTTGCAAGAAGCCAGGAGGGCTGGGGATAATTGCAAACTGTCAGGTGTAATAAAGGGGACAATCGGCGTGTTCACTTTGCTCACTGATTTAAACGGGCAAGGATTGCTGATCCACTCGCGCAGCAGTTACTACCCGTGCAAGGTAAATGCTCCAGAAAAAAGCTGACAAATATTTTCTTAGGTGAAAATGACCTGTGTGCTTCATCTCCCCTGCCCCTTTTCATCAGGTCCCTTTACTCTGGAGCAGAGGACCACAGGGCACAGGCACCTCTCGGCACACAGGGGCACGAGGTGGTGGCTGCTGTCCCATAACCAGCAGGACGG
Organism: Chionis minor; assembly: GCA_013398295.1. Lineage (NCBI taxonomy): Eukaryota > Metazoa > Chordata > Aves > Charadriiformes > Chionidae > Chionis > Chionis minor. Next base: position 183,221 of record VZSF01006618.1, read on the forward strand.
GACAGGACAGGACCTGGGGCATCGGGCTTCTCAGCCAGCACTGGGGATCACAAACCAGTCAGGAGGAGGCACAGGCTATTTCACACCGGGGTCACCATGTGCATTGGATCTATTTTCTCATTACTTGCCTTGGACAATGAGACAGAGACCTGGTGAGCCCCAGGGAAGCACCGGCAGAAACCAGAGACCCAAGCCCATTACCCAGCAGAGCTACTGCAACCAGAGTGTGCCTCCCCCAGCACCCCCAGACCCAGAAACAGGCAATTTGGAAAAAAATGACCACCCAGGACAGCAAGAGAGGTGACAGGAGTGGCACCGCTGCAGTGAGGACACGGCCTGAACGCAAACACTTACAGCAGCTCCTTGTTGATCACCTTGAACTTCCCGTTCTCCTTCAGCGAGTAGTTTGCCTGGATGCAGCTTCCTTTCTCAAAACTTGAGGGCAGCTTCTCTATCTCGTACCATTTCCCCAAATACTGACAGGAGAAAGTCCAGAGAGACGCTTTTAGCATGAGAGGGCTGAGGCAGAGCAGCCTGGTTCATTTGCTGGCACGGCTTTGCCTGCTGGGTTCGTTCCAGCACCCACCTCCGTGGTGCAGGAGGCTGCAGGGGGTTACTGGGGCCGCTGACCCGTGCTGGCAGCTCCAGCACAAGGTGTTGAGACCGGACCTGCCAACCCCCACCATGCACCCAGGCAGTTTGCCGTCGGTCCCATGCCCCCTTAGCCCAGCTCTCCACCTGCTGTGAGATTTCTTAGAGAGCTTTTCACACCTTGTTGATATCGAAGTCTTCTTGGACTGGCGGATCTGGGCATGGTCCCATGTGAAACATCTGGCCTTTGCCAAAGCTGAGGAGCCCAAGCAGGACCAAGAGGCGCACTGCTGTGCCCAGCATGGCTGCGCCGGGATGCAGGCGGGAAACGGACCTGGGGAGGAGGAAAACAGCTGAGCTGGGGCCTCCCTGGAGCAGAACTTTGTGTGAAATAGGGCAAGACAGGATGTCACCAGCAGGGCACCTCAGGGGCGCAGCGAGGAGAAAAAGATCATGAGAAGAGCACAAAGGCACTGTGCCAAGTAAGTTCCCAGCCCAAAACAGCCTCAAGCCCTGCCTGTGCCCAGGCTGTGCCCAGCAGCTCTGCGGGACGATGCCTGGTGAGAGCACCCACACCCATCACCCACACCTGACACCTGGCAAGGTGCAGGGGGGACAAATGCCCGAGGACACGCAGGAGCGTCATCATCTGTCCAAAGCAGAGGCAAGGGGTACGCAGGGACGTTTGCTATAAAATGCTGGAGCAGGAGGCACATGCTGCAGAGCCAGGGCAGAGCTGGGGCCCTGGGACATGAAAGCAAGCAGCGCGCACAGGCAGGAGGCTGTCTGGCGAGAGGGACGTCCCCGCGTGTGCCAGGGTTGCCTGGCCCTGCAGGGTGGTGGGAGGATCAGTGCAGATGCCTCCAAGGGGGTCTTCATGTGCCGGGATGTACACAGCACTGCACACTGGGGAATCAGCATCAGGAACCGACCCCCAAAAACGTGCTACAAGGAGGGAAAGGACACATTTTGCTGTGGAGCAGAGGCAGGAGCTGTGCAGCTCATCCCCTGAGCAGCCCCCCTGGAACCAGGGTGCTTCCCATGTGCTTTGTGCTCTGCATTCGCTCGGCAGCATTTTCCCCAAGTTTAAAAGAAAAGTCCAGCCTGTCTCCAGCCACAGGGCACGCGCCCCGCTGCGGACACAAACACAGCTCCCGTTTGGAATCTCTTCATTCGGAAACGTACCTTGGCTGATGAGGTGGAGTGATGCTCTGCGGAGGCCCAGGGCTGCGAGGAACAGCTCTGTGGCGAGCTCCCAGCCTTGTTGTTTTATAAGCGTGCTGGGATCATCATTATTCAGCACTAGCACAAGCCACTCCCTGGTCCTCGACGTGTTTTGTTTTTTTGGCAGGCCAGTCAGCTGCCTCAGATCTGCAGCTGGTACGAAGCTGGAGATGGGCTGCAACTTGGCTGCTCACCCAGGCAAACAAAGGCACCCCACGTGTCTGGGTATCACTCTGCAGCTGCGGAGCGCTCTGCTGTTTGGGCGCCCACGAAAGCCTTTGACCTGGCTGCAAAGGGCAGGGCAAGGGGAGAAGTGCTGCACGCTTTGAGACGGGCTTTCCCGTCCCACTCTCCCTGGCCCAGCAGTGGCCATCGCCATCCTCCCAGGAGGAACGTGCAACCTCCTCTGCCGGGGGCCACTCAAGCCCTCCAGGCCACTGCGACGTCCTCATCCCTGTCACAGTCACTGGCAGGAGTACATGAGGAGGATTAAGGAGCGGGATGCATCGCAGGCTCATCCGGGGACCTGCAAGATCTCTCAGCAACTTTTCTTCTAGACTTTTAAATCTCATTAGGAGGAAAGATCCCGGTGCAATCAGTTCTGCGCTGACCTGGCAGTTTTTCCAACAAGTGCCCAGCAAATGACTCTGACAGCGGAGCAGCCATCTGTGAAGGCAGCCAGCCCCAAGAGTTATGCAAGGGGAGCTGCGTAACAAACAGGATGCTCTCCGTGTTTAATTACATTTTCTTTTAATCTAGCCTCTGTTGAGACTTTCTCTCTAGGTGTGTTTTTACATGCTGCACCACGTGCCTTACTCACACGTGCACACACACACACACTCTAGAGCCCCTGGCTGCCCAAATGCCACCCCAAGAGCCACAGATATCTCCGTCCTGTCCCTTACCGGGGCTGTGCCCTGAAATGCGGCTGCAGCCAAGGTGTTCCCAGGACCTCGATGGCCACTGGGGCTGAGCACGGCTCATCCAACACAGACCCAGCAGTGCCAGCCAGGGGTGAAGAGCAGGGGGGAGCACCTGGTCCATGGTCCTGCTGGCAGCGCTTGGCATGGGGCAGGGGAGCACACAGGGACTCTGCCTGCCAGCACCCAGCTCCCTCAGTGGCTTGGCAGCCCCCACCTGCCTGTTCCTGATGGGGTTGCTCTGTCTGCCTGTGTCAAAGTCAGCGTGTCCTGCAGACCTTCTGCAAGCCCCACGTTCATCTGCACCTCTTGTGGTACAAACAGGGTAGCAATCACAAAAACCTTGGACAGACACTCTGACCTGAACGGTACAAGCGCTGCCGTGCCCTAATGCACTGCGGAGGTGGGATCCGTCACCCCACAGCAGACCAGCAAGCTTGGTTTTTCTCCTGAGCTTGGCTGCCTGCATCCTGCGGAGCAACCAGAGGAGAAAGCGCTGCAGAATGGCCAGCCTTGGCCACAGCAGAGCGTTTGCCCCGTGTGTGGAGGTGTGTCAGTGCGCATATCCACAGCTGCACACGGAGCACTCTCCTGCGGGATGGAGCGAGGTCTCCCAGGCTGTGGTGGCAGCATTTTTGCCATTGGATGGAGCGATTCTGATGAAGCTTTTCTTCTTGCTGTGGCAGGACGGGCTCGTGCTCACCTTGACCTCCAGGCACTGCCCAGCACTGTGCCCAGGTGGCCGGGCACCGCAGTTTTGGCTCCTGGCACCCTGTGGCCAAGGTCACACCGGAGCAGGGAGGCGTTCACCCAGCCACGCTCCACGAAACCTGCGGCAGGAACATGCGTTCACCTGGGACATGGCCAGGAGGTGATGAAGGCTCGGGAGCCAGCAGGAGCTGCTACTCCCAGGCCGCAGTGAGCGTGGAGGTGGCACAAGGGGGAGCTTTGCCATAGCCATCAGCTCCCTCGCAGCCAGCACCAACAGCAGTGGAAGAAAACCCATGTCTTGGTAGGAGATGCAGGGGTCCCACCGCCAGCTGAAGGCAGCATTTTCAGAAGCCCAGGGGCTGCGGTGTGTGGAGACCTGCTCTTCTGCTTGGCTGCCACCAGCCAAGGGGCATCCCACGGTGCCAAGCCACCACACGCCTTGAAGCACAGATGATGGGAGCTGACAGCCCAGCTTGCTGCCAGCTGCTGGGACCTGTCTCCGCACGAGCGCTGGCTGCGCCTTCCCCAGGGGCACATTTCTGGGCTCTGCCTGACCACGGCAGGAAGCACCCAGGTATCTGATGCTCCTGTGCTGGAAGGGAGCAGGCTCAGGCTCTTGCAGCTGAGTCCCTGCTCAGGCCACCAGGCCAGGGCATGTTCAGCAGCCATCCCACCTCCAGCACCCATTGGCACCACTCGCCCACACAGACCATGCTCCATGTCCCACCAGTCATTAGACTGGAGCAGGACTCTGCTCCTGAGCCTGTCCACCTTCAGCGCACACCAGAGTGAGGGTTCAGGGAAAAGCATAACCTTATAATTGCACCTAATTGTGGGGTGGTGAGCAGTCATCTCCACCTGGTAAGCAGTTTGTACCCTGGAGCAGAGGAGGGGAGGCACATCAAAGGGCAGGAAGCTGGAGCAGGGGCGGGAGGACAGGAAGGAGGAGAGCTGGGGGGAAACCAGGGCAAAGGTGGGNGGCATGCTCTGAACGCTTCGTGCAGGAATGAAGCCTCCCCCACATTTCTGGGCGATGAAGCAGCTGGAAGGGAGGTGTACGGGGTACGTGCAGGGCATGTGGAGGGTGACGTGCCGCAGGGACTGGAGGAGAAGGCAGTGGCGATGGGGTGTACGGGCAGTGGGCACACAGGGGGTGAGGTGACAGGAGCTGCACAGCACGTCCAGGGGTGAGCAGGTGAGGCTGCCCGGTGTGGGGGGCACACGCAGGGGGTGCAGGGTACGTACGGATGGGCTCCGTCAGCTGGCGTTCTCTCGTGTTACCCAGTTGTCTGTTTCAGAGCCAAGGCTGGGCTGGCCCTAGGGAGGGGAGGCAGTGGCACTGAGTGCTGCTAGCAGAGGAAAACCTCTCCTTGGAAAGAGCTGGAGCTGCAGAAACGAGCCAGCCAGCCAAGGGCTGGGACAGCACAGTGCCACACCACCCCTGAAGCTCTACCTGCAGGTGACCTGGCTTAGTGCAGCAGTGAGACTGCCCCATCGAGCACATCAGGCCAACCTGAAATCGGCTCCCAGCACCCCAGAGAAAAGCTGTTTCGCCACACTGCCTCCCCCAGCTGCAGAGAAGCCCCCAGCAGCTTTGCACCTGGGCATGGGAGAGCAGCAGCAGCAACACCATCATTTCAACCCTGTGATGAGATCTGGTCCAGGCCTTGACGTTACTTAGGACAGCCTAGAAACTGTCCAAGCTCTCATCAGTGGGAAAATCCTCTGGCGCAGGCACCACAGGGACCAGGAGCTCTGGGCACACCCTTTGCTTGTGGGACACCACCAGCTCCAGCCCTGGGAGCCACCAGCCCAGGGCTCCCTGCCTGTCCCTGTGAGGAAGCTTTCATCTCCAGATGGTGTCTGAGCAACCCAAACACATGGGGGCTGGAAAGCTGCCACGCTCATGGCCATTTTGCATGAACAGATCCTGCCTTCAGGGCCGCTGCCTTTGAAGCCCCAGCGCTGGACCCTCTCTGCAGGACCTGCAGTGTCGAGACATCATATCCTGGGACCCAGGATGTCCTGGGAGTCTTGAGACTCCCACCAGGGAGACGCCGTTTGCATGAACAGCTCTTCCTGCCTCAGGAGGTGCCTTCCCTCCTTTCTCTGTCTTATCAACTGCAAATTAATTTCTGTTGTTTTTCTCCCTCCTCTAAAGGAAACGGGGCTTTGGGCTGGCCAGGCAAGTTGCCACATGTATATAGAAACAAAAATGAACTTGCAGGAGACAAGAGAGAGAAAGGGAAGGCAGGTGGGAATTTTCCTCTGTTTCTAGGAGTGGCAGAAAGTGCTTTGAAATCTGTTCGTGCAAAATGGTGCAAAATGTCAAATTACAGTTATGACACTAAAGGAAGTAAACAGACTCTGTTAGCATGAACTGGCCTCTGGGATATGGGAACTTGGTCCAAGGCAAGTGTACAATAGATGTTGTGATTCATGTATATACAATTAGTTAGTAGCTCTCCACCCTGGAAATTATCCAATTATGTATTCAAAACACAAGAAACCAAAGAGACGTACTTAAGAAGTTGGAAAACTAATAAAGTTATTATTATTTAAGGGACAAACCCTGCCATGCAGGACTGGCAGTGCTTCTGGCTGAGCTCTGAGGAAGGCTCCTTAGCACTGCTGCTGAGGTCCAAGTCCATGGAGGGAGGAGCCAGAGGGATCCCTAGTCTTCCGAAAGTAGAAAAAACAACACACAGAGAAGAAAAACAAGGCCAAAGAGATACAAAAGAGATAGTAGGCAAGTCTCTACAGCCAGAACTACATTGTGGAGCCGGAGCTGGACCAGGGATTAAGCTTTGGCCCAGAGGCATCTCACCACTGCTCACCATAAAAACCAGAGTTCAAGCAGTCCACTTAATCGTGGCTTTTTAGTATGTCCCAAAAATGCCTTGCACCAGGATCAGCCTTACACTGCTAAATAAGGTAATTTTTTTAAAATTTATTTTGCTGCTGGGTTATCACAGCGTACGCTAGGTACCATGCAGGCGTTCAGCCAGGTCTGGTTCTCACTGAGAGGAGCGAGGAAGCACACAGCAGAAGGGGGCAGAGTAGGACTTCTCCAGTGGATGCGGGAGCAGATCCCCGGGATAAACAGACTCCCGTGGGTCCCTAGCTGTAAATGTCTGCTCGGGTTTAAGTGCCGCTGGGGCTGGGGGACCCTGGCTGCCGTGGCTTGCCTCAGGGTGCTGTTAAAAATGTCATTAAACGCACTAGAGTGTGCCTTCGGCAGAGGGACTTTCTGTTCTCCCAGAGGCGGTGCAGTGATCTGTTCACGGCGTCGCCAGCGCTGCCCAAGAGATGCCCAAGTAAGGCTATGTAAAGCCCACAGCCCTATTTTCTGCACCTAAACCCTATTTCCTTAGCTCCTTAGCATGTGTTAATGCATCTACGTGATTATATTTTCTGTGGACACCTATACACAACTTGCCTCTTCCTTCTGACAGAGATTTACAATGTCTGGGTAATCTCATCTCTGCTCATGGCGAGAGAGCAGACTTCAGTGCATTAAGAGATATAATTGAGAAATCTGCAGGTTATGCTGTCCTGCCAGCCGAGCGAGGGGCCCTTCAGCAGGGACATGGGATCTCCTGCTGTGGGAGCATATTGGAGCTTCGAGTCAGCAACTCACATCAGCCCCCAGGAGCGCAGGAATTGTGCATGGACTAAGGCCACAGGGTGGCCTCAGACCCTGAGATATCCCATTCGTACCCCGTAAGGCCGTTTTGTATCTGTTTCATATACATGCCAGGAAGATCTGGATCCGAGGGAGGGCGGCACTTTGGCCCTGATGGACTTCTCCAACAGCCAGCACACTATTTCCAACCCCCATCTCTGAGCCCCCCAATACCCCACCACAGGTCAGAGGAGAATTTTAAGCATCCTTTTTCTGAAAGAGCAAGTCACATCCCTCCGCACAGGCTGCAGAGCGCAAAGACACTGGCATATGTGTTTGGCTTTGCCCATGAATAGCTGCACTGAGGCCACGGAGCCCGAGCGCACATGCCTTGCATTGAAACACAGGACTAAGTGTTTGCTAGACTGGAGTTTACGTTATACAGAAAATAAATAACATAAATTCAGTGGTCAATGCTCTGACTTTGTTTCAATACATAGTTAGAGTCTGAAATGCCACAGAGATACCATTCATAGAGAGTTTCACTCAAACAAGTTAGAAGATTTTAGGAATGGTTAGTTTAGAGTGTTAAAAAAGCTTTTATCTGTGCTGCACCCCAGGGATACTGACCAGGCATATATTTCAGTGTGAGGAGACTTGGGGTGAGCCAATGGATGCCCTATCCAATCAACTGGGATTTTTCTCAAAACAGATATCTTACCTTACATTACCAGCCATAATTATTGTTGCAGAATGGAAAGTGGATAGAATAGAGCAAAAGCTTCCCACACCAGGACAGATGCACAGGGGTGTAGGAACTTCCTTGGGATGCAATGGAGTAACATGGGACTGGTTTTGAGTCTGTCAGTGCCCGTGCGCAGAGCTGGAAGCCAGCAAAGGAGTATATGCAGGGAGGGAGTAAGGTTGGGACTCAGTGTGAGGGCTGAGAGCACGTGAGGAAGACGGGGGGGAGGGGTGCTTCCTGCCTGTGCACATGGTGTGGCAACAGCTCCCAGTAAAAGCACCATCCCCATCCCCGCACCAGTGCTGGCCCTGAGAAAAGTCAGTGCTGGAGTTGCTGGTTGGGACAGACAGACCACCGCGCCCACCAGATGAGTCTGTCCTAAGCCACCTTGTGCCACAGAGCCAAGCCACTGCACTATCTTGTCCTCTTTAAAGATGACCATTGCCACCTCAAAGGCTTTTCCAAGTCCCCAGGCAGATTTTCTGCAGGCACTCTCCCGTTATCAAAGTGCACCTCGGCTGTATTGGAGCTCGTGATCCCCATCTTCTCTGGAGGGCTGCCAGGGTAAGTACCTGCGCAAGCATTCATGCACTGCTTTCTACAGGAAGAGGAGCTGTATAGCCATACTCAACATCCACTGGATGACTCTGGTGGGATGCAGGGACTTCCACGTCCCTCCCTGCAGGAGGTGATGGAGCTGTGGGGCCTTATCAGGATGCATTCCCTCTCCCGACAGCTCCCTCATTAGTCATGCTTTCTGAAGCAAGGGTTGCCTCTCATTAGAGCTAGGAAGGAAAGGTGTTTCGCTGTGCTCCAAATGCGTCAACACCCCTGAGCAGGCAGAAACCAGGAAGGAGACGCAAGGACATACGGTTCTGGCAGCCTGATGACTGATTGTCATAGTAACCCTGGTTAAAGTCCCACCAGGAAAACAAGTTCTCCTACAACACTCGACCCCTCAAGGTGACAGGTACCACCAGCACCCCTGGGAGCACAACCGCTCTGGCAAGGTGGCCCCGGAGTTATGCAGTAAAAGATCATGTAGAGCTTTTCCCCAAGCTGCAGTTCAAGGTCCCTGTGGGGTGATGGTTAACCTTGGCGCCCATTTAAAAGCAGCACAACAGTGTTAATGTCTGCCCTCAACCCTGGCACCTTCCTCCCTGAACCTATAAAAGTTCAGAGGACTTTATAAGCCACTTGTAGCAGCTTTCACATGGAAGACTAGAGACGCCGCACTTTTTATTCTACAACAAAAAGTAATTCAGCCTATGGAAAGGGGGATAACACCTCTTCTGGCACCAGTTACAACAACCAAGTGAGTCAAGCAGCACTGCATTACATTACAATGCATACTTTTTGGTTTTCCACTTTACAACACAGGCAAGGTGGTGGCAAAGATGGCTGGGATGGTAAGGGAGCTTGGCATGGGCAGAGTGATTTATTCAGGACACTTAGCGAGCCAGTGACAGGGCGAGGACCAGAAGTGCTGGATCTTGGTCCTAGGCAAGAGTCTTTCTGTTATACCGTTAAAACAGACCAGCTCTTACCTGGTTACTCCCCCAAACACCTGCTCTGGGGCCAAAGCAGAGATTCTCTCTTTCATTTTACCAGTTTCTGCTTTTATTGGTATCTTGACAATCAGTGAAGGAAGATCTGCCAGACTTTCAGGTGACCAGAGCTGCTCCAGCTGTGTGCTGGAGCTGACAAGGACTGGGAAACTTCATTGCTCTTCACAGCATCATCTGCCAGCTCCTGCAGGAGAAAGAGCTTTTGTACAAGGGGCCCAAACACCTGATATGACATGCTTGGGCGGGGAGACAACCTTGTGCCATACTGGCTGGGAAGAGGCAGGCACATTGGAAAACAAGAGTGAGGAATGGGTAGGCAGACCAAATGTCACCAGGTACTCTTCAAAGCAAACCCATTAAACTCGTGGTATTAGGGCCAGTTTCATGATGCAAGGGCTATGAACCTGCAAAGCTGGCAGTGGCATAGCAGTACCACTGAGTCTTAGAAACCCTCACTCTTAAAAATACAGATACAGAAATGCCAGAAAATGTCAGACTTTCACCACGTTGGTCCCTTGGAGCTGGAAGCTGCCTGGTGGCAAGGGCTCCTTCATTAAGGATAATGTGATGATGATGTGCTTTATCAGAAAACAGGTCAGAAAAATGGCCTCCCTGACCATACCTACAGGACTAAACCACAGACAGTTTCTCTGCTAAGGGCAGAGGAGAACGATACTGCAAATGGGCAGGCAAAGGGGCAGGCAGAGACCCGGTCTGTTACTGCTCTGTTGGCAAAAAGTGCTGTGAGGCAAACCACCCTCAGGGAATCACATTAAACCACCCTAAGGGCAGAGAATTACTGCCAGTTCACTGTAGCACGTGCTCCATAACCGCACCTGAACAGTGGCTTGGCCAAGCCGTGTGCCCGGAGTCGCCTTCTGCGGCAGTGAGCCAATGCCACCAGCCAGCCCAGTGCCCGGAGCCGGCGATGTGCTCACAGCACAGCTCCTCGGGACACTGCACACCGCTCCCTACGTCCTGCCGAGTGCTCCTTAGGGCTTCTTCACTACCAAGGTACCACAAGAGAACTCCATGCTGCAGGACACCTGCATGCACGGCCACTTTGTGCCTCCTGATAAGCTGCTGTCAGGGCAAAAGTAATATTTCACTCTCTGGAGATGAAGACACAGGTCTGCTCCTTTCCTTAAAGAGTGTGGGGGGAGAGGGGGACATGGCTAGATCAGTAGCATCCCTGTGGCCCTTCCAGCACTGCTGGGAGTGAATTAACTGTGTCTGGCTCCACGCCAGGCCCTGGAGGTGGAGCTGGCTCCATTACAAACTCTCGTGCTGTTTGTAGCATCTCTGCGATCCCCAGGGCTCAGGCTGCTGGCTGAGAAACCCGCTGCTCTCGGTTTTGGTTTGTTTCTAAGACATTTCTCAGCATTGTGGTTGCACAAGAAGCTGAAAACTCATGTTTCAAAACCCCAGCCGGAAGGCCAGATGCTGCCATTGCTAGCACAGCACCACCACGTTAGGGGGAGTCTCCAAGCTAGGAAGAAAAACCCATCCTGGGTTTCCTTAAGTCTGAAAGTTTCTAAAATGGTAAGCAAGGCTCCTGTTTCAGGGTGCGCTGGGTGGCACTGTTGCAGAGCTGGGTGCACCAGCAGAGCTCCCTGCGGAAGCAGCAAGTGAAGGTGTCCTGCTCCATGGCGCTGCTCTGGCTGCCGGCAGAGCGGCTGGGCCAGCATCTCTCCGTGCAGGGCAGGACCTCAGCGGCACTCTGAGCTGTGGTGGAGATCTTCAGCACAGCTTCCTAATCGTCCTTTGACATGTTTAACGTATATTTTTTTCTAACTGGTAGTGATGATTGGTTTCTTCCCAAGCAAGACAAGGAGCCCTGGGGAGGCAGCCCGCCTGAGAGGTGCTGAGTTCCCAAGTGGAGACATCTGGGAGCAGGGAAGGCACTGCTGGGGTAGCAGAGGCAAAGCCCTGACCTGGGACAGAGGAGAGCTGCCCTGGGTAATTTCCCATGCTGTTTTCAGGGGTTTTGCTGTGTGTAAAAGCACTGCCATCACTCCTTTTCCCAGTAACATTTCTGGCAGTAGCATAATTCCTCAGCTGTGGCTTCAAAACCAGGCAGGCAAGAAGCACTTCTCAAATCCTGAATTTCCCTCTAACACCTGTTGACTCCATCCCAGGTGTCGAAGCAATAGGTCACGTAGCAGAGAGTACCAGCATGCCACGAGTCAGTCATACGCATCATCTGGCCAGAAGCAGGAGTATCCATTAGCTTGGGTCTGCTAGGCACGGGAGAGCAGCCACTTTGCAGCCCTGGCATCCCTTGTGCTGTTTTTTTTGCCAGCGCTCACAAGCCAGACAGCACCTATAGGACCACCGCTTGGGAGGAAAGCAGCGCACAGAAATACCCTGACGGTCAACATTATCTAAAAGGAATCACAAACCACCGCCTACAAACATTCCTCCAAACACTGGGTCTTCCCCAGTCAGCCCAGCAGGCTGTGGAGCGTAGTTCCCAGTAACACTGCACAGCTGGCACTCGGTACAGCACGCCTCCTGGCCAGCTCTGCAACTGTCTGAGACCTTCTGCCACATCAGAACAGCAAACCTCAGGCACTCGTGACAGTGGTAAAGACTTTTGAAGCCCAGAGGAAGAAGCATACATTCTCATCCTCTGTATAGCTCATTGTCGAGATAAACGCATACAGGACTATCAATGAGGGATCTCCATAGCAACTTCCTGCTTCTCGCCTCTGCCTGAAACGAACCCCTTCCTCTGCAGCTCTTGCCACCCAGAAGAGACTTCTGGTTTCTCTCGGCTTTTACAGATGGTCTTTGTTCCCTTCACCTGCCCACAATAAACCTTTTGTCTTCTAAACTCTCCTTTTGCTGCTAGTAGATGTTTCATGTTGGGTCTAAACCAGGAACCACAGTTGCCATGAGGTCTGGGACACGCATTAGGACCTGCCACTGGTTTGGGACTTGGCTTTTGGTCAAGACAGAGAGAACCTGAAGCTATCTGGAATATCCAGACTCACAGTGCTTGCTTGGGAGACCCTCGGAGGCCCCTTGCTGTGTGTCCTGGTGTGAGTGACACAGGACTAATTTCTCTCCTAATGCTTGGGAAAGCTGTATTTGTGTAGGACTCTAGTGTCTGAATTAGTGAAGATATTTACTGTACAGCCAGCTATGGTGTGTGGGTTTCAAGGTCTCAGTGTTTTCGAGCTCGCCAGGTGCAGGGATGAGGAGGAGCGAGACTCGGGCACTTGCCCCAAGCTGGCCAACAGGATTGTTTCATACCATGAATGTCACATTCAATATAAATTAGAAATTCTGCTGCGAGGTGGGGGATTCTCCTCCTTGCTCATGCTCTCCCCCTTGATGGCTCTCCCTTGATGATGGCAATCCAGAGGACTTCTTGCCCCGGTGCCAGATCCCTGAGGCCTTCCCTTCCTCCTGAAGCTGTAGCGCTCGCAGTGTCTGACATTTACTCTCCACTGCTGGGAGTGCACGGCTTCTGACTGGTATAGTTGGCTGAGGATAATCGTTGTACAGTATACTTGGGTATCGGAATCAATATGGGATCCTTTGTGTTAGTATTGTTAATTATCCAGTTCTATCCTACTAAATCTGTTTATCTTTCAACCCCTGGGTTTTCTTGTTTTCTTCCTGATTCCCCTTCCTGGGTGGGGAGGGTCATCGGGTGAGAGAAGAATTGTCTAAACGACAATAAATTGTTATGGGTTTTCTCAAACCATAACACTGTTAAGCTGAACTGCAGCAAACACGACATGCAGAGGACCACCTCTTGGTTCCCAGTGTCATCACAGAAAACCATGCTGATATGCCAGGGAAAACAGAAACACTTTACAAAGGCTAAAGGGTGCACCAAGGAGCCATCTTCCAAAGCATTAGGAGAAATATGCAGGAAAAGGTAGGACACTGCCATGGCCTCAGCAGCTGGCTCTTGAAAGGAAAGCCGCAGGCACCTTCAGCAGCTGAGCTCCTCACAGGATACCACAGCTGCAATGAGCGTGGACTTCCAGGGATTTCACTGAACTTCCTTCTGTCTCCTCCATCCTCCAGCTTTGAAGGTCACTGTCAAATGGAATTGAGTCTTCTTCCCTCTGTTACTCACCAGCAAGACAACGATCTGCCCTCAGTGCCTGCATTAACACACACTGCCATACGAAACAAGGGTCTGGCTGCCTCAGGGAACAGATTTCACAACCAAGTTTCCAGTGAACGGCTGCTGCAAGCTCAAGATGGGAAGGCACCTGCTGGGTCATCTCGGCTTTGCTCCACTGGCTCAGAGTTCACATGATCCTCTGCACCCTATAGAAACACTTGATGCTCTTCCCACGCCAGCACTCTGCTCCTCTTGGCCCCAGACATCCACCCAGAGCTCCCCACCCAGGCACAAACCAGACCAGCACTGACAGCTCGCTCGAGCACTTCTCAAAGGGCAGAAGAAGGGACTGCGCCTCACACGCTGTGAAATCCTAACCCCAACTCAACCACAAGGTCCTTGCATGGCCTCAGACACTTTTTGGCTTGCAAGTCTCCGTTCTGTCTGTGGGAAGAGCTGATCCTTATTACCAGGCAGCTGTAGCGTTTGGATTAGTTACACAAAGCGTGCTGAGGCAATGAATAACGCACAGCACCACTCTCTCAACGCCGTCATTTGAGGGAAACCACATAAAACACAAGCACTGACAATGTGTGTGTTTGCAGAGAGGCCTCTCTCTAGCTGCCTTCTGCTGATGAAGTGGGTTGTGCTGCCTGTTCTGCTCCAGCCAGTTCTGGACTGAGCCTCCGCAGTCCCACTACCTGCTGAACCACCACCACCTCCTTAATTACTGAGCCCAAGTAAATCCTGACCTCAGATTCAAAGGGGGTGGGAAAAACAATGTAGAAATGAGCCCTGGAGACACAGACGTGTACTTTAAAAATCTCAGTTTATTTTTCTCTTTGTAAAATCAGTGCTACTTAACATTACTCACATTTCACAGTGCAGGGGGCAGAAGTGACTACCACACTGCTTAACCTGCAGTTCAGTGGGATTGATCTGGGTCCTGAATCCCAGGAAATCTCCATGTGCTGATGATCTGGAACAGGAAAGAACTGACAGACAGTAGTTGTAACTACGGTACTACAAACTACCTCCACAGCATCTCTAAGGGAAGCCTGCGTTCCTCCTCAGGCATCACAGCATCCATAGCTGCGTGCAGACTCCAAGCATTTACAGCCAGCAGCATATAAAAAATTTATGGCACAGTTTCCAAGTCAGAGCTAGCACAAACAGATGAGGAAAAAACAAATTATAAGCTCTTTTCATAGCCGCTTAATCGCACATGGGACAAAACAGAACAAAGTTTAGTAGTGGAAGGGAAAGCCGGTCCCTAGAATGACAGGGTAGGGCCCCAGCCTGGCCAGCAGTGCCCACAGCCCACTGGTTGCTCTGCTCGTGGCCACCACTGGGACAGAAGGAACGGGGCATGAAGCCAGGCAGCCCCAGTACTTGGAAAAATGATTGAAATCCCTCTATAAGGCCAACAGGAGACACCCTTGGGGATACTGTGCAAAAGTAGCTCATACCAGTTATGAGGAGGTTTTCTGAGGAGACAATCACATGTAACATGGTAATTTCATTGTGCAATATTAAAAAAAAAAAAGAAGCATGTCACTTAAAGCACCCTTCCAGAGCTCATAGTCAGGCCACACTGGCTACACAGCGCCCCATCACTGTCCAAGTGCAGAGAGGATGAAAACAAATTGATTTGTGAAAGTAAGAGCAGCTCCCTCACCAGCAGGAGGGGGCCTAGCAAGGGGCAGTGACACGAGGGAAGCAGGGAGACAGCTGGCCAGTGTCTGTACCGCAGCTGAGTAGTTCGGGCACTGGTACCTAGGGCAGCAGCAGTCAGAGGAGCCAAAGTTGTTTGCTACATCAGATTCAAGCCTGTCCCGCAAAGCTCTTCAGCTGTGGGTGCAGAGAGGCTGCAAGTCCCAGCATCGACAGGGACTGACTGAGGGATGGCTCAGACCTCGCTCATCATTAAAAGGGCTTTTCCCTGCCCAGCCTGTCCCCAGTCACTGGCTCTGGCAGCTCCTGACCACAGTGCTGGGAGGAAAAAACCCTTCTTCGCAGGGAACTGACCCCCCAGAGCTAGGTAATGAGGCTGTTTAGAGGCAGTGGTGCTGCTTTCCTGGAAAGAACAGACAGTCACAGCAGAGCTTCCTAGCACTATCAGGAAAACAACGGAAGGCTGTGACTGACCCATTTTCAATCAAATGGAAAACTCTGCTTTTGTTTCCCATTTTAGTTTCTCCCTTCGAGACATCTCATAGCAACAGCTTTGCTCTGCTATTAGCAGCCTGTCCTTGTAAGGAAAAGCAAGAGCCCATTAATGAGCCAAATTTATCACTGGGGGAACTCTGCTGACCTAATTACACTAGCCACATATTTGACCCATTATGTTAACCTTCCCCTGCACGCTCCACAGTTAAAAGGAAAACACCTTTCAACTTTAATCAGGACAACAGGGAACACAAAGAGCAAGAATTAGGAGAAAAAAAAAGCAAACAACAGAAAAGCCATGCTGTTCTCAGCATCCCACAAGACAAGACACGAAGCCACAACCCAAAGTGAAAGCACACAGGGTCTACAGGGGAGATGCATCAGCAATGGGTGCAGACAGCCCTGACGAAGCCAGCTCTAACCTGCGCATACGTATGAGCACTGGAAGGACGGCTGAAGGACAGCCATTTACAGCGTGGCTCCGGGGACATAAAGCCAGTCAGCAATGGCAGTGGGCAGGTGAGTCATGACCTGCAGCCTCACCCACCAATAGGTCTCCATGGGATTGTAACGATTGTTTGGGCACGGGGAGGTGAGCGCATCGATGATGTCATTCAAGACCAGAGACATGTCCTTCAGGCCGCTGTTAACAAAGGACTTCATCAGGGCCACGTGGCGAGCGAAATACTCCCTCCCGTAGTCCTCCTGCACAGCGTCGCTGGCTCCGCTCCACAGTGCCTCAGCCTGCTTGTCGATGCCGTCTGCTGTCAGGATGCCCGTCGCTGCCACGAAGTTACTGGGCTCAATGAGGATGACTCTGACACCCCAGCGGTACATCTCCTGCCGGAGACAGTCAGAGAAGGCTGCCACCCCAAACTTGGAAACGGAATAGCAAGAGCGAGATGGACTCACCATCCGTCCCAACATGCTGGTGATATTTACCACACGGCCTAGAGAGAAAAGAACAGGGAGAGATGATGTGACGCAGAAAAAGTAGCCAGAACATCTCAGTAAAAAGGTGCTTTGTTGGATGATGCAGATTTGTAAGATCCGAATCTTGAAGAGGTATCCAAATTCCCTACCTTTCTCTCTTGACTCAAGCAACCCCCTACCTGACCTCCATGGATGGTACACATACCTGCCTTTGTATTAAAAAGGACTTACAAAGCACACAAGACATTTGCCTCCTCATTTCCAAATAGGGAAGTACCCAGACCTTCTAAGGCTACTTGCTATGCGCTCTCACATGAGCATGCCCCACTCCTGCATCTTGCTAGAGAAGTGTTCAAGCTCCCAGCTAGCAGTGTTACGAGCTGGAAAGCATGCAACACAGCGCCGTGCCATACAAGGATTCTGGTTCTTTCTGCTCAGCTGCAGCCACTCTGCCTAATGCAGCTACATGCTTCTAGACACAAGTTGTATGTCAGAGAACCAGCGGTGGTTTCTCTGAACCTGCAGCATGTGCAGAATGGCCTGCTCACCCAGCTGGCTGGACAGGAGAGCCTAGAGTGCTACAACACTGGGACAGAAAGGAGACTTGATGTGCTGCTGCCTGGGCCAGCAAAGAACAATTATCCTAACTGCCACCAGCAGCCCATGCCAGCCCAACTGCAGAGCCCTGGCAGCTTGTGTTAGATCATGCCTTAGGGGCAGCAACAGCAGTGGTCACTCTGTGGGTGACTCTGTCCTTCCCCAAGACAAGATGTGTACAATTATGGTTTCAGATGCACTTACACACAGGCCCATGAAATCTCACTAGCTATTTTTACAGAAAGGATTTTCACAGCCGTGAAGCATGACACCCTTCTGCAGCTTGAAATTTTAGCTGAGAAACAAGTGGGTGGCTCTGCTCTCTCATTCCAGCCCGAAGTGCAGCTTGGAGGGATTGTGAGAACCACCTGCTGACCTGATGGGTAAGCTCCCTTTTGTAGTGAGAGGGGGCTAGTTTAGCGGGTACTTTCTTTCTGGAAACAGTATCTGAACAATCTTCTCACTGTAACTCCTTTCTGTCCTCACAGAACACACAGCTGTGCCAGCATTCTGCCACACATGCTAAATAAAGAAGCTCTTCAGAGTTCTGCTCATACTTTTTTTAATATAAATCAGAGACTTTTGAAAATACTGTTATCTTGTAAGATACCTAAAATGGTTGTTATTGACTGTCACTTATCCCACCACTACCACTCTGCAGTCATCTGTGAAGTGAATAACATGAAGGGAGAAGGCCCAGTTATCCAAACATAAGCACTTGGTGGACCCTGGAGGCCAGGATTATCTTGTCTGGCCTCCAGTCATTTTTTCTAAAGGTGGACTGGAGTCCTGTGCCATATATGCCAGCACTGCACAAAGGTCTCTGATATCCCGGGATGTTTAAGATAGCACCTGCTGTGTAGATGCCTGGACTGTCCCAAGAGTGGCCTGTACTACCAAATGCTTACACAGCATTTTGAACCCTGCTGTCTAGTTTGCCTGCATGCCTCAGACACCCTCCTTGGACTGCACAGGCATTCCTCGAAGCACAGTCTGAGTCATGATTTTTAGCTACATCTCTGCTGTCCTGCAAAAGCTCCGAGTCTTGCCGCACTGCCCAGCACATACCTTTAGCTCGGCGAATGAGGGGCAGGAAAGCCTTTGTCACCCTCACGGTGCCCCAGAGGTTGATCTCTGCCACGTTCTTGTAGTTGTCTAAACTTGCAAATTCCACCTCTCCGAAGGTTGAGACGCCGGCATTGTTCACCAGGCCCCATAGACCTGCCAACAAACACATGGTTAAAGAGTGGAACGAGGGAGTGTTGCAGAGAAGAAGCTTTCCTTGTTGGTCAAAGTAACCTAATCCCTTGACAAAGAACTGGACACTTTTATAGGAAAAAAAAAGTTGTACAGAAAAAGCAAGGAGATGAAATACACTCTTGATATACCAGAAGTGAAGCCAGTGGGCTTGTTTAGACCACTAGAGAGGGTGATGGGGTCACACAAGCATTTCCTCTAGGAACGTCTCCTATAAAGTCAAAGTCTGTCCTGGGCCTTTGTATGGCTGGATCTGGCTGACCCTCATGTTGGTCCTAGGTTTATTGTCACTCAGTGACTTTATCATGGCTAGAGTTAACCTCAATTTAAAAAAAAAAAAAAAAAAGACAACGATTATCTTGGATTTCTAAATCACCTTCACAACTCTGACTCAGTGTTTTGTGAAGTATATGGTATTGATCTGCAGGTTCATGGCCTGGTTAACAGCTCCTGTATTTTAGTCCAGGTATTTGATTGCCCTCAATCCTAACTATAGCAGGACACAACAAACTTACAACCAACCCTTAAAACTACTAGAATTTAAAAGCGAACATCTTTTGTGCATGCAGTTGAGTCACAATTAAACCAACTGCACTTACCAAGAGCTTCAGCACTGAGCCCCTTACATGTCCAGGACTCAGCAGGTCACTGAGGACTTGACCCTTTGAAGTGATTACTGCAGGAGTCACAGTGGCAAATATTTGTAGGACTGAGTCTGTACTTGGTGAATTTGTTCAAGCACAGGACTATGCAGCCATAAGCTGCAGGAGGAACAAACAGAAGAGCTGGAACAAGATAATAGAGTTGCTCCTCATTAGATTTCTTGCTATACACCATGGTTATTTTTCACTGTGCAAGTACCCAGTTGGAGTCCCTTTCTACTCCCTGACCTTCCTCTTACCACCAAGAACACACACAGGGCTAAGAAGGAGTCTTTACATCCAGGGAGCTCTGACATTGCTATCAAAAACACCCACGTCATGTCACCCTGTTGATAAGTTTTATCAAGCTCACTCTCAAAAATTTTTGGGCTGTTTGCCCTGCCTGTGCTTCACAGCTGCCCTGCCCTGATGTATGAAAATCTTTCAATAACTTCCAGCCTATATTTATTCATGGTCAGATAGTAACCATGTATTACATCAAACACAGCCCTCTAAGCCAATTGCAATGTTATACTGTTGATAAACAAATACCAATGGAATTTATCCTCCTGGTGCACCTAAAAACACCAGCATGCCCTTGCTAGACTGGCAGGGTCTCACACTACCCCTCTTCCCAGCTAAGCCCTTTTACCCTGAAGGCTGTTGACCAGCTGTGTACAGCAGACCAAAGGTCATCTCCTACCCAGTGACAGCAGTGCATTAACCATTCTCTTATGGTGTGTCCCAGAATGGATTTGCCTCCCAGAGCTGCCACCATTCCGGCATCTCCCAGATCTCATATGGTGACACCAGCACCCCTTTTTGTCCTGCACGTCTGCCTCTGACAGACAGTGGTGATTATTGCTCCAGTTCACTGGCCTGCAGCTCTGTCCTCCTCCAGAACAACCCGTTCCCAATCCCCAGCAGACCACAACAGCCCCCACAGCTAAGTTGTGGCCTGCAGCAAAAGCCAAGAAAACATCTCGCTCACCCATCCTTCAGTTTTTATTAATTCAAGTTTCTAAATGATGCATTCTGGCAGTTCTACTTCTGCTCTGCCCAAGATACCCTGCCTGTTGCTACTGCACTTACTGAAGCTGCCAGCTTTAACGGGTCAAGATAACTTCGAAATTCACACTCATCTGGCAGCCAGCATGGCGTCTCAGAGTGAATGGGGTCCCCCAGGCTGCTGCAAAGCAGGCTCTAATTGCAAGCAGGAAGACCAAGGAAACAGGGCATCTGATGGTATTTCACCAGTAACAAGTTACGCAGAGCAAATTTGGCAGGGATTTACCAAACACAAAAGACTTAAACTGTCAGTCCCAAACTGACCTCTGCAGAGTATTCCCGGTTCTAAATTTCTCTACAATGATTTCCTATTTCTTGGGTTATGAGGTTAGATTTGGGGATGCTCGCAAAAACATTATTCACAATAGTTCACTCTTGGAATGTCATTGCTCACCGATCAGGTTATGCTATGTACAGAACACAGTGCTGATAGGTACCTAGTCACAGGGCTGTTTGCTGGACAGTGGTGTGTTTGCTGAGCAGAGCCTTATCACTATTATTTCTTTAGTGTCAACAATACAGTGGGAACTGCTGAGATCAAAAACAAACAGGGGCACTCCCACCAAAATTAGTTTAGCCTTATGTACACAGCAGAGTGAGAAGAGGTATAAATGTACAGCACAAGAACTGCTCTGCACTAGCTCCTCTGGGGCCACACTCAGTGTGCAACAAGCACCCACGTGCAAAGCGCCTCAGTCTCAAATGGTCTCTAAAATGGCGCTTTTTATTGGCAAGCCACAAACTTCAGTCACACCAATGTGCCTCAAAAGAAGCCTTTGCTGCTTTGCACATTGTTGCAGCAAACTATAAAAGAAGGTGCTCAAGAGCAGGAGGAACCAGTCCAACTTGCTCATCGAGTATGCAAGACTTCTCTGTCCCTGCTACACACGAGGTTTTGCAAACACTGCTGCATTTATAGAAGCAACAGAGCTGCTCCCTTACAAGCTTTAACGCAGTGGGAAATGGCTCTGTGCCACCACTGCCGTTGCTGGGTTCTTCAGGAAAAGCTTGAGAAGCTGTGAAATGTGTGATGAGGGCTGAGCGAGTGTGTAGGAAGAAAAATGCAGAGAGAACATGTGTGGGAACAGAGCTTGTACGTAACTCAGTTACATGTCAAAAGCTTGTTTTAGAAGAAAGGGTGTGCTCATGTAACTTGCATGAAGATTAGAACTACTGTTATTTACTAGCTTTATACTTGCTGTGAACAAAGACAGGCCCATGACAGTCTCATCCACACCTCAAGAGGAGCAGCCACCCTCCACCCACACAACCCACAAGCCCTAGAGCCACAGATGTGAAACTTCAATCCACCCTCAGCCTAGGTGAGGGTGTCCAGCTTGCTACTTGCACAGAGGCTGCAGAGGAAGCTGCAGGGCAAGATGCCTCACAACCTCACCACATGGGAAGAGGTGAGGTGGTGTCACATCAGGCTCTCCCTGTAAGCTCACATCCTCAATCCAGGAGCCAATCCATGTACAATGCCATCAGCCATCCCTTCCCCCACGTACCTCTGCTTCACTCAAGCCCAGAGGTCAGTTCAAGGATAGACATGGGGCACCTTGGCACTAGCATCGTCTTGTACCGGCCCTGCAATAAGCACTCTCCTGCCTTCCCAGCCTCATGCACATTTCCAAGAAGGAAGGAAGCATGCAGAAGAGACTCCTGCCTTCTTTCACATACTCCTATGGCCTGTGAGTTGGATTTGCACTTTAGGTGGCGCATGAATGAAGGTGATCTATGCCAAGCCCATCCTGGATCCTGTCTCACATCATCTTTGGGATGTTGCATGGCAAACTGAAAACATGGATTGACCTGGCCGAAGCTTAATCCAGGTGTGGGGGCAGGTCAGTTTTATGCTCCAGCTCAGCACTAAGTTACACAAACAAGCTCTACCAGTGCAGCAGAGGGGACAGCAGTGAGCAGCCAAGGCCTGTCAGTGACTAGCGGAGTCACTACAGAAAGTTCTGTGGGAGCCAGGCTACAGCAGGAGCACCAGCAGGGCATCAGGCTCTGCCCACCCTCTGTTCTTCACAGACACCCAAGGAGGGAAACGCAGTCTCTTGTGGGCTTGCTGCCACTCGCTTTTTTTCACTTTTTAGGGTTAAGCCTCACCCTCTAGCCAGTCTTGGTCTCTTGAATGTGGACGTCACACCAACTGCAAGGCAGTTCTCCTCACTGACCCAGGTACAGCACTGCCTAACTGCCACCCACACACTGTTACAGGCCTCCAGGCTTGTTGACCTTATTTTGGAGGCGCAGAGATGGAATGACCTGGCTAGTGCATGGCCCGCTCTGTAGGAAGGATTCTTGGAGCACAGCAAAAAGCCAGCTGTGCTGGAAACACAAATATCCACACACACCTTCCTCCGGCTCCTTCAGGGTCCTCTTCACAAAATCCACAGCCTGAGCCACCTCCTGGTCACTGCGCACATCCATCTGTAGCACTTGCATGCGATCTGACTTCATGCTCTTCAGCTCCCTGGCTCCATCTCCATTATCCTGCTTAGCAGAAAAGAAAGATGTCCCGCTGAGACAATGAGCAGTAATGCTGCTTGGGGTTAGGCACATTCACATGGACATAAAATAGAAGCTATTGAAATTGCACACAGGGGTGTAAACCTGGTGCACAACTAGACATGTGTGCCACATGAACCAGCGTGCGACCCACTGTCATCTTCCTATTCCCTCCAGCACAGCCCCTGTATCTTCATCAGTGACCCACAGCTCTGAAGGGCCACAAAGCCCCTGCTGTTAGCACCTCACACAAAGAGTTTCACATCTGCAATACTGTCAAATACTCTGCCAGCCTGGGATAACTGTGGGTGACTCGTTGCTGCCTCACTCTCCATGCTCCACAGGTAACATAGCAATCACTTGTGTAGAAATCAGAGTGAGATTTTCTAGGCGTAAAAGCAAAAGGCTAATGAAGCACCCTACTCATCTCATTCCAAAACACTGCCTGGCTTCTAATGAAGCAGTATTGTCAGACCACTTTGAAAACAAGACCGCGGGGACACCTTTGGTATGCCCAACAGCAAATGGTCTGATGCGACAGGATACAGCAGGAAACATTTACAGCTGAACCTACATAATAGCAATGTTTTGCTCTTACTATACAGCAGAACAGGATGCACAGGAATACATACACAGTGGAGATTTGCCACACAGCAACAAGATTACAGACACAAAGCATGAAAGAAAGAGATTCTGGCTGAGGAAGCAAGAACAAGTTTATTGTGGTTTTTTTTTTCCTTCACACTATAGGACACGATAGCTCTGCTTTCCTTTCTGTATTTTTCCTTTATCTCCTTTTTTTTCTTTTCCCTACCCCTGATGCTATCATTAGAGATTCTGTAACTAGTGTGGTGGTTTTTTGTTTAGTCAACTTAAACAGTTCAAATCCCAAATTTTACCTGGTCACTTCCAGACAGGATTGCTGCCTAAGCCTTACAGCTTTGCTCAGGTGCTATACAACAACTAAAACTCAATAGAGCACAGATTAGCCATGCAGTTCTAAAGCAGGTTCGAGATTTAATTCATCAAACTACGTCCTGAATCACAGGCTCTGCTTTGTTAGGGAGGAAGAAGTTATGAATTGGTGAGTCACCATGCCTGGCTGCCACTCTTCCTTTAGCACTTGATACCAACTCCCACAGTACAAGGGCAAACAAGGCGAGCAACCCTCCCACAGTCACCTGCTCAGCTGCCTCTGCAGCCAGGCTGATGTAAAAATCATGTAACTGCTTAGTTTTTCTATACAAATCACAGGATTTTTAATGAGTATAGTATATAACATCTCGCCTCCACCTTCAGTCCAATGATGTGTGATGAAGGGAAAGAGCTGAAGTGTCCATTTCAGCCCGAGCAAGACAGAGTAGCTCTCAAAAAAAAATCAATATATAGTTAGACCAGAGTTATGACAATAGTAAGAATGAGTTTCTGGCCCTATGGCTGCATAGCATTTCACAACTGGCTTATTTCCAGGTATCACAAAAACAGCAAATAAAGACTTGGCGCTTTCTAATGCACATCAAACACAGTGACGTGCTGTGTCTAGCCCTCTTATCTAGACACAAAAAGAATCCCTAAAAGCAGCATTACAAGTACTTAATAACATAGTCACTGAAATGTTATATTCCCTTTGTGAATATAATGGGTGAGGGTTGTGTGATGCCTCGTTATATTTCTGGAAGATGCTCTTGCATCCCACTGAGTTATACAACCAACTTCAAGCCACTTAACAGTGAATAAAGTAGAGCTAATTCAGCTTGTAAAGGGAGACATTTACTGTATCTATATCAACCCAAAAACTCATCTATATCCATACTCAAGTACCAGTTGTCATCTCAGAGCACCGAAAACACCTTTCCCTACGTGTTTTTAAATATTTTATAATGCTTATAAACTAAACAAGGAATGTTTCCACTGTTTTTTAAGAAACAAAGTCATAGGCCAGCAACTTAAAAATCCAGTATAAATGGTTTGTATTATTCATATTGAAATGAGTTTTCCCCTATCACCAACGCAACTCAATCTGCAAAGTTACCTTCCCAGCTACAATTTATTCATTGTTGAGAAAACATACTGATTTTGGGAGACTGACTTCAACCTGCAATATCAATTGGAACTGCTTTTCACAGCTGCAGACACCACCTCAGCCACTATTTAACTGTAAAGCAAATTGCTTAACTCATATGACCAGAAAACCTCTTCACAAACGAAGCAGACGTATTTTTATGGAAAGAAGTGAACATCATCTTATGTTCCATGGCCTCTAGGGGCTTGTAGGCACATTCCCTTTTCAGATACCAACATGGTACTTCCTCCATGTTTTATTAAATGGTAGATTTGCTGACTGGGAAGATATCCAAAGCAGTTCCCATGGAAGCAGACAGGCTGTCCTCCCCTGGGATGGACTTGGGATGCACCAGCAAGAGTCACACAGCAGCATGAGCCAAGTGGGATATCTGGGGGGATCCTGGTAGCACTGGCCCAATTGCTCCCACAAAATCTCTCTCCCCCTCCTTTTGCTGTCACTTTATTTGTCTGATTTTTCTCCTCTTAGAGAACCTCTCAGCTTTCCCTTCCCAGTTGCATCAGAGTTGAAAGCTGCCCTGCTCCAGCCCAGCCTGCTGCCCAAGTAGTCTCCAGAGAGGCCTTCAGTGGGACTTTCCCATTTCCTCCCAGCTATCTCATTTCCCCTCGTTATCCTGCCCGGCTCCGGCTGCCCACCCCACCCTCTGCCTAGCAGGGGCTGCTCCTGGGCAGGGAGCCTGACAGCCACACAAGCCCTCTCCACCCTGCAGAAGAACCTCGCTCCAGCTCATGGCTGCCTCCCCTTCCCCTTTCTCGCTCCTCTCCTGCTCCGGTTCTGAGGATCCTGATGCAGCTGGTGCTGAGGGACAGGCAGATCACATGGGGGCTTGTTAGCAGGGAGCCCTCCTGTGACGGACTGAGCCATGGCCTTTTCTCAGGGAAGCTCATGAGATTCAGGATTAGGTCCTGGCAAGCACTTGGGGCACACGTGGTGAGATGTCAGTGGGAATCAGGAAGCCACAAACACAATGCTGAACACCCGTGGATCCGGCCGACTTGGTCCATCTGCGTCAGTTCCCCCTCACCCTGCTGCTGCCTATCCACCTGCTCTTTTCCTGCGCTTCCTAGGCAGAACTCCTCGTATTTGTCACTACTGGTTTCCATCCAACTGGTTTCAGACTCCGTCCAACCTATCAAGATCATTTTGAACCCTATTCCCCAAAGTGCCTGCAATCCTCCCTGCTTGGCACCATGCACGTCTCTTGCCAAGTGAACTCTCTATTCCAGGGGGCACTTCCAAGAAAATTTCCCTGGGACCGAACAGCAGTCACAGGCTCAGAGCGTAAGTTTGCTCATGAGACTATCATGAGGGACTGTGTCAAAACCCTTACTCAGGATACATTTATTCCTTCCCCTTTAAGCACTCTGGTGCTTAGCCAGCATGAGACCAGACTGACACGGCACGCTCTGATCCCGGTAAACTTATACTGACAGCGTATATCACACTGTGATCTAGGCATTTGTAAAACTGACAGATCAGTGCGCCGCAACTTCATCTAGTGCACTAAAGGTGAGCTGCCTGGCTGGCAATTCCGGAGGTCTGCCTCTTTTGCGAAGGGAAGTACCGTATTTGCCCTCTTCCAGCATTCTGGAAATCCCCTGGCCTCCAGGTGCTCCTGAAAATATCACCCATGGGGCAAAAATCACAATGGCTCATCCTTTAAATGCTCTTCAGTACATTTTGTCAGGCCTGGTGAACTTGAACACATCCATTTATGTAAACATTCCCTGTTCTTTTCCCTTTTCTTGCCTGCAGTCCTAGTGAAAACTCCTGGCAGTAGGCATCTGAAAACAATTTATCCTTTTTTTCAGTAAGATCAAAGAAAATAAGACAATGATTATTTCAAGTTTTTCTCTGCTTTCTACTTTTCAGGTTATTTTGTAATAAATTTCTGTTTGTTTTTCCATCTTAATCCTAATATATTAACAGAAACATTCTCTGTGGACTTACTTGCCCTTGCTAAATGAAATCCCTTTTGCACTTGATCCTGTCTAGTTCTATCCCAGCCTGCGTGCAGTATCATTATTTCTGTAGCTTTATTTTTTACTGTCTGATCATTAAAAGGCTCCTGATGCACCTGACGGCAGCCCACCTTGGATTTAACGCAAGGGCTTTCTGTGGTGGCTACTTTAATTCTCAGTATAAAAGCATGCAAGTAAGTGATGATGGAGTAACTATGTGTGAACTAATGGCCTGGCATCTGCTCTATGACAACTGCCCCCATACCTGCTCTGGCCCTGCAGGGAATCTACAGCAGCTCACTCTTCTCTCATGACAGGGTAAGTCTCCTTGCATTTGTCACGAGCAGTTACATGCACGCTGCCAGTTACCATAGGGTAGCTGCGTCCTTAGCCACACTGCACGCGTGCTCTTTCACTTACCAGCAACAGTCACTCATATGCTCATACCTTGTTCTTCACAAGCGATCTGACCTAACAGCTCCCTGCCCTCACTGACGTTTCCTGCTTCTTTTGAATCCGTTGTCCTTTTCTGCAGCCACTATATGCTTCCTCTTCTCGGAGCAGCCAGCTCTAGATTTATAAACATTTTCACTGCCCCCCCCCAGCATTCTACCATTAGATTTTCAGTAAGCTCCTGCTCATCAAATTTTAAAGTTCTGGCTATTATCTCCCTCAACCAACACAAGGCTGTTGATTGAGGATACCGGCTGTCCCAAGAACCAGAGAAAGCATTTGGCTGTATTACTATTGCAACAGCTACCCAGGCAACTGTGTTACCACCAGACCCTGATCTTCAGATGCACCTAACAGCAGATAAAACAACACTTAACAATCCTGAGGGGAAAAACCACCCACAAGTGAAATCCTAGGGCACTGAGTCCAGGTCTCTGAAAATTTATTAACATGCACAACAAGAAAAATCACATTCTCCCACTCTCTGCCTCCTCAGGGTCAAGTGCTCAGTCAATCTCCTGAAAGTCACCCGCAGATCAACCACGACTGCTGATGTATTTTCCACTTCCACATAGAATGTGAGTACTGAACCACAGAAGTCTTGGCTCCGAGTAGGAAGTTGCCAGGCCAGATCACAGAGGATGTCAAGAGCTGCCCAAACATTCTGGGATAGGTAATAATCTGTTATCGAGAGGTAACATTTTTTATTTTCATCAATAAAACAAGCAAGCAAGGCTCAGTTCAGGAGCATTTCTTTTCTTTGTGTGGCTTCAAATGGAGCCTGGCCCTCCCTGCGCTGTGCTAGTGCGCTGCCTTCTGAACAGTCCTGTCAGACCACCCATCTCCCCTCTCCTTTCTGTTCCTACACCTGCTGCTTGGCAAAATGAGTGTCTGACTTGCTATCACCACAGAGTCAGGCATCCCAAAGCAGCGTATGACATGATTACTGAAGGATTTACACAGCCTCCACATGGAAATTTCCAAATAATGGCAATATTCCAACAGGACTCTCTTGCTCTCAAGTTACACAATATGTCAGCTGATAATAACTTTCCCTTCTGGTGTGGTGGAAGAACATAACCTCTGCTGAGATCACACAGGCAACAAGGGCCACCTTTTTGTGTTTGTTCTCCCTCTCCACACCACTCAAGAATCCGTGGTCATCACTCCCTGAGTACCTGTGACGAAATAGCCAGACAAACAAGCGGGTATGAACTGTTTTTGAACAATTCAGGTCAGAAATTATATGATTTTTGACTATCAGAACAGCAAAAAAAAGCACAGTAAGGGTAAAACCCCAGCTGAGATGGCAGTGGAGCTGGCCCAGCTTTATAAAGAGGATTATACAACACAGTTACCTGCAAGAGCAGGGACTGAGATGATGGGTCTGCAACCCCTTCTGATTCAGCTGGCCTAAACTGATCTCTTGCAAGAAGTGATGCCATCTGCCAAACACGGGTGACAGAGGGCTGGACCTACAGATTTCAGAAATGTACAGTAAATTTGTTTATTCAGGTATCCAGCAATGGAATAGCTTCTAGAGAAGCTGTAGAAGCAGTTTGGAGAAGACGCTTTGGAAACAGAACCTGACCAAGGCAGGAGAGGTGGCTTGGAGATGAGTTTGAGGAGAGTGTCCCCAAAGGAAAGTGACAGTATGAAAGACAGCAACAGAAATGCCAGGGAAGACAGAAAGCAATAGTGCCACAGCAAACTTGGACTATCAGATTTATCAAGTGTGTTGCAGTATTTCCGAGAAGCTTTCAGCAGTGAATGGTGCCCTACTGTGCAAACTACTGCACACACAGGCAGCTGACAGACAGTCCCTGCCCTAAAGAGCTCAGAATTACAGGGATGACAAGAAGCAACAGGCAGATGAAGCAATGGAAGATCTAACCATCCCTGCCCACGGCACTTCCCCCAGGCCTTGGACTAGGGTAAACAGAAGCTGCAGGTGACGAGGCTGGCATTTGAGAAGCTTTTGTCTCCATTCACAGAAGAATTTTGATCAATATAACTACTCACCGCTAGCAAGCATCCAGCAAAAACGGTAAATCCCTTTGAGTGGAGCTGTTTTGCCAAGGCATGTCCAAAACCTTTGTCACAGCCTGTTATCAGCACCGCCTTCCCTTCAGCCTGTGGGGGGAAAGACAGTAGTAAAGTATCACCAGATACTGCAATGCTGCAGGCACCACCAGCACTGCGCGACACAGCACAGGAGCAGCTTGCAGCCTTGCAGCCTGGGCCAGCCATTCCTTAGGAAGCAGAATTCCAGCTGCAAGCCACAGTGGACACATACCTGTCTGCACACTAAGCTGTGTCTGGACACAGTCTAAACCCAGTGATTTCAGTGGAGCTTCAGCTGGGTTAACCAGCGTAAATGAAGTGACAAAATTCCTGTCTAGCGACACAATCGGCTCCCAACTACTGTGAAACCCTCAATTTATTCAATTGCTGGTCTGTAACAAGTTGTGTTGCCTTGATATCCAAGCCAGGGCAGTAGCTCTTTCTTTCAAGTATCAGTGGCCAAAGCAGAACAGAAACATTTCAAAAGAAGTTAGTGATCTACCAGCTCATAGACATTATAAGAAACAGCAGCACAGAAAATACCCAAACGATAGTATGTCATCGGCTTGAACTGTACAGCAGCTCTTTTAACTGCAGAGTGACTCTCTATTGCCTGTTCCCTAACTACTCCCACTCTTTGCGGTACTTTCCATGCTGTATTTTAGCATTCAGGGATGTGAATACAGGTTAGGGTTTCCTTCTGAAACACTGCAGTCTTAACAGGAACAACTTATCAAATCCTACGGTTGTCTCCTACATTATTATTATCATCTTCTGACTGACGGATAAATTGAGAGAGAAAATCTGATACTCCATCTGATATGACACAACAGGCTTGGGACAGATCTGAAAACAGAATTCCAAATCCTGAAGAGAAGCATGTGCTGAAACGCTGCACCTTCACCCTCTTTCTTTGCTTGAAAGCCACCTCCCCCTGCTCTCCTCACCGCAGCAGTGAAGCAATGAACTTGTAATTCTTAGTCCAACTTGCAGGCACCCATCCGCAGGGCCACACACTGCTCAAACTGAAACTGTATCTGTGAGGCAATAACATGATACAGTAATTAAGTTGTAGAGAATGCAATAAGGAAGGAGGTCACTTCTATCTCTGTGGAGTTATCTGCAACTAATAATCCCTGTTACTGTATTAACAGCTAGAATATGAACATTAGTCTTCTGTACTACTTACACACGAATTGCACCAGCTTGTCCAGCCACTTTTTCAGACAGAAATGGGGCAATCACCGGTGCTCTGTGATCTCTTGTTTCTGCTGACATGCATGGTAGTGAAGTGGCAATAAGGAAGAACTGCAGGGCGATAGCGATCCGAGTATTACTGCACAAACTCAAGATGTGCAGAGACCAATAAGCAAACGAGCTACACCCTGTCCTGTATCCGGTGTTGAAGCTAGATGTTGAAGCTATTGCTTTCAAAGGGGAGTCATGATCTGAAGTTGAACTAAGAACTGACCAAAAGCCTATCCTCTGTTTATCACGCAAACACCCGCATGAACACCGATTCCTACTCAGGCAAAGAGCACCTGGCTCCACGCTAGCTCTACTAAAGCTCTGGAGGTAGCTACAGCTGAAGGACATACAGTTAAGTGAGAATTAAAATACTGCGCTCAGTCTCAATCTAATTTGCAGTGACATAACTCCAAGAGATGAGGATCAAGTATGAACCAGAATTTGCCAAGGTTACCCCCCATGTTAATTCAGCAACCTGGCTCTTGGAGAAGAAAGGATTTGACTTTTTTTCTCTACCTCACCTCCCTGGCCCATTTGCCTCTGAATCCTGAAGACAGAAGGCCTCCCAAAAAGGCAGCAACAGAGCAGAAGATAAGGAGTTGTGATCACTTCCAGAGCCAAAGACAGAGACAATGCCCAGTCCTCAGCCATCATTAGCTCCTGCATCAGCTGGTCTAATAAGGACAGAGCTCAGTTGCAGGCAATAAAAGTAAATCACTGGGCTGTGTTCCTGTGCATCTAGTTTTAATTCTCAGCAGCTGGTTTGCTTTCTCAGGTTAAGAATAAAATAAAATTAAAAAAACCCACAAAACCAAAACCCACCAAAACATTCACAAAAAGGAGGAAGTCTAAAAATCCTCTTGGCTGTCTATAATTGGGAGAAAAGTGAGGAACAACTTACAGTATGAGAAGGTTCCTGTGATAATTTGTTAATTATTTGCTATTACCCTAATTCCTGGTAATAAAGCATGTGACTACAGCCCTTCAACACAGATTGAGGCACTAGCAGTGATAATGAGCATGCAAAAACCCGAGGGATGTAACAAATCTCACATTAGTAGCTGCCCTCATCTTTGTGCCCTGCCTGATGGACAGAGATCTCCCAGGGATGAGAGCAGGAAATGAGCCCACGGGAGTGTATTTGAAGCATTCTTTACCCTCTGTTGTTCAGAGAGTTTGAAGGCTTTGAGGTCTGCGCTCAGTCCTACCTGATACTGGGGAGGCAGGTGGGCTCGGAGGCTGAGGCTCTGCCTGTGGTGAAAAGCCAGACTAGTGCTCTTGGTTACACTGAATCCAGCCTCCATTCATTCTGTGCAAAGGGATTATATTCCCAGCCAGAAAGATCCTAACCACAAAACCTCTCCAAAGGCCGAACAGCCCGATCAACCTTATCTTTTGAAAGTCCCAAGATAAGGCCTAATGGGCCTCGTTCCTGGAGTTTGATAAGGTCAGTCTGCAGCTTACAGTGAGCTATCACCTCTCTAGCAGGCGTCACAGTGACCTTAATCAGCATTTTGAGGAACTTCAGGTGCCTCACTCACTAACGGTCACAGAAGGAAATACTGCACAGAAGAATGGCGCTCATACAGCGCTGCCAGAGCTTCTGAGACCAGCTAAGAGCAACTTCTGGTACTGGTGCTGCAGCATCTGGGCAGGGTAACACTGCCAGTATCCTCGCTGGGTGGTCCACAGCACCGTAACTCACCTTCCACGTAGCTCAAACAGCCCCAGCAAGGCAGCCCGATTTTAACCTCCAGCTCGCTCAGGTGCACACACCTCACTAGCTTTTCCTACTGGGATACAATTACTTTATTAAGCAATAGAATTTATTTCGCTCAGGCAGATGATCTGTCAAAATTATACACATTTATTGCAAACGAAGCTAAGGAAAGCAAAGCTACTTTCTCGGCCCGTCTCTCTGGACAATATGGGACCCACCCTGCTTGCCTAGACTTTATCTTCTACGGTGTCGCTCGTTTCCTGGATCCTGTTCCCATTAATGCCTTCCCCTGACCATCTGCTCATTATCAAACAGACTAATTTGAAGATGAGAGCAGTCATACAGTAAACTTTGTTTGCTCCCTTTCCCTAGAGTTGGGCAGTTAAGGTTTTCAATCCCAGAAAAGGAACTGGAAGTACCGACAAAAGGGAAAATGTTTTCCTCAGGTGGGACAGGGCTGGGGGGCGCCAGAGGAGCAGAGCGGAGGGAAGAAGAGGGAAGTGGGAGGTTGCAGAGGGGCAGGTCTGAGCTGGAGGCCCTGGAGCAAATCCACGTTCACTAGCTGGGAATTCTTCCCGCTGCCTGCAGGAAGGCTGTCTGGAGCGTGAGCAAGAGCCAAGTTAACTCCAAGAACCCCAGAAGTTTTGTGTTATTTAAAACACGCAGAAGAGACCGGTTGTGCAGTTGTGTTCCATATCCACAGGGCGTTTTGTCTCCCTTAAGCTCGCTTCCAAATTCAGAGTGTTCAACGAGCCCCACGCACCTGCTGCTTCCCGAAGCCCGCGCAGCAGCGGGGGCCGGGCCGGCAGCTCCGAGGCCCCGGCCGAGCCCCGTGAGAGGGGCCGGCTGCCCGCCCGAGGCTCTCGGCGCTTCATCTCCTCTCGCACGCCAGTGCCGGGCCTCCAGTAGGAGGCCACAGCCGCCACGCCTCAGCCCCGGCCCGGTTCAACTGCAGCCGCCGGCAAAGACGGGCCTGAAGGCGCGGCGCCATTTTGGCGCCGGGCGGCCTCCCCGCGGCGAGCCCCACCAGGGCCCGCCACCCCCGGGCCCATCGCCGAGGTACTCACGGGCAGGGCGCGGCGGGCCCGCCGCGGCAAGAGGAGGAGGAGGAGGCGGAGGAGCAGGCGCCGCCCGCCGCCCACCAGCAGCACTGCGGCGCCCAGCGCCGGCACCAGCATAGCGACGCCCCGCATGGCCGCAGCCTATCGCCGCCGCCGCCCGCGCCCGCCCCGGCCCTTCCCC
>VZSF01006618.1:216716-282719 GCA_013398295.1 Chionis minor
CCCCGCCCTGCCCCGCTCCCCGCCTCCCTCCGCGCCCACGGCCGTGGGGCCGCCACGCACCAGCAGGCCCTTGGCGAGCGCCGGGAGCCCGTTGGCGGCGGCGAGGGCCGCGCCCCTGCGTGGGGTGGGGCCGGGCCGGCGAGGCCTGCCCGGGGAAGGCCCGTCCCCTCGCCCCCGCCTTACAAAATTCCTCATGAAAAATTGCGCCGCCGGCCGCCGAGTTCGATCGAAACCGCTGGATTTCAGAGGATTTGCCAGAGCCAAGCCAACCCTCCTGAGCCTAGGCCTCTCCCTTCCCAGCTTGGTGCCCCACCGCTGCTCTTTTTGTGGTAGTTTCACCGGTTTTCAGTCGAGGCTTGTTTCCCGGCAGGCCCCGAAGCAGAGATGCAAATAAGCCCTAAGAATTAGATTCCGTTTTTCTGCTTAATCAAGGAGGCCATGGATTAAGCTGGGCCGATGTTTTTTGTGCGCCAAATCAGTTTTATCTGAGGTGGTTCAGGTTGAAATTAACTTTCTGGACTTAAGTTTTGTTCTTGAGCTGGTTTTGCCCCATAGTGAGTTTAATGGTGATTCCCTGTGCATAGTCCAGCATCTCCAGCTACTTAATTAGAAAGAAATGTATTTTTAATCGCATGGCTCTACTGTAAAGCCCAAGGATTGCTTTGGGCACATGTAACGTAACATCACTCGTAACTTGAACTTAAATCTTAGTTTAAAATTATTTCATATAACTCACTTCAAATAATATATTGCATGTAAATACTTTCATTTTTACCTGTTTCAGAGAATACAGTTAAAGATGCATTAAAGAAGGAGAAATTGACATTTTCTTTAAATGCCTCCCTGTTTGTCAGTTTGCTTATAATCTTTTTCCTTATTTAAAAGCATCTTGAGGTGGTTGAAGGTTGAGCTGGTTATCTCAGTGTGAGGGACTGCGAGGGGGAAAGATGAGTTCTTTGGACTTTATTTTCTTGTTGAAATACATGGAGTCAGCATGACTTACAAAATAATTGAGCAACTGAAACAGAGGTGCTATCTTATTTTGCAGAGCGAAGGAAGAACAGTCTTGCTGTTGGTAGAGGGTGTTAACTGAAAGCATGTTGGCTACCAAGCTGTCCCGGCCTCTCCTGAACTTCTCTGTGAAAGCCCTGAATTTCAAGGATGCAGGGAATGGGTTCAAGTAAGTAACTTGGTAGAGAAGCAAGAGTGAGATCTTGAGTAAAGCACACATTGAGGGCTCATTTGATTATGGTGGGACAGTTTATTTCCAGAATCACAGGATCACTGAGGTTGGAAGGGACCTCTGGAGGTCATCTGGTCCAACCACCCTGCTCAAGCGCCTCCCAGAGCTGGTTGCCCAGGATTGTGTCCAGACGGCTTTTGACTATCTGCAGGGATGGAGATTCCACAGCCTCCCTGGACAGCCTGTGCCAGGGCTCAGTCACTGAGCAGAGCACAGAGGAGATGGGCTCTATATGCAAGGAGGGGTTGGCAACATGTTTTTTTTACTCTTGGACAATCATCTGCAGGCAAAAGGGGGTTGACTAGAACATTAATCTAGTGTCAAGCAAGGATTTATTCCTGGATATCAGCAGGTAGGCCTTGCTGCAGTGCAAGGAGCTGTCATATATTTCTATGACTTCATTAAAGAGGCAATGAATCACATGAAATGAGAGAGAAAGTTGAGAGGGAGGGTTTTAGTGGGAAATGGAGGTGGACTGAGTAATTAAGCTGTTTTTTTCTGAACATGAACAGAAAATTGCCTATCTAATTCTAATCCCTAGCTCTGAAAATAATACCTTTTATATTGGTATATGATGGGAACCCTACTAGTCCAAATTCAGAGCAAGTTGAGTGCTTTCACTGGCTTTGCTTTAGAGCAGACTTCCCAAACAACGGTGTATACCACTAATTGTACATTAGCCATTTAGAAGTGGCTCATGGCCTGCTAAGCAGGAGCTGCCACCTCAGGTGTTGTTCTACTCCTGTTGGTAGCGGTGTCCAGCGCCATCACTGTCAAGGATGGCTCCAGTAACAGGAAGTTGTAGACACCAGAGATAGCTAAGCTGTTGATTTCCTACGCAAACAGACACAGGCCTTTTATCTCCTGTTTACTCCAGACACACCAAAGCAGCACCTGCAGGAATCTGCTGTGGCCTTAGAAATACAAATCAATGCTTTATTAACTTGAGAAAAGAATTTTCAGCATATTTTTTTTCCTCCTTCTTCTTTTGCTTTGCTACTGCATATTTGTACTTTATGCATCTTATAGTCAGGGCAAGAATGTGTTGAATGTTTTTAAGTACCTGCAACCTGCTAAACCTGGAATGGAAATCCAACTGTTCTTCTGAAAGGCAGTGTTGTCACTATACCAGTATCTTAATGCATTGAGGTAGCATTTATATACTTGACTCTGCAAGCCAAGGGCTGCCTTTTTTGGCATAACTGAACAAAAGCAAATGCATGGTTACAAGCACAGATTCAATTTGAGGACCATCTGTGCATTTTAAAACTCTCAGTTGTGGTCTCTAGAATTCGGTCATGCAGAATGACAAAAATGGCTCATGGTGTATTAGTGTACTGTGTAGGACATCGCATGTGCTTCGTAGCTGTTTCCTCTGGTGACATTCCTGCTGATTAGCAGCCGGCATCTATTTTATGCCCTTGCCTTCAGGTCAAGGTAGGCACAATGTCAAGCAGTCATTCTGTACAGGTTATTGTGAATAGAGTGCAGCAAGTCAGTGCTCTGCAGTGAAATAACAGGACCAGACGTGACACTGAAAATAAAAATCAAGTTCATGCAACTAAAAGAAATTTTATGAACATTTCTAGGCACTTTGAGACACAATAAGAAGCATAATGTTGAGATAGAAGTTCCAAGCCAGGGTTGCAAGTCAGTGATGTTAACACAGATTTTGCTTGGGGACTGACCTTTGCAGCAATTAAATTGGCTGTAGCTATTTCAAGAGCTGATTTGGCTCACGACACTCAAAGTCAGAAAAAGAGCTAAACTGTTGCAGAAAGGTGAGTGGGCAGTGTTGCCTGAATATAAATCAGCTCCTTTCCCATCTGGTTCAAAGCTTCTACCCTAGCAGACCTTTTTTCTAGCCTTGTTTTCCCAAGATGTAGCTCAGAGAACAGAGTGTCTGCAGATTGCTGTTCAGTGTAGCATACGTCCCCCCGGGAGCGCCTGTGATGTCTGAGCAGGAGATAATTGTGAATGATTATGCAAATTCACTTAGAAGACAGAAGAGCAGCCTGGAAGATGAGCTGTGCTGAAGGGTAGATGTTGTTAGAGGGGCCAGAGGGTAGATGAAGTACAGCAAGTCTAGGGGAAGGCCAGAAGGCTCTGGGAGTACCCAAAGCAAAAGTTAAAAAGCTGGTGTAGTCCAGAGAGGTGGCTGCCAAGGACAGAGGCTGGGGTCACTCTGGTGTGTTGTGTAGGCCCAGTTTTGGTGAATAATGCCAAGACCTAAGGCAGCGTGATGCTACTGGTAGCATGGCTTTTCTAAATGGAATTTCACACCCTGGAAGGCATTGTTGCTTTGCTGAGGTCTGTCTTTGTGAGCATGGTTTATCTTCCTGGGAGTCAGACGTACTACGCAGAGGAGCTTCAGATTTGCATGGCAGGTATTGCTCAAAGACATGGTGTCTCTTAGCTTAACCGTTGCAAAGAGGGGATATAAAATCTAAGAGTATCTAATGGGTAGGCACTGCAGAGGAAGAAGTGTCATCCAAGATGACAGAGGGGTGGAGCTGTGTGTGAAAGCAGCGAGATAGATCCAAGCAAATTCAACATTAGGCTGGGTATCACAGACAATGCTACAGCAGAATATTTTCCCCAGACAAATTAGTAACTTCCCCTACCCCACCTTTGTGCAACTCTAAGTGAGAGCGTTGTTGCTATTGTAAATGAAAACACTGTACTGCCCATTTTGCGGGTGGAGGCAGCTCTGTGCCTCCAGACCATGAGCTATTTTAGAATGCTTGGTAATATCCAGACACCTGCAGCTGGAAATAGCATCAAGGTCTTTTGAGAAACAAATGTGTCATACTGTAGGAAACACACGGGCTCAGACTAAGGAGAACCTTAGACTGGATTGTCTTCTCAAATGACATGTATATAGGCAACACTACATTCCTTTGCATGTGTGTGCTGCAGCACCAGTGCATGGACAAGATATTTTATGCCTGATTGTTCTGTTGTTCGTTTGGTTTTTTTTTTTAACAGACCTGTGCAAAGATTTTGCTTCCCGCTCTTGTCCCCATGTGGCAGCCGCTCTTATGCAAGTGAAGTTGATCAGGTGAGTGTGATTGTGGTTTCCAGGAACTAGTTCTGCTGAGCTGGGGTTTTAAAATCCCTGAAGCCTGGTGACTAAATTCTTCTTTGTGATTTGCCAGAAAGACTCCGAGCTGGACCTCTCCAACATGCTCCACATTCTTTCCTAGTGCAGAGCTTCCATTGACGTAGCATGGTACATGCTGCTAAGGATGGAAATAAACAATCAGGCTAGTGGGTTTTTTTCTATTTTTGGAACTCACTCAGCAGATGAAATCTTCCACCTTGGAGTGGAGGGACTTTGCATGACAAATTCTTAGTAAAGCACGCTTTCTGGAATATGGTTGTATAAAGAGGCATAAATAAGTCAGTCCTCTTGATCTGGGGAGTTGCCCTCTTCTTTAGCAGCCTTCTCCTTGAAGGTGCTAGCTTGCCAGGAACAGTGCCAGGTAAAAGGAAGGGGGATGTTTCACCCCCTTGCCTGTTTTGTGGCACAGAACTCAGCACTGTAGCAGTGCTAGAGCGTGCACATCTGGCTCCATAACGCTGGGATGGAGTCTCAGAGGAATTCAGGTATGGCCCATGCATCACTGCTGGGCTTTCACTGTGACCCGAATCAGTCCCTGTGTATGCTGGGGAAAGCCAAATTTCTAGTTTGTTAAAAGAGGTGAGGTGGAGTGAATTGCAAGTAAGTATTACCTAATCCCACCCACAGCAGCACCTTGCTCCGCGTGCACTTGTTGCTGCTGTAATGTCTGATACACCATGCAATTTTTAACATGTCACTAACTGCTGCCTCTCTTTGGGTTAGAAGAAGGAGTTCGGAGAAGGAAAGACGTATGCTTCTATTTAAATTGTAAGTTGGAAAAATAAGAAGACCAAAAACCAAGCAAACAAGACTGATGACCAGCTGGTCTTGATTTCAGATATTAAACCCACTTGATTCTCCTTAGCTTTTAAAGCCCAGCACTAGAGGGTTTATGTGCTGGAGAGAGAAAGATGAGTGTGCAGTCAGCAAGGTTAACTCATATCCTTTCTTTAGTCAAGCTGTCTTCCACGTGCCCTATAGGCTGCATGGCCCAGAAAAGTGGACTTCTGCCTGCTTTGAACATACAGGAACATTTCCTGCTGAAGGGAAAACATGTCTTGGGAACTGTCTGGTATATTTTCAGATTTCAAGATGGATGTGAACTGCCAGAGAATGGTGGTTTGTTTGGTCTTTTCCCCTTGAGAGCCTGTTGCCAGAGGTGCCAAACTTCTCTTTGTGTTGGGAGGACAGTGATCCTGCCTCAGTGGAGTGAAGCTTCGTTTCTTATCGTCAGGAGGCACTGGGTGGCAGTCGCTGGCAATGAGTGTAGAGAACATCCCTGGAACAGACTGCTCCTGGCCGAGGACAGGGTTTTGTTCTGTGCACTGCAAATCACTGATTTCAAATACTCAATTCCAGTGCGTTTTGTTCTGTTTTGTTTTGCAGATTGGCAGCAGAGCTGTGCTTATAACAGGTTGTGACTCAGGGTTTGGATTTGCTTTGGCTAAGCACCTGCATGCCAAAGGCTTCATTATTTACGCTGGCTGCCTGCAAAAGGTAGGGAAAACAAAACCTGTATTCTTCACCTATGGCATGTGCGCAGACACGTAGCCAATCCAGCCTTCACTCTGCACAGATTTCTGTCAAGGAGGGAGGGTAGTTGGTAGCCCAAGGGAAAGACATGGGTGCTTGAATTTCATACACATAACCTGGTCTAGACCAGAACCAGGACTGAACAGTATCTAGGGAGGTTCTTAGTTGAATCACCACGTTGTGGTCTGTTCTGTATCTGATGGACTGGAACCTGAAATCTAATTTTATAGGCTTATCCACAAGCAAATTTTGGGATCAGGTTGAGTCTGGACCTTTGGCCCTGCTCTCAAACTATACATATTTACGCAGGATTTCTTTTGATTAATTGTGACGTACACCAACCTAGCAGTGATTTTATGGCTTGTGGTATGAGCGTATTTTTTTATATTTCCGAGTACAGCCATGCCTCAGTGTGTATTGGGGGTCTCCTGAAATCACTGTGAAGGTCATAGAATTCCACCAGCGCAAATGAGAGCAGAATCAGGCCACAAATAGCTTAGTGACACAGTCTTGATACACTCTGCAGGAGTGCTCTGTGTGCTAGTCAGAGATGCCTGGTCTTGGAGAACAGGAGAGCGCTTTAGCCTCTCTCTCCTTATGAAGCGCTGCACTTTTTTAGCCGCATGGCTGTTTCCCAACAGAAACAAACCGACTCCTCAGGATATCCTGGGGTGGGTCAGTTATTTTGATCCTAATTTTTTAGGTCACTCGTGACTATAAATGTATCTCGAATAGGTATATTATTTAAATAGGATTTGCCTGGTGTTTTTTAATGTTTTCAATACTCTTTCTGCTGTTGTTTTTTCTATTATGACTAAATTTTGATTAAATTACTAGTTTCTACTGCATTTCTTCAAAAGAGAAGTTTGTGTTTCAATGGTTCTGTCCCTTGTGGTGTTTCAGCTTTGGGTCAAGGGTTTATTTGTTAACCTGGGCTCCCTCTACAGGCTTCACAGCAGAACAAGACATTTCTTATAAACTGCTGCTTTTCAAAACGTCTCAAGAAGAGAGAGGGGTAGATGAGTACGTTTTTGACAGATGTTTCTAGTCCGCTTTTATAACTGAAGATTAGAGAATGTAAGAATGTTGCAGACTTAAAAACACTGTTTAGAATAATATCCTGCCCCTATGTTGACAGGAGACAAAAATTTCAGAGCTGCAAGGTTACTTCTGGGTTTCACTTCCTCTGTCTGAGCTGCCAGAAAGACCTGATTTGCAGTGATCGTGTCTTTAATTGTCACTGAAACTTCCCTTCCATTTTGGTGTCTTCCATATTCATTCTACTGAATGCACGTTACTGGAAAATCTTGGCCTCTGACAATTTTGGCGTAACCTGACATGCAGCAGCATGCCAGAACTCTTTTAGATTTTAATTAATATTTATTTCCTCACCAAAAATCAGAAGAAAGCTTTGCTGTATCACTGTGTAATTAAATATTGCTTCTTCAACTGGACTCACATCCCATGTTCCAAAATCTGCGTGCTCCTTAGTTAACAAGTTGGCCTCTTATGTGTCTTCAGGCCATGTACTTTATGTAGAACTGCTCTGTAGAACTAGAACAGCTCCAGGAGAGTGAGTTGATTTCTCATTGTGCCACAGGTTTCAGTTCTGATCAGAGTGTAATTGTTGCTGGTGCTGATTTTAGGGCAGAAAAATGCTGGTGTGTTTTTAGATGCTAGATAGATGTGGAGGTAGAAATACGAAGCGTCATCTTTTGCTTGGTTGTACTTGACCTAGCCCTTGCAGAGAGGAAATGACTATGAAACTTCAGTGTTATTTTCATGGGACTGTTTTTCACAGCACACCTGCACATCAGAAGCATACTTCAGCTTGGGGAGCCATCGTGTCCTCAGGGTATGCGTTGTTCCTGGGAACGTTATGTCCTTATTGCAGATTAAAAGTGTGTGCAGTGTTGATTTTTCATGAGGAAATGTTTCCTAGACTGTCCAGATCCTGAGCACCTGACTTTATTTTTACTAAAGGAAACCTGAGAGAGGTTTTTAGAATCATGACTGAGGGGAGCCCAAGGGTGAACCTGTGCTAATAGTGTGCTACTTCACACACTGTTTCTTCCTAACATTTTCACTGGCAAGTATATTCACGTGAGAGTTGTGTTGATGCTTCATTGCCAAAAGACAGTGGTAGACTGGACCCAATGAATGATCACACTGCAGCTATCTTATTTTTTCCTCTTTGGTTAATAGCTGGAGGAGCCAGCTGACACGAGATGAAGAAGGTATTTTTCTATCAGTATCTGTTACCAGTGGACATATGTGATGTTTGTCACGGCTGTCAGGATTGTGGTGGAACCTCTGTTTGCTTTGCTTTGTGTGCTCAGGCCTGGTGGGGCTTGCAGGGGGATGAGAAGGCAGAGATTATCGGAACAAGCCAGCATGCAGGCCAGTTACTGTAGGGCTCAACAAGAGTGCTCAGAGCCACAGGGTGTTACGTACCACTTCAAGGACGCACTGATAAA
Organism: Chionis minor; assembly: GCA_013398295.1. NCBI lineage: Eukaryota > Metazoa > Chordata > Aves > Charadriiformes > Chionidae > Chionis > Chionis minor. The sequence continues at coordinate 225,094 of VZSF01006618.1, forward strand.
GATACAAGCTGAAGCCCATGAGCCCCAGGTGGTGACCGTGGAAAGAGGAAGATGAGGCAGCAGTGTGCTTTTCCAGTATGCAAGAACTGGACGCTCTTGCCATGGGGACAGTGGACCCTGGGGTTGACAGCAGAGATGTACTGGTCTCTTGGCGTAGCACGAGAAGGTCCTTTCAGTGCTTCATATGGGCCCGGGGGATGCGGGACAGGCTGCATGCTGTGCCAGGAGAGCGTGATACAATCACAGGGTGCCTGACTGTAGCACCACCCATGTGCTCTTTCTGAAGAGCCAACGGAATGGCCCTGTGGGTCTGGGTTAATGCCCAGGGTCCAACTCTTTGCCAGGATCCCAGCCCCAAGGGTCCCTGTCCAAGCACCCAGCTGCATGTGGGTGGGAGAGCAGGAGGGATGTTGGCTTGGTGAGCCAACCATGTAAGGGAGGAAGAAGAGGACACTGTGAAGGTCCCAGTAGAGCTTACAAGGCCTTTGAGGCTGGTGTGTTGCTGTGGCCCACAGATTTTGTAGCACCTCACAGACCTGGGATCAGGGAAAGAGGCATCTTGGCCTTACTGTTCTTCCTCTTCCCTTTAGCCTGTTTCCAAGGGACTTGCATGCTTGCATTTGCTGATTCCCTATTGGCATTCCCACATGTGCCACTTACATGCTTTTCAGTGCTTTGGCATACACACTGGCTTCAGCACCACAGTGCTTTTGAGTGAGCAGCAAACTTAAGCACAAAACTCTATTTTCAGTCACCATAAAAACAGACACCACTAAGCTGTGCATGGGACTTTTAACTGCTCCATTGTGTATGCAATATGCTTCCATGTGAAGTCTGTGGTGGAATAAGGAAGGGTGGAGAAGGCGGCAGAGGAGACATCAGGTATTTAAGTTAGTGAACTGTCTGTGAGCACAGTGGATAAGCCCCAGAATGAGAGGACCAAGGAGAAGGTTTTTTGGAAGACATGTAGTACAGAGACAGGGGGACGTATGGCCACCTTTGTGTGGTATCTAAAGTGTGTTGTCTGAAGGGAACTCTTTGTTATGGGGAGCAAATGGGCAGCATTGGTTCAGACTGCAGAGATGAGCACTACCTCGTCGGCGACTGACTGCTGGCAGTCTCTGGCAGGGACCACCTGTGGCTCCAGGTGTTCAGAAAAATCTAATGTCTTTCAGCAGGCTGGGCTGTAAGGGGGTATGTGTCTGCTGGGGGAATCTTGTTCTGAGCTGAGGGAAAAGGAGTGGAGATGGGAAATGGGAGTGAGAAAAAGCTCATGGGGGGAGGCAGAGAAGAGTGCAAGATGCCGGAAAAGACGCTGGCGGGGAATTGCTAGCAGGCAAGCTAGCCAGGCTTTTGATGATCAGACTCTGTAGGAGTCCGTTGGAGGCAGTAAGTGGGTTTCCAGGCAGTGGGAGCTGTGTGTGCACATCAGCTGAAGGGAGAGAGCAGTGAGCAGGCAGTCCCTCTTCTAGGACTGCCACTCCCAGAGCTGGGAACGTGATGGAGAAGCATGTGCAACATACATGTGCGGCCACTCACCGGCTATTTTACACCATACCCTCGCTGTGCTATTTGTTGTGCCCCGTATGCAAGCCAAAGTGAGGACAGCACCACATGCCCGCCACTGCAGTAGTGGGGTGTAGCTTGATCTCAGGAGCTTGTACTGGGCAGGAGTTGCCTTGCTGGGGCAGATCCAGCTCTAGCTGCTTTCTTGGTGGTTGAAACAGTTTGTACCAGCTGCCTCGGTGGCAGGGCTCACGGTAGATGGAGATGCTTGAGGAATGGTGTTCTGCAGGAGCAGCCCTGTCTGTTCCCCATCCTCTTAGAGCTGCAGTACTGTCCTGATTATTCTGTGACCCCCCTGTGCACTCTCTTTTGCTTGATTTGACAGTTGCTATGCATTTGATATTCTACACAAGCTCTTTGGCCAGATTCAAGCCAGTGCTTTCTTCCCCTCTAGGACAAGGGAGAAGGTGGCTCCAAGGATCTGGACAGCATGAACAGTGATCGAATGAGAACTGTCCAGCTCAACGTCTGTGACAGCAAAGAAGTGGACCGAGCAGTGGAGCATGTGAATAGCAGCCTGGAGGACCCAGAGAAAGGTACTTGCTTGCAATGGTCTCTAAGGTCACATAGGTGGCAGGAGCTCCCTCAGCTGGGCTCTGAGGGCATTTTCAGGGCATATTTCAAAAGCTGAGTACATGATTGAGGGGCACAAAGCTTTGAGGAGCAGCGGTGCAGAACAAATGGCCTGTTTAAATTTTGTGCCATATCAGAAAACAGCTTGCCACTTAAGATGGCCTCTGCAAAGAAAACCACTTTTTTTCTCCACTAACTCCTTTAGGGACATTAGCAGAAATCAGGGTGGTGTTCAAGGCCCTGGGATCAGTGCTTTATTCCTGTGACCTGAAGTTTATCGTGACTCCCTTTATGTTGTAAAACCTGGCCAGTGCCCAAAGATTGTGGATTAGCAATGGAAATATCTTCCCCAAACTTTCGAAAGACAAAGGAAATGGAGAGGTTTTCCAAAGGATTTCCCATGAAGCCAGCTGAGTATCATTAATGTCATTGCAGATATCAGAGGGCAGCTGTAACTGACTTTCTTAGCCTGCCTGCGTCATTCTGTTGAGGAGATTACAGCAAATTCTGCTCCAGTACTGTGAAAATCTCAGTTGCTCATGTGTTCCTGAAACTTTTCCACTCTTTGGTGAACTCCGTTTTTCCCCTAAAGAGCACACATACAAGTATGTGAGACACGAAGGTTATTTAAAAGCAAAGCAACCAGTAATGTTTTATTTTGGATTTTGCATAAACCTATTTCTTTTACTTTTCTTTGTATATAATTTTTATATGTGGATCTTCTATATAAATGAAGTTTTCTAGCCCTATATTCTTAAGCATGGGCCAGGATGAAGCTGCCTTTTCTGGGCTGCTTCTGAGAACACAGATCTGGACACAGTCAGTCAACAGGTAACAGTGAGTTTTTCTAAACAGCAGAGAGAAGCCATCCCAGACCTTTCTCAGTCTGTTTCCTGTGCAATTAGGATATTATATTAAGTGAGTTCATTTTATTCCAAATTCCTTTTTAATCTATCTTTTCACTCCCAAATGAGTTGGTAACTTCAGTTGTTCCCATCTTAGTTGCAGCATAATAAAAGGGAGAGGCTGTGGCGTGCGTGCCCACATATGCCCACATCCCCCTTCACAACATTGCAGACGTTTTTTACTTTGAAAGGATTTTACTTAGAAAGAATTACTCTCTTGTTTCTTAAAAGGTCTTTCTTATTATTTGCATTTGGAGACTATATTTTGCTTATTTTAAAAAAGCATGGTGGATAAAAAGAGAATGGCAAGGAGAACAGCTTAGACAAGGCTGAAGTTCTCTGCTGACTTAGAAGTTCCTGGGAAGCCTTATTCACGGTACTTCGTGGCTGTGGTGTTGGGCAGCACAGGCAGATCCTGATGGTGGTTATTCAGTCTGTTGTGCTCAGGAGACTGAAGTTTGCTCTGGACTCTCTTCTGTCTGGTGTCCGTCATTACAGGTTGTAACGAAAAGCTCTGTTGTGTGGTTCAGTAATCTATTAGTAGGGCCTTTTCCAAGCTGCTCTCATTGGTCTCCCAGAGGGAAAGCTTTCTGCTTGATTTTTTCTTCTAGGGCTCTGGGGGCTGGTTAACAATGCTGGGATCTCCACATTTGGGGAAGTCGAGTTCACCAGTATGGACACCTACATGGAGGTAGCAGAAGTGAACCTGTGGGGGACTGTGCGAACCACCAAGGCTTTCCTCCCGCTCATCCGGAGGTCAAAGGGTGAGTAATCTCCTCCTGCCCTGTGTCTTGCTGTGTTAGAGGCCAAAAGGTCTATTATGGTTCTCTCTGCACCATTGGCCACCTTCATGCCTTCACAGACAGAATGTGACCCACGGCATACACACAAATGACAGATTTCCTAACCACTCTGAGTTACGCAGCAAAGCAGCAGTCCTGAAAACCAGTTATTATTTCTCCTTCCCATCTGTGTTGCCTTCTCCTGCAACATCCCACGCAAGATCTAATTCATCATATCTCCTTTTACCTGCTCAGAAGCTGCAGCTCACTATAAATTCCTGTGCTAGGAGCAATCCTCTCCTCTATACAAAAACGAGCTGTGCCAGTGCTGGCGGGGTGGGCAGCAGCAGTGTACTGTGATGTGCTTCCTGCAGGGAAGCTGTCAGCTCTGTGCTGTGTTACTTTGGGAGTTTGTAACGTACGAGAGGTGGGGTTTGTACAGCAAAGGAATGCAGACCTGGAGCTTGCGTGGGTCTCAGAATAAAGGGGCAAAAGCTTTCCCATACTGGGGCTATCTGACTAAATGAGAATATTTTTTATTCTTGAGGCATTGGCAGACGATAGCAATGTTGTCCTGTGCTGCAGACCTGGCCCAGGCAGCATTTCTTCCACCAGGGAAGGGTATCCACTTCTGTGGTCAAAGTTTCTCTTTCTAACACAGATCAGCAGTGAGCACTGATAGAAAGTGCAGAGAACTGCAACCTCTGATTAGTCTGCAGCATCCAGTCTCCTCCAGCTTTCTCCCCAGCCAAAATGGATGGCTTCTCCTCAGAAAGGCCCCAGCTCTGTGCCTGGGGCCATAATCCAGCTGTCACACAGGAAAGGGCGCAGTGGGCTTAGACTGCTCTGCCCATTTGTGGTGCAGGAGCAATCCATTCCCTTTTAAGAGGAAGACACTATAAGCCACCTTTGGGATCCTGGATTTTGTGCCTTTGACTTGCAAATAAACAAGCTTGGCCTTGGTGCCACAGGCTTTCTTTGCTGCTGCTTCCTTGTCTGAGCGGTCCTGTTGCCCACTGTGCAGGCTCTGTCCAGCCTCTTCCGTGTTCCCTGTAGCACTGAGCTTTGTGTGTCACTGTGTGCCTGTTTCCTCAGCTATAATGAGCCAGGGAGCACAAGCAATGAGCTTGTTCTCCTGCCTGAAGGCCGTTGCATGGGCCAGCAATGCTCAGATAGAGCCACAAGCAGGTCTGCCGGCAGCCCTTACAGCTGTGCAATGGGCGAGTGGATGCATGTTCAGGAATTTGTTAGGTGGTGTGTGTCAGGTATCTGCTCTGGATCAGGTTCCAGGGCTCACCTGTGCTTTTCCTGGCCTCTGCCTAGGTCGTGTGGTAAACATCAGCAGCATGATGGGTCGGATGGGCAGTCCTGCCCGCTCACCGTACTGCATCACCAAGTTTGGCGTGGAAGCCTTCTCCGACTGCCTGCGGTACGAAATGCAGCCCCAGGGGGTGATGGTCAGCATCGTGGAGCCTGGCAACTTCATAGCTGCCACCAACCTGTACAGCCCCGAGCGAATCAAAGCCATAGCCGACAAAATGTGGGACGAGCTCCCTGAGATAGTGCGCAAAGACTATGGCAGGAAGTACTTCGACGAGCAGGTCAGCAAGATGGAGACGTACTGCAACAGCGGCTCGACAGACACCTCGCCGGTCATCGAAAGCGTCGCCCACGCACTCACCTCCACGACCCCCTACACCCGCTACCACCCCATGGATTACTACTGGTGGCTGCGCATGCAGATCATGACGCACATGCCTGCTGCCATTTCAGATCGGCTCTATGTCTATTGAGGCCTCACGCTCCTAGGCTACCCAGGTGGGAAATTTGTTTTAAACAGAGCATTGTACACACTTCCCATTAGTCGTTTGTAAATTTTTCTAACCTCATTCCAGAGTACTGTATTTTAGCTCTAAAGGGTTCATTTAAACATCTGACATAACCTAAAGGGCAGTAATTTGCAAGGGATGCTTCCTAGGCAGGAATACGTTATGTTTGTGCAGGGACATTGATTCTTTGCTATTTATTTCATGTAATCCTTTTTTTTTTTTTTTTCACCTCAAATGTCAGGTTAAAATCATTATTTAAACTGAGGTTGCTCAGAAGTGTTTTCAGAACAATTTTTGCTGATGGCTGAACACAATCTTCGCAATCCCTGCCTAGGATGTAGCCTTCACAGAATCCCTCCATGCTGTAACAGCAAGCCACTTGCCTGCTGGTGTCCAACAGATTTTTCCAGGCCTGGTCACAATAGCACAAGTCAGAGCAGAAACTTCTTTAATTTGAGGATCAGAACTCAAAATGCTCAAGGTGTTGAAACTTAGCAACTGACCCTGTCCCTTTCTCTCTTAGTATTATATTGATGAAGCCTTAGAGAAAAGGAACCAGTCTGCTTTTCTTGCGTTCTTTCTTGCAAAGGAGTTCAACGATCCAGTCCTGCAGACCTTTCCCACAGGAGTTTCTTACTCGTATGAGCATTCCCATGAGTGTGAGCAGCTTTACGCACAGGACCGCAGGTGTCAGGATTGACCCATAGTAACATTTCTCTTCATCAGTAATTGAACGTCAACTCCAGACTCAGTTTGGAGACGAGTTTCACTCCGGCTCCTGTAATCTGTGAGGCTCGCTGCTGAGCAGAGGGAGCAGAGGGTTATAGTCACATCGGGGAATGCTGTTCTCACCAGGGACCTCAGAGTTACACTGAAGTATTTGTACAGCACCTTGCACAGAAGGGCCTTAACCCTCGCCAGGGCCTCTAGGCACTATTGCAGTGCAGGTGATGATAACAATAATAATTTTTATTGAAGGAGTCACTGAGCTGAAATACATCTAATGTGACATAGATCTAACAGAATGTCCATACCAATAAAGTTAACTCTAAGAGCAGTTTCATTTCCATGATGGTTGTTTACATGTCTGAGAAACGTTTGTTTTGTACTGTAAGAAAAGAATAGTGGAAAACCATAAAAGAGCCTTTCAGGGGGAATGCGTAAAGAGTTAATTTTTTTTAAGCTTGAAAGGTAAAAAAAAGAATTAATTAAAATAACCATCGTTAGCGAAGTTAAAAAGAAGGGATCTCACGTGCTCTAGTAACATACCGTGACATGATCAAACTCCTTTGGCTTAATAAATATATACATGGATGACAACAAAATTCAGAGGGTCCCTCTCTTTATTTTTTTAAATATCTGAGGTGAAAGGCTCATATTCTGTATTGTTTTGTTTCATTTTTTTTAATTTGGTGAGGTTCATGCCAGTTCTGCGTACATGCTGCATTCAGAGCTGATTTGCAGTCTTGGGTCTTACGTGTCCCTGTTGGATCGTGCAAGACCTCTATGCTCGTATGAGTACCGGATGTGTCCTGCATTGTGTGACAAACATGCGTGACCCCTGCACTCTGCGTATGCTCAGCTCTTAAACCTGCATCTGTATCGGCCTCCCACAGATTACAAAGGATTATTACGGATTATTCCCAGAAAGCAGGAAGAGAAACTGAGCTCTGAAGAGGGGAGGGAGGTGGCAGTGATTGAGCAGGGCAGACACACAACAGGTCACTGACAGACCCAAGATAAAACCCTGGGAGAGACTTGCCGACTTCAGACCTTCATGATCTTCTCCAGAGTCCTAGCAGAGGTAGCTGCTTCTTGTGGTGCAGGGTGTTTGGCCTCATTTTCCAATACATGGACTTTTCCCTGGGACAAATCCTAAGAGTATGAACCACAAGAGACCCAGCAGGCACAGGACTATCTTGCAAAGCACAACAAAACACCTGGATAACAATGTTTGCTGCAGATGACACAGTAGAAGGAGAAAAGTCTTTACAAGAAAAATTCTTGTAGTCTAAAAATTTAGCCCCAAGATGCTAAGTAACACAAAAAATCGTAATTCTGCTTAGAATGTTAGCTCCCAATTTTACACGTAATGCTGAGTTTTAATACAGACATCAGTGAAGTTAAATATGGAAAACTCTGAGTGTGCAGCCGAGTTATCTCAGTTTAGCTCAGACACCCCTAAGAGCGAATGTAGCAGACATTTAACAGTGCCATGTCCATTCCCAGCCAGAAAGATAAAGCTGAAGTGATAACTGCTCACATCTACCCCGCATCTCTTCTGGAGGCTTCTGAACTCTTCCACATGAGGTGCCCACAGGCGACTCTGAAGCCGTGACACCCCTCGGGGGCCAGTGGAGATCACAAGGGCCACCACCGCCCTGGTGATTCACGGGGGACTGTGTGGCCACATGCGATGGGGAGGTGATGGCCACGGTGCTGCTGTGCATCATGGCCATTCCCTGATTTCTGTGTGAGTTTCGTAGCTGATTCGTGGTCAGGAGGGCAGCAGGCTGGCTAGCTTTCCTGCTGGGATCCTGGCAATCCCACAGTTTCAGGGTTTGCCCTGAGAAGCACCTTAAAAGCTAATCCCCTCTGGTTTTGCATGACTGTCCTTGTGACTGCCTGCATGGTGCCACAGTGGCTCCTGGAATGGCTTCAGCCCACCAAGTTTATTTAAAAACTGAAAAGAACGAAAGCATAGCAAAAGAGGACTTGGCCAGGCACCTGATCCTCTGCACGCCCAGAGCTGCCTCAGTGGGAGCTTCTGCCCCCTCGGGAAGAGCTGGGGAGCTTGGAGGGGTCAATCTGCAGCAGCGCCCACCCCTGCACTCTAGTCTGACCCCAGCTGGCTGGAGGGAGGGCGCTTTCTTCCAAAATTCCTTGCCAAGCAAAGACCGTTGGCAATGACGCAACAGATGTCACTGTGCAGCATCCCTTGGGCAACCTGGAGTTAAAAATAACTTTCCTTTGTGTGGTGGGAGGCAGCAGAGATGGGGTAATTTTAACTACAGCTGTTACATCTTGTTCTGAGCCTTAATGTGCAAATCATAAGGTTAATCAAGTCCTACCCACTTCAGAACTTCTTGCTCCTCGCGAGGAGGGTGGTGAATGCTGCGTTTGAGACCGGCACTTAGTGACCCCGCACTGCCACGTTGTCTGGATGAGGCGCAGGGATTTCCCAGTTGAACAGAAAATCATGTCCCAGCCAGGAAGTCGCGCAGCTTTGGGAGAGCTGGTCCCAAGACCTTACCACAGCTCCCACATCCTGGCAGAGGTCTGGCACGGGCTCCCTCCCGGGTCTCAGCCCTGTGAGTTTGGATGGTCCTCACGGTCCTGGCCTGATAGTTCGGAAACAGGACTGCACTGGATACGGAAAAGAGGAGAGGACCGCTGCTGTTCAGGCAGCATTAAACAGCTGAGTTCAGGGTGTCTTCCCCAATTGAATTAAATATAACAATTAAATAGATACTCAATTAAATATGAGTGGCTCAGTTGCTGAGCTGCAAAGCCAAATCCCCGTCTGTACTGAGACTGGACTGAAGCCAAGGGGCCTCGCTGCAAGGCGTAGGTGCAGCTGCTGGTACTTCGTGGACTATGGCTTTGAGAAGGAAGAATCTTCCCAGCAAACAAGAAGGGAATTGTAAGCGTAACTCACAGAAGATCTGATGACACCTCCCCGGGGAGATACCACTCAGGAGCACGGCACCGGTTTCTCTTCCCTCTTTTCCAGCGGCGATGTAGGGTTTGCTGTGCAGCCTCGGGGTGCTGCAGACTCAACCTGGTGCTTCCCCACGCGAGATGAAGTGCTGTCCTGGTACCGCCACAGCGGCAAGTCCTTCCCCACCATGCAGGAGTGCAAGAAGCGGGAGGTGCCGGGCCAGGAGCAGCCCGTGCAGCCATCACACGGATGGCAGGTGGTGCTGGCAGTGCCACCCCATGCTCGTTGCCACCCATCGCCTGGGCATCACAGCCCTCGCTGGGTGGTGGGTGAAAGGGATGCTGTGAACGTGCCCTGACCTTGGCAGTCGGCTGGGGCAGCACGCGCAGCCGGACAGACTGACTGCCTGGAGCTGGCTCACCATCACCCCTGCCAGCACAGCAGGGAGGGAGCGGTGGGGAACACGGGGGTCCCAGCTTGGCCTGCGTTACTGGGGACTTCCAGCCACGACCACGCAGAGAGGGACGTGCAGGGGCACAGATGCCATTCCGCGGCTCCCCTGCAGCTGGTGAGGGACAGGCAGAGGTGGTCACCTACCACCTTCTACCTCCCAACGGGCCCCAGGACTGCCCAGAAAACCGCCGATCAGGCTGCTCTGCTTCCGTAGCCAGGAGGCAGCTCACTGCGGTCTGCGGGAAGCACAGGGGCGAGGAGGCTGGCTAAGATGTAGGTTGCTATCTTAAAATAATTTTTGCTAACACAGTGTTTTGTTTGCTACTGAGCATGGTTGTTCGAAGATGCCTTTTTGTCAGCATCTGTCCTTGATCACAAATGAGTCTCTCTGTCTTTCTGGGGCTCTACCACCATAATGAGCTGGAAGAGGGACCGGACCTGGCTGCAGGCTCCTCCAGTCATCCGCTCCCTTCCCTTCCCTAGCACGAGGTTGTGTAATTATGTATGTGATGTGGGACATCTTTAGTAGAAAAGCTTGGGAGACCTGTCCACACCTCCCACATGGGTCCCGGGGAAACAGAGCTCTCACAAAGTGGGGGTGCTCCGGTCTCACAGCCACGCAGTAAGCGAGTCATCCCTCCCGCAAACCAGTTGGGATGTGACTGGTGCCAAGGAGCTGTGCCCCGGGCACCACGGCCTCCCTGCAGCCACCCCAGACACGTGCAGCCCTTGGCAGGGACTTCGGCCTGTCCTCCCTTTGCATTTCTGACAAGCTTCAACCTGCTGGTCCCTGGGGTATTTGCTCCCCTCATTGCTTACCTCTCCATCAGCATATGGGGCTGGACACTGACGAGGAGTCATGCCTTTCCCAAGGGAAAAGAGGACACAGAAGACTAAAATCCCCTTCTTGGGCTTGTGTAGGTATTCATCCTTCAGCACAACCTTACTTTATTTTCCAGCCAGAATCTCAAGTTGGGAAGTACGGGAGCCTGCTCTCCCCCTCCCCGAATACCCACACACCAAACCCCGTGAAAGTTCCTTGCCAGAACCGGGGGTGAAAGTGTAAATATTCTCGTCCTCATTTCTCCCTCGGCTGTGAATGCCAGAGCAGTAGTGTTAAAAAATGCGGTAATATCTGGAGTGATCACTGTGGTGGTATTTCTGACTTCGCCTGAAGCAGGATGGACCATAAATCTTGTGAGATAACATGTTGCCACAGAGACTTCCAGCCAGTTTTTCAGGCCGTAGGAGTCGGAATGCTGCCGGCGCATCTGAACCAGCCCACCCAGGGCTGAGCATTGCTAGCACAGAAAGCAGCAGGTTTCTGTTGTACCCATGAACACAGGCTGAGTATTTGCTGCTTCTCCTACTGGGAGATCTTGGAAGCATTGTGGGAAACCTTACCAGGATCCAATCCACAAGGTGGTGAAATTGGAGTATTTGTTGTCATGAGACTGAAAGTGTAACTGGTCTGAAGGAGAGACCACGGAAAATTATAATTTGGTTCAACAGAAGCTTTGGGTTATTGCTGGTGTCTCACCTCTAGATCTGCCTTTGGGTTATTGTTAGTGTGTCACCTGCAATGAGTTTAAAACTACTGAGAAAGATCGTACTCCCTGATGGGTCATCAGGACCTGACCAGCCCCAGCTGGGATCCCCCACCCTGTCTGTGGCCCAGGATCCTATTTCAACCTCTCCTGCAGTTCTTCATCCCCACTGGGGTAGGGGTGGAGGGTGCTGGTCTTCAGCTCCACTGGGCTGGATTGTCCCCCACAAGCCCTGCCTGTCCCTCTCTCCAGTAGGCAGAGCTCATGATCCTGCTCAGGGCAAGAGCAGCACGCAGGAGCAAGGGACGGCTCTGTCTCTGATGGGAATGCTCTCAGCAGCCCCGACACTGCTCTTGCTCAAACTTCTGCACTTGGGAATGGTCCTGGTGGCACAGGAGGTCAGCCCCTCCTTCCTTGTCCTGCCTCTGCTTCTTGACCCTGCTGCTTCTTCTCACTGCAGAGAGGTCCCCGCTGTCCCCTGCAGCGGTGGCTGTGCCTCTGGCTGGGTGCTGGCATGCAGCAGAGGGTGCTGGATCAGCAGGAGTGGCTGGAGCTGCTTTTCTCCGGCTCGACAGCGCTTTCCCTGAAGCTCCTCTGGATGCCACTCTGCTCCCTGCCTCTCCCAGCCTGCTCTGTGAGGATTAGCTGTGCTTGGCGGAGACCTTTCCAGATGAAGGAATCGCCCTGCACCCCATGGAGACAGGGATTTGCATTCCCTTTGCCGATGCTGTGGGCCAGCTCTGCGTTACTTACGAGCCTTCTGTTGCACTGAATCCCGCAGCAAGATGCAACATGAGGTTCTTCCAGCTCACCGGCTGTGGAGCAGCACTCCCGTGGAGTGGCACCACTGGCATTCCTGGAAAGCAGGGCTCTGCACAGGAGATGGGGGGGCCAAACCCCCGGCATGGCCCAGCCCTGCTTGTACTGCCGCAGCACCCCCCAGGGATGCAACCCTTCCTCCTCCTCTTCATTCCTTGCTTCCTTCTGAACCTTTCCTTTGTTTCTCAGCTCCTGGGAGATCCTTCAGGCTAATTGCTCGGCCAGATCAATGGGCTTCCAGCTGTGCTCAGGCACTAAGGTGAGGGGCTTGGAGGGGTGAATGTCCTGGGGGGGGGGGGNTGGCTCCCAGACAGTGGCCATGTTTTTGTTGCTGTACGAGTGGCTTTGTGCTGGGCCAGGCTGCTGTCCCTCTGTGTTGAGGTTGTCACCAGTGCAGGGGGTGACTGGTGCGTGGGAAGCCCTGGTGGGCACAAGGAGAGACCAGCTCTGCTGCCTGGGGGTGATGTGCTCAGGGTTGGGAGGCGGGGGGTGACTGCAGGAGCAGTGACACCCTGTGCTTCGCAGCGCCCCGTGGCTCTAGGGGTGCCCAGGCTGCATTTTGAGGAGACAGAAACGCACAGGCGGGTGGACAGGGTCTTCTGAAAGATTTAGCTCAGCTATAGTTTGCCATCAAAAACCATTTCTGTGCCTGGGGGATGGTGTCCAGCCCTGGCTGAGTGCTCTGCACCAAAACCCGGGCAGGTGGCCCCTGTGCTGGGGAAGGTGAGATGCTGGCAGGGACATCAAGAGCACCTCAAGAGGTTGGAAGACTTTCTTTTTTCCCCTGTTCCTTGAAGCAAGTTGCCCTTGCAGCCTCAGCTGGGCCAGGACCACGGTGCCAAGGGGAGGCGTGGGTGAGTGGGGGCAGCATGGCACAGGGATGCTGTGGGGTGATGTGGGCACACAGGGGTGCCACAGGGGACAGTCTGGCATCTTGGGGAAGCTACAGGGGCACAGGGCATCTTGCCACAGGATGGGTGCAAGTGCGTGGCTGAAGAGTGGGTCGCCACATGCTGCCCTGCCTGCGGATGGCCCACGCTGCCCTGGCACCAGCCTCCCACCCTGGCACTGCCAGAAGTCTCTTACCTCTACCCCGTTGCCCAAAACAACACAGCACTGCCACCTGAGCAGATTCCCCGCACTGCGTCCAGCTGGCTCCTGCTCCAGCTGCCACAGGAGGACCATGGGGTGGTGGGTGGGAGGACAGGCTGTGCCCAAGATGCCGTCCCCAAATTGAAACCCCCGGAGCCCTTCCAGCCATCTGCACACAGAGGGGAGCTGGCAGGGCCTCCCTGGCTCCCAGGACAAGCGTGCAGCGAATTCCCTCCTGTGCATCAGCTTGGCCCTCCCATGTGGAGGAGGTTGTGGGAACTTGGTGGGCAGACACTTGGGGTCCTTGGCTCCAAGCATTAGGCCATTGCTTATCCCTCTCCCAGGAGTGCTTTAGCATGTCTGCGAGCCCTGGCACCCCCCGGCGCCCCAGGAGGTGGTGCCTTACAGCCGCGCTGTTCCCTGCAGTCCCCCAACAGACACAACGGGTGTTGGTGCTGTGGCCCAGCCAGGTCCCACAACCACCGGATGCCCCAGTACTGTGCAGAGGTGAGCAGCCATCCCCGGGCCCAGACAAGGTCTCTTTCAGCTCCGGAGAGGCAGAACAATGGGTGATGTATCTGCCAGAGCCTATTCAGCCGCTGGCACAAAGCAGGGACAGAGCCGAGCCGTGTGCCGGTGCCGCCGGCCACGCACAGGCTGGTACCGCGCCACCAGGCTGAGCCCCGGCTGCTGCCCTGAAAGGCTCTTTGTGGCCCTGGCTGCTGTGCCCAGACCCTGCACCACTCCTCTCCGTGCCCAGCCACCGCCTCGCAGCAGGTTACTGCTGTTGTGATGCTTTTGTGACTCTGCCCTGCCGCAGTTGTGCTCTGGTTGGCGCCATAACTGGAAGCCATGCTGAAATCCTCCAGAAATCCCTTGGAGCAAAGAGTGGAGCCCCAGCAATGTGGGCTTGTTTTGCTTTGCTCTAGATGTGGCCACTCTTGACCTGTGCTGGGCAGAAGACCTCGTGTGACAGTGTCTGGAGGGGTGATGTTCTCCCAGGACACTGCTGCCCCTGCAGGCATGTCTCCCGTCTGGATGCCACATGTCCCACATAGCGCTGAGGGTCACCAGCTCCATTCCCTGAGAAAGACCCATACCAGAGCCCCTCGTGTTGCTCAGGTCTGTGTCCAGGATTTAACCTTGGGATACACCTGCCCACAGCTCTGCCCAGGGCAGGGCACAGGGCTTTGCTTTGCTGCTGTTTGTTCCTCCAAGGGATGGAGGATTTGCTGCTAACGCTGTCACCTGTGAGCAAAAGGGCCCTCAGCTGGTCCTAGGCTGGCTCTGTGGTGGTGTGCGCCTGGCGTGTGCAGGGGGTGTCACCGGGGAGCAGAAGTGGGGCAGATGTCCTGGTATCTGAGAACAGCCCTGGCATTTTCCTGTCCCATTTCAGGGAAACAGTGGTGCCCTGGAAGACTGTGTTTTCTGACTGCTGTTGCCCTTCTTCTCTAATTCTCTAGAAAAAAATCCAGGCATGCTAACTCCATGCCAGAGATGGAAAAAATGTGCCTGGATTCCCAGCCCATAGCCAGGTCTCCAAGGAGGTAGGACACACGATACAGCCCTTGTGCTTGGCGTCTCCGTCTCCAGGGAATGCCTTCCAGGCTGAGCTCCTGCTCCTGGAAAACGCTGATCCAGCTCTGCCTCCCAGTCAGCAGAGACAGGACTACCAACGTCGGAGATCTTTGAAATGTGCTTTTCGACAGGATTCATCCTGGTTTGATACAGCAGAGAGAAAAGGAATCCTCAAGGAATTAGCCAGGGGCCTGTAGATGTCTGTTAGACTGCAGCGAGGATGAAAGCAGATGAGCTTTTTTTAGGACTCGGCTGAAACACTCTTTAAGATCCACTCTCAGCAGTGCTTTGAGCTGAGCTGGTGGCTTTGATCCCAGGTGCCGTGGGAGAGCTCGCAGGAGCTCTTGCAGCGCTGCAGCAGCAGGCAGACGGGAGATTTTGAGCTAATAACAGCGTTCCGAAAGTAATCACGACTGTTTGGGAGGATTTCTGTAAGTGAAGGCAGCAAATGGGCAGGGCTGAATTTTTAGCCAGCTGCTAACCAGGTGGTGGAGGTGTTGTAAGTTGTAACCCCACAGCAGAATTTTGACCACATCATGTTCCTTAAAAGACCTGATTTTGGAAGTGGTGTGAGTGCTGTCAGTCCTGGCAAAACCTACTGAAGCTTCTGCAGCAGCCCCTGAGCAGCCAGGGGAAATGCCAGCATGGCTGCTTGGAGGGGCTCCCCCCCAGCCCTGGGGTCTGCACCCTTGGGGACGAGCTGTGGGTCACCTAGCTTGGCTGTGACCTCTCTGACAGCCGGATCCTTGTTACCTTCCCAGCCTTATGGGATCAGCCCTTTTGCAGCCCGATTACAGGCCTGGCTGGAAATGCAGACAACTCATGGTTTCGGTGTGAGTCACAGGAGGTTTGGTGTCTTTTCTCTCGGTGCTGCTCCAGGCTCGGGGCTGAAGCGGTTAGCTGGCAGCCTCAGCCTCCTCGCCCCGAGGAAGCGGATCTGCAGCCCTTGTATTTGCGGAGAGAATTTTGGATGTGCCCTGAGCAGGCTCAAGGGGAGCAAGCAAGAGTCCCACGAGTTACTTTGAAGACCTTTTTTCCTCTTTTTGAGGAGGGGAAAAAGAGCTCTGAGGTGGGTGCTGGGAAGACTGGGCTTCCTGGGGAACCCCGGTGCGGGGGGCAGGATCTACTGTGGGGGGGCCAGGGCTTGGTGGCGGCTCCAAGGCAGGCAGAGCCACTCGCCTCTCCCAGGGAGTGCAGAGACCTGCCAGACTCGCTCCCCTCCACCCGCAAGAGTTCCTGCCCTGCCGGGTTTGCAGGAAGGGACTGTTTTTTTAATTAAGCAGACTGTTACGACTGGGGGACACAGCCAAGTGCTCGGGTAGATGAACCCTTCCTTGTGCCTGTTGGACCAGCGCAGGACCTCGGCTCTCCCTGTCTGCCTTGTCTCGCGCCGTTGGGGACAGAAGCAGCAGTTCTGGTGCGCAGAGGGTTGCCCCGGAGGTCACGTAACATCTGGGAGGTGAGGGGAAGCCTGACGGGGCTATGGTCATAAAGCACTTTAGAGAGGAAATGTCTTATCTGTGTGCTATGTGCTGCTGCCTTTTATTTGCCACGCAGTGTTTGGGGAGAGCACAGTGCTGTGTCCAAATGTCCCCCATCCTCTGGTTTGTAATCCTCCCTGTCTTTCCTTTGCCCATCACCCTCCTGTGAGTCTCCTCCCCAGGTGCCTCGGGCTCAGCTGGCTCTCCCAAGCTCCCCATGCAGGCTCACGCCACGGTCACCAAGGTTTCTGCATCCTCCAAGACTGCTCCTAGGCTTCAAAATGGTGATAATACCCTTTAGTACTTCACAGCTTAAAGAGGCTTGCAGCAGTTGTAAACTGTGGGAGCTGTCTTTTGTGTAAAAAGCTATTATTTTATTTTGTTTGTAGCAAAAATAGCTTGGAAATGCTGTCAATGAATAGCTACGGAACCACATCCTGAAGCAATGTGAAATATCTCGGGGTGAACCTTTGCCGATGTCCTGCCTGGCGGCCCAGTGACCCCAGCACCACTTCTCCAGCTTCAGCATCAGTTTGTAATGTCAACATAAACCCTCTGGTATAATAGCAGCTCTGTCATTTATGCTTACTTATCAGTCTATTTATAATATCTCTAAGCGAGCCCATTATTTATTGGGATAAAATTGGCTCTCCGGAGAGGTCGAAGCCTGCACAGGGTCAGGAGGAAGATGAATACCCGTTTTCTATTTCTGACACTAAAAGCTTCCCAAAGGCAAAGGCTGTCAGTACTATTAGCAGGCATTACTGCATGATGGGAAGACAATTACTGCAGGAGAACCATTTCTCCTGGGCTTAATGATTCACCAGCACATGTGAGTGCCATTAATCCCCAAGGGAGTGGGGGCAGGTGGCATCATGAATGTGCTCTTCCTCACTCCAGTGTTGCAGCGAAGCTGTAGAGAGGTTTGCCCCTTCTCTGGGTATCTCAGAAAATACTTTGAGAGGGTGCAGGGCACTCAAACTGGACCATGCTTTGGGCTTTTCCAGTGATACCCACTACTCTGCAATGGGAATCCTTGCTTGCCTAGTGGGGGTCTTCGCTGTTGAGCAAAGGCTGTTGTTGCAGCAACAGCCATCTCATGCAGAGTCAGGAGAAAAGCTCAGCATGTTCACTTGCCTTTTAGGTGTTCAGGAAGTCCTAGACCCTGTGTGGCTCCCATAGGAGGGATCACAGCTAGGCTTCATGGAGAAAGCATCTGGAGCCCTCCCCTAACGGCAGCGCTGGCTGTGTCACAGCCCCTGTATTGGCTGCTGGGCTTTGCTGGGGGCAGCGTCTGGTTCCTCTCTGCCTTTGTGGCCATGGAGCATCCTGGCTCCGGCAGCTGGGCCCTGCACAGGGCTGTTCTGTGCTGGCGGGTCCAACATGCACAACACAAGCTGGCATGGGCTGTGGAGTAGTCAATTTGTAATGGAAATGCTGCCTTTGCTCCTCAGCAACACCCTGAAACTCCCGTGCCTTCTATTATATGGTTTGGCTGAAATCACAGGTGATGTCTGAGCATAATAGACACAATTAAAAGTATGATGATACACAGAGGAGCTTACACTGGGGCTGCAAACTGAAGAGATTCTCTTTCCCAGCAAAGGCTTGCACATTGGATTTACTGACTGCCTTTGCAGAGGGAAGGCTTGTAAGAAGAAATAAATAAAAGGCCTTTTTTTCCTCCAAGCTTGAAAAGCCTGGTCAAAATCCGTGCTCATTTGTTATTTGTTGCCACAAAATATTTGTCTGACAGTTGTAATCACTGCAAGTACCTCCACTGCATCTTAAATCTTACTTGCTTGAACTTCTCTGTTAGCAATGAGATAATGCAATGACCTTCTGGCGTCTACAATTAACTTATCCCACAGCAGCTTGTGGAACCTGCTGCCTCCTCCTCCAGCTCCCTGTGCCCAGGAAAGGCCATTCGCTGGCTGTGCCATCCTCCTGCGAGCCTCCGCGAGGCACGGCACATACAGCGGAGCTGCGGCGTGGGTGGTGGTGGAAGCCAGGAAAGTCAGGGAGGAGTGGCTGTGGGGACCAGGAAGGCTAGCGGTGACTGAAGGGGGACATAAGTATGAAGAGTTAAGCCAGCATGAGTCCTTCTGCCAGGGCGATCTGCCTGGTGAGCAGAGAAGTGCCCGTGGGCTGTTTTTCAGGGTTTCCCTGTCAGAGCACTATTGGGACGGGTGGAGAGCCTAAATGCTGCTGCCCTTTGACACGGGTCGGCTGAGGGCTGTGTGTGCACGCCCTCCTTGCCCTGTTGCAAGAGAAGCTTTTACTCACCTGAACCCTGGGGTGATGGGGTGCTCGCACGGCCCCCGCAGCAACTTGATTTGGGGACTCCCGTGGCAGCAGCAAAGCCACGGGAAGGAGGAATTGCCCTCTGACATGCTCCATGAGGCAGCACACCGTAAAATTAATTACCCTCAGGCTAGTTTTAGCTCTCCTGTGAAACACATTTTGTGTCTAATCTCGGTAACGCAGTGTGTCTTTGCCACCAGCCTGGCAGCGTGTTTCTCTGCCGATGAGTAACGAGAGAAGCCTCGCTGCGGCGGCGAGAGCAGCCCTGTTTGGCAGGCACATATGGTACCCTTTTTCTGGAGACATATTTCCCACCCCCCATCAGGCTGTTTTGAGCTTCCTTAACCTGAAATCACCAGCGCTTGTTTTACAACGCGTCACGCGCCGGGTGAGATGCCGCCTCCCTGGCTGTGTAGCTGGGTGGATGTGCCCCGGGGGTGACATGCCTGGCTGAGCTCGTGGTCCAGCCCTGCCTGCCCACGGCTGGGGGGTATGTACGGGGCTCGCACCCCTTCAGGAAAGCCTTCAGCCCGCAGGCAGAGGCTCACTGGCACATCTGCCCTCCAGAATGAGCCACAAAAGCAGTAGACCAGGACAGGGTTCATTTGTCCTTGTGGGCACCTACAGCCCATTTAAATCTGTTCAAACTAGCCTGCAGAGAGGAGCATCTCTCCATGCTACCCACAAAGCAGCCAGTGCTTTGCTCTTCATGTGCAGAAAACCAAACAGTCTTCATTTCTTCACCAAAGGAAGGCAGAAGAAATATCACTGCTTGTGGGGAACCTTTGCTGAGCAAGGAGAGGCAAGTTTTTGTGCGTTGTATCAGGCTGGTGGATTAGCTGATGAGGAAGCCAAGCCCTGAGAGAGGCTGCAGAACCAGCAAAGCCGCTGTGCACCGGGAGCTGCTGGGCAGAGGCTGCCTGTGCTCCCCGCTCCCCGCTCCAGCTCTGCCTCCGGCCGTGCGGCATCCCCAGCCTCTGAGCCCCGTCGCTGCCTCCCGGGCGCTCCTCGCCAGCCCTGCTCACTATCCCCTGCCCTGAGACGATCCCAACGGCAGATTACTATTTGGTTCACGTTTTGGTATAGGGGGAGGTTGTAGCATCCGCCTTTCACTCCCGTCCTTGTTCCAAAATGAGTCACAGGGATGAAGGAGCTGAGCAACAGGCAAGAGGATAATTTGCCTTGTGATGGTGACTCAGGCTCTGCGGGGTGGTGACAGAGCGAGCAGAGCTATTGTTCCTCCTCATCAGCTGATGACAAAAGCGTTCTTACTCCTCTTATGACATTTCATTGTAAAAGAAGAAATAGGAGCAAAGTGATGTATAAAACACTGATGAGTGATGTCCCTGCTTCAGGAAACACCCTCTGGTTCTCTCAGTCTACGCTGAATGCCAGCACAACCATGTAACAGTCAACACCACAATCAGCCAGTCCCTCACCTGCCCAGGTGTCGTGGGTTTGGGCCGAATTGGCCCAAGCAAGCCGAGCGACAGGTGTTCCCCAGGAGAGAGAGGAGAGAGACTAGTTTAGTAAGAACTAAACTACTTTAATGAAATAGAAAGAATAAAATAATAAAAAGAAAATAATAGAATATATACAAAACCATATTAAGCTCCCAGGATGACAATCACGTCACCAGCAGGCACTGGGGAAGTCCCAGACTGGACTCAGCGATGGATGGGAACTGAATTCAGGAACACACGGGTCGGGATCAAAGGCAGACGAACAGACGGAGTCCTCCTCGGACACTGGCCATTGAAGAAAGAAAGCCAGAGCAAGAGAGCTGACCCTTTGATCCCTCAGCTTTTACACTGAGCACGATGCCGATGGGATGGAATACACTGTTTGGTCAGTTTTGGGCCACCTGTCCTGTCCGCTCCTCCCCACAGGTGGGACCCCTCTACGCTTTTCCGCTTCCGACCCTCCAGCGGGGCAAATAACAAAGTTGGTTGCCCTTGGGTGTTACAGCAATAAGTATAAGCAAGGGCCTCTCTGCATCCCGTGCCTCAGCATCGGCTATAAACATGGGTCTTACCGCTCTGAGAAAGAGCAGTTTTCTGCACAATCTGCTGCTAATTTCAGCAGTTAGAAGAGGCCTACCTAGAAAGCAGAGTTACTGAACAAAATCGGTCCTGTTTTACCTCAAACCAGGACACCAGGGAGCTGCGATTGCACCGCCAGTCCCAGGAGCAGCTCAGTGCCCAGGGGGGATGGAGCTGGCCCCACACGCAGAGGGATGGGAGCTGGCTCAGGGCGCTCTGCTGGGGCAGCCCGGGAGCGCCACGCCGGCTGCGGGTGCAAGACCGTGCCAGCAAATTCCTGCACCTCTGCGTCACCCAGCATCACCTCGACCAAGTGGTTTATTAGGGACACGGCACAGTCGTGCACTGCGGAGGTGATGTGGGGTTTGAATGGCTTCCGTGTGAGGGACACTTCAGTAGGTTAGGACAGTTCTACAGGCAGCAAAAATGCGTGACCCAGGGAGGGTATTCAGAAGTCTACTAAATACCGAGTGCTGTGACAAACAGGGAATAGCTGTTCCCTGGCGCTTCTCATATGAGCTTTGGGGGCATCAGGTGAAACTAGCAGAAGACTGTTCACAACAACAAATGAGGAGATGCTCATTTACCAAATTAGTTGCTAAGCTGTGAAACTCTTGGCTGCATGGCATAGAGGCTACTAAAATTTTACAAAGGATTCAAAAAATGATCCATTGAATTCATGGAAGAAAACACCTGGTGGCCAATAATTCAAACACAATCCCACTGTGAAGTGCCTGAATCAAGTGCCAGCAGATGCGGGGAGGACATGCAGGAGTCATTTGTGCAAGCTCCCCGGGACACTTAGTCTTCCATTGGCGCACACCGAGGAGCTGCACCATTGGTCTGACTCACTGCGACTGTTTCCACGTCCCTTTGCTCAACATACATGTGAAATTTATAAGTTTCTGCATAAGTAATATGTGTACTTTCAACAAATGCTGCCTGATCCGTTACTGCTCCAGAATCCTCTGAATGGCAAAATTAGTATGAAGCTGAACTGGGAAAGCTTAAATCAGCATTTACTGACTTCACCATTTTCTTCTCCTGATTCTTTACATACTTTGCATTTTAGATGAAGTCCTAGGAGCTGTGTGTAAGATTAATGCATGATTGATAGCAGCTTCAGGATATTCAGGCAGCAGTAATAAGTCTATTATTGACAGTGAATATTCATAGGGATAGATCAGCTCGGAGGATTAAAAGACATATCCTAGAGGGGCGGATATAATGAAAATGGGGGCAATCAAATAAATGAACCAGAAATGTAGCTTCATTGGCCCTTTACAGCTACTGTCTCCGAGTCTCCTTCAGTTCATAATTACTGTTGCCAGAAGATAACAGCTATTAGCAGTGGCTACAGATTCCTGGGCTCTTTGAAGTCCTGAACAATAGACCACAGGAGGTGCTACGGGTCCTTCTTCATCTTCTCCCTAGTCTACACCATCCCTGGGTCATGCAAACCGCTGACGGCTGTTTCTATCAGCAGCGTTGCCAGTCGCCTTTGATCGCAGCCACCCTTGTAATACCTTGGAGGAATAGGTTTCATTTTGGTAGAACAGAAATCGTTTGTTGCCTGATCGTATCAAAACAACTGTGAGGGAGGCAGTCGCTGTGTCTGCTGGCGCTGAGAGGGGAGGTGAGCTCGTTTGGGCAGCGCTGAGATCCCACGAGGGAACTTTCTCCACTCCCGACTGTCTGGTTCAGCCCGGTGACAGCAGCGTCCCAAAGCCCAGGCTGGGTTCGCCTTGGCCACGGCTTTGCCTAAGTGTGAAATAAAGCATCAGGCTCATCCTCAGATCCAACAGGCACAGTGAAATCCAGAGGGCACAGAAGGCCAGCACTTACCTCTCCATTAATTCTGCAGTCTAATAATAAAAATCTCAAAATTAAAACCAACATGTCTCTTTAATTCAAGTGTATTTTCTGTAGTCGCCAGCGACTTACAAAGACATTCATCCTGTACACAACAAGAGCCACAGATATCTTTTAATTTCTCCATAAGATAAAAACACCGTTTAACTGTTCGCTGTGTGGGTTTGCTCTAATTTCACACCATTAAGATGTTAAAACGCAGCGGCCCCATTTTTGCACGCTGCATGGGTACAAGCAGATGTTTTGTCAGCTTGCGCACTGCCAGCTGATTTCATCGGTCTTGTCTAGGGCTTTGCATCACCAGTAATAAATGAGTCACGCTGAACATGGCATTTTTTGTGCTTTCCATGTGCAGAAACCATAGGAAGGAGAGAATTCTCCCTTCCTACATACCTGACACCTGCCAGGTGCTGCTCAGGACTTTCTGCACCATTTTCGCACAACACCCTTGGAGGCCAAGGAGGCTGCACGAGTGCCTTTGGGGATGGGGAGATTGGTTTGGTCTCTTTGCAGGTGTTCTCTGAATTAGCCAGCTCTGAACATGAAGGCAAACACACCTTCTCCTTGTATCTCAGAAAGCAGGTCAGAAGGAAATTCGTGGATACTCAAACCTGATCACCTACTATCTCAAGCAACCATATGATGTAATCCCTTCCATAAGCAGCAGGACTTAGCCTGCACTATTTCTCTATGGAAGCTGCTGCAAACCCCCACAGTTCTGATGAATATAAATCTTTTTTTGGAGGGGGGGAAAGGGGGGAAGTATTACAGCCCAAGTTTTAATTGAGGCCAGATGATATCAATTTGTTCCTGTGGCAACACCAGCCTAAACAGCTCCTCTCCCGCCCAGCCGCTCAGGTATCCCTAAGTATATAATCACTTCTGCTCACAGCTTCATTTTCTCCTATGAAGGTGTGAGAGTGGTGGGGGCTCATCTAGACCACTGGTTTGCTGGCCAGGTGAGTACCTGATGTGGTGGCAGCAGCATCGTGCAGTGCTGTAAGTACCATGAGAGGTAGGAGAGTGCTCTGCAGCAGCCAGAGGTGGAACTACCCCACCTTTGTCTAATGGAGAGGCAGAAGAAAGTTTCTGACCCCTAAACCTGTGTTTTACTGTAACCAGAGTGAAGGTCATGCATTGAACAATGCTGGTACAGATCTTCGGTGTGAGTAACCTCATTTTAGACCTTGCCATTTGATTTATCTCCTCTTGCTGTGTCCTGGGGGGTGATAGAAGGCACTTCAATTTCACTTTCTACTTCAGGAGACTTCAGTGTCTACTGAGAAGCTGTAAGAAACTCTGAAACAAGCCCTCTGGGTTTCTAGGAAGTCTCTCTTTGGCCCCATCTCTAGGGCTGGGTTTGGCTCTGTTCTGTGCTGTGAGTGTTGCCTGTTTCACTAGGGTCTCCAAGCTGGAGAAGCTCAGGGAGTATCTGGCTCTCTGCCTGCACCATCTGGCACCCCAAAAAATTTCTGAGGCTGTTGGGTTCAGGTCCTTGTCAGGAGAGGGCTGCCCCTCTCTGGGAAGGACTGCAGGGTGCCAGAGCACAGCAGTGCTGGCAAAGCCCCTCCAGCTTCTGGAGGGGGAAGCACAGGCTGCACAGCTCCTCCATGGCCAGCACGCAGCACCCGTGTTATGTATATGTGTCTTTACAGTATGCAAGGCTGGAGTTTGTGGGCAGAGACATATTGTAGTGCCAGAGATATCTCTCTTGCCTGAGCCTCCTCTGCACCTTCCTGGACCAGCTGGGTCCCATCCTGCCCTGCTCTTGCTCCAGCCCCCATGCTGGGGGCTGCCTTTGTGACAGCTCCGCTCCAATCCTGCAGAGAAGCAGGTCTGTTAAGGAGGTAGAAAACAAGGCCCTCATCCCTGGTCACGTAGACCCAAATCTTGAAAACTTCAGGATAACACAAACCTTTTGTTGGAAGCCGCTCATCCACCATAGCCTTGACTTTCAAGGTGAAGCTATCTGTGTTTAGCCTGGAAAACCATTCTCCTAGCCATCTGACACAATGGGAGTTCGTGGCTCTGCTGGAAATCCTTGCTGTCAAACTGGCAATTCAATATGTTAGCTCCCAGCTCTCCAGGATGGCTGATGCCTGGCCTCCCCTTTTCCTTTTGCCTCCACTGGGGTTATTTCCTTGCTTAACTGTTCACTCCCAGCAGCCTGTGCCTTTTCCCACACCCACCATTGTTGTTCTAGAGAAAAGTAATTAAAACAATTTCCTTCTTGCAGACCTGGAAGACCTCTAGTTCTGCCCCAGCATTAGTGTGCCACAGCCTCCCTTCTTTCCTTGCTCTCGGTTGGTTTTATGGCCCAAAATCCTGGTGTTATTTACTGATTAACTCTCACTGCAAGCCCTGCAAGTTACCCGCTGCTCCACCTCTCCATCTGGCCCTGGGCTGTGCAGCTTCACAGGGCTCCCTCCCCCACTAGCTGGAAGTGTCTGTGTGGATTTTTCTTGTGCTACCAGCAAGTCGTCTTTATTTTGGGTTCAGTTTTTCCTGGGCTGGGCAGCATGGAGAGCTGCTTGGCTGCTGTTGGTGCTGCAAACCACCCCTGCGGTCTGGAGCCGCCTGTAATTCTGCTGTGTAAGAGGTCTTCTTGCCTCTGTGTTACTCTGACTTTTCCCTGCTCCTGCTGCTTTGCCAAAAGCCTGCCTTGCCTGAGGAAGCAAGAGATTCCCCCTCGTGTCCTGGAAAGCAGGACGTGGCAGGACATCGGTGGCCCTGCTCTGTGCTGGAGCTGGCTTGGGGGGACGTGCTGTGGGTGACCTGTGAGCCAGTTGAGTATGGGCAGGTCTGTGGGTGGGTGTTTGCTTGGAGGAGATGGGTGAGGAGCTGTTGGAAGGGGTTTGGGCTGCGGTACGGTTTCTTGCTGGCTAGCAACCAGGCTGGTCCCGGCAGCTCCTGAACTGGGGCAGAAACTTTCCCCTTTGGCAGCGCACACTTGGTAACATTCCCCTTTTTTTAACCCTCTTCATCAAGATCTCTGATTTCTCTGCATCGTGTGGAGCTGTGCTTTCTGATGAGCGGTACAAAGCTGGTTTTTTTGCTGGAGTGTTTGGAAGTGTTGAGATGTTGCAAAGGCTCCTCCTGCCCAGGTGTGAAGTGCTGCTGTGTACCAGCAAGCGGGGAGGACTGCCCCAGGTCTGGCCTGTCAGAAACCTGTCTCACAGGGGATGGTGTGGAGTGTGCTAGGCTGCCAGCAAGCACGCTGCACTGGTGTTCAAAATAACCTTGATAAATTGAAGAAATCTGCGAATCTACACTATGTTTCTTCAGTAAATTTCTAGAAGCAGAAATTTTTCTCAGGTTTTGCTGACATCCATTGCTGTCAAATGCCTTTTCAGCTTTGCCTTGGCACTCCTGCACTGCTGTAGATGCTGTCCCGCTGGCAGGAGAACCTGTCCCTGATGGCAGCATGAGAGCTCTCTGAGGGGGTTATGTTGTGGTGGGTGTTTTGTTGTGCAGCCACCAAGAGATGGCACAGGTGTTGCCTTTTCCACAACTTGTGGGTTTGCTCTTTTCACTGCCGTGGTGAAGACCCCTGTGTTTCCTGACACTGTTTTGGCGTTGCTACAGCTCTCGCCCTTCAAAATGCCCTGTTAGTTCCAGGTTGCCCATCGCCTCCCGGTTCAGTGAATCAGACCCTCATTAGCTCCTGTCCCCTGCTGCTTTTTCCCACTCTGCTGCTTTAATCCTCCCCTGAGCTGACAAGCAAAGCACACTGAAACAGTGGCTAGGATACGCTCCAGAAATAATGCTTCCCTTTTAAACCTTTGATAATTCTCTTTGGTCTTTCCCCAAAACTTCTGCTTACCTTAGCCCACTTGAGACCGCAGTCTTCCTTAGATTAATGACTATAACCGACTGCCAGAAACCTCCCCATTAGGTGGTTACATGGGTGGTTACATCTTCTGTGCTGTACAAGCGAGGAACACAAAGACAAAAGACATCTATTCTGATTGCAGTCCAGCTGAAGGGGGGAATTACGTACCATGTATGTCTGTGAGCTCCTCGGCATGCTTGCTGGTGGGTGTGCAGCCAGGAAACGGGATGGTGGTTGTCCTGTGGGTGTGGGGTGCCAAAGGACTGCAAGTGGCTTTACCCGTTTTATGTGTTGAGTTGTCTTTTCTTGCTTCCATTTGAGGGCTCAAGGTCTGGGGCTGTGTGTTTTTGTCACCCTTCTGGCTTGCACCCCTTTGAGCAAGCGTGTCTCCTTCTGATGGCCCCCAGCGAGGGGACTGCTGGCAAACTTGCTTTTGGCAGGAAAAGCTGAAGATATAATTTCAGCTCTGGAGAATTTCCTGGCAGGGTGTGTGGGTGGTTGAACCCTGAGAAGGTTATTAATGCTCCAGTGAGTGGAAAAGTGGGAACTGTCTCATGAGGCTGATGTTGGTGCGATAGGCAAGTTGAGCTTGTGTTCCCCCAGATGGGGAGGATGGAGGGGCCCAAACCAGTATCCTCAAACTCTAGAAGAACCTTTATCCATATTATTAAATCTTTAGCTGGTCCCTTTATCAGCTTTGAGTTTAGCCTGAACCCCAGATTTAATTGCTTCCACACTTCTGCAGATCTGTTAGCTTGCAGTTGTATATATTGCTCAGAAAAAAATATTGCGGAAATTGGCATGTGGATTATTCAGCTCAAAGGCCTTGGCTCATTCTCATGCAAAAGCAATGTGTGCTGACGAACATCAGCACACAAACAGAGCAGAGACCTGGGGAGTGATAATCCATTACAGATGGGGCTGTGAGGCAGGAGAGGGGCAGCTTTCCCTGGAGCGGATGCTGAGATAGAACCCTAAAGGGAGAGAGAGTGGAGCACTGTGCATATTCAAAACTTTGTGGGTTTCTGTAGAATTTTGCAGCTCTGATATTGAGTTTCCAATTTCTGCTCATTCACTTGGTGTCTTGCAAGATTTTTTGCAATACCTTCTTATGTGGGGTGACACTTTGCTTAAATAATATCAATGTGGTATTTAGGTAATATTTAAAGCATTCCTGTTGCATCTTCTTACATATTCTAGTCCAGAAATGTCCTTTATTACATGGAGAATCCAGTGATAGTGTCCCTGTGCCATGTGGCATCCTGTTCCTGCAGAATCATTATTTCCATGCTTTTGAGTTCTCATTCTTTTCAATGTCTGCTGTGTGAGGTAGGGGAGAAGGGGGAGAAATGAATAAATTGGAATAATGAGGAAGAAAATTAGCTTTATTTGCCTTCAGAGTTTTGAACAGCCTATACATAAGCCTTTTTGATGAAACCCAGAAAGTATGAGTGCTACTTGTCAGCAAGGAACAGTATTAATAGACAATTGCAAAATACTCTTTCCACAGGAAAGGGCCTTGCAGCCTGAGGCAGTATTTCCATAGTTTTCCAATGGCTCTGGTCACTTATAACGGGTTTTTTCTGTTTTATGCAGCTGTGGTCTGGCACCTTGTATGACAGGGAAAACTTTCAAGTTATGCTTTGCAGACAGTGGGTTATTAAATAAGTCCTGTACAGACAGAATAATAGCTGCCTGTGTCTTTTTTATTTTTTCTCCTGAGTTGGAACAATTTCTTTCTCAAAACAGAGGCTTTGAATATCTTTGTTTTTTTTAAATGCAGGATGATTCTGTCCTCTTTGACGTGTGAAAACATGCGATGAGGCTTTCTACCTCTGCTCTTAGCACACAGGACAAAGTGTAAGGGCTCCTGGATTTTGTTTTCAGTTGACTTCTGTGGTGGTCAGGTAGTCAAGTCCCCTAATCCTTTTTCATGTGTCTATTTATGGCTGGGACACTTGCCTACCTCCCACACACGTCCTGAAAAGAAGCACTGCAGAAAATGAGATTCTTGTGTTAGAGGTGTAAGGGGTAAACAGCGGCTGCTTTCTTGTGCTGGGCTGGGGATGGGCACAGCACCTGGGAAGGATGGGTTCGCACGCGGCAGCAAAGCAGTGTGTGTTCGGATCTGCTGCTGGCCATGTGTATCGCGCTTTGTAAGGTGTAGGTCAGGCACTTCTGGGCCTTAATATAGAGCTTTTATTTTATTTTTATTTTCTTGCTGAACAGAACTAACTATACTCAGGGCTGTAGCCAGCAGAAAACAGATGAATGCAGCCTGATAGTGGCCAGGCGATGGCCAAGCCCAAGAAGAGCAGGTGTGGTTTGCCACACTACAGCCTGCACTAACAGTTTTCTTTTGTGGGATATAACTACAGCTTCAGAAAATGTCTCATTCCAACCAGGTGAAAACCCCAGGCAGTAATGCAGAACTAACAGGCCCATATTGATCCCTGAAAGGGAAGCTCACCTTCCAGTGGGCTGGTTCTGTCTGTGCTTTGCCATGGCAGATATTTGCTCCTGATCCTCCCTTCCTCATGCCTGGTTCCTGGGTCCCATCCTCAAAGTTGAACAGATGTAATAGTGAAAAAGCCTTGTGTGGAAGAAAAATCCAAGGAATGAATAAGGTAACAGGAATATCACTAAATCTGTATACTAAACATTTTCTTGGGAATAACTCGCTCTTTGGCTTAAACTGACAGGAGAACTCCCCCGGCTGTCACTGGGGTTGATACCTGTCACTAGAACTGTCTTGAGCTATTTGCCCAGGTACTGACCCTCACCAAGGTCCTATGTCATTGCCAGCAGGTTTGGGTATGCAATGGAGGTGGCATCTTCCATCTGTCTGTAGTGCCACATTAATACACAATGAATGGTGAAACTATGCACTAAACTCACTGAAAATCCAAAGCAAAACATCCTGAAGGGTGTCCAGTTTCCCATGGTGTCAGAAAGGGAGTTTCTAAATCAACACCGGTGCTGCTTGTCTAGCGAAAAAGAGCAAGTTAATTATTCCCTGCCTGACACAGAACTGGTTTTGCGTGATTTGCAGATTCTGATCCTTGTCTCCTTAATCTGCCTTTTTTCTCTCTCACCACCCACACAAAGCTTCTCTTTCTACCTACTTCTCGCTCCTGCGTGATGATACTAGTTATTACCGCCATTCATGGTGCCAGGCTCAAAATATTCTCTGACATCAGTCTCCTGCCGCAGCTGATGGAAGCAGCCCCATGGTGCTGGGCACCCGGGAGAGCTGCCCTGTCCCGCTGCACGACCACAGACATCAACAACCATCGACAACCTGCGAGATCCTGCTGCCCATCCACCAGCACAGCAGTCGCTGCTGGGCCCACGGCGCTGCAGAGTGTGCTCAGCAGGCAGCACAGCTGTCTTGTCTTAGGCAAAACTGGCAAAAAAAATGTTAATTGACTAGCAGCCCAGGAGAAAAACCTTATTTTGCGGATTCTGTTCAAAACTTATCCTGGAGAACCCTCCTGGCTTTCCAGTAAAGCCTTATTTTTTTGAAACTTCTCTAAAAGAACACAGCACGTTGCTCCTCTAGGTATCGTTACCTGGAGGAGTGTGTCGGTATCTACACAAATACGTACACGTACAGCAGCAAACAAATTTCAATATGAATAAAATTCATATACTTTTTGTATATGTTAATTTTTGCTGACCCTATTTTTTCAGTCAGAGGGCTGTGCTATAGGTCATGGCTTGGACAAACCAGATAAATCGGAAAAAGCCCTTACTGTGGATTATATAAAGCCATTTTCCATGGAAAAAGCCATGTGAGAGAAGAGCATTTCTAACAACAGATCATTCTGTGCTTGGAACGGCTAAGTAAGCATGTTTCATACACCACCTACAGCAATTCAGAAAATGCACGTCACCTGCAAAACAATCTTAAAGTACAGGATGGTCAGACCAAATTCCAAGAGCAAGGTGTGGGTGGCACTTTGTTGGAACAGCTTCTCTGTGCTTCCAGAGAAGAGGTCTGATGCTTCTGAGTTTATGCTAGAGGACACCCTTGTTTGCAGATGCTTTAACTTTAGAAGAAACTTCTAACCTGGAAGAATCAGACGGGAAGAGGACTGAGGAGGGAAGCAGGCAGGCAACAAAGGATACTGCTGTGGGAATTCAGGTGTATGAGCTGTACTGCTGCTGTTGGCCCCAAGGAGCCATTTCTGGATGGGGGAGATGAAATTTTGGTGTGGGGGGAAAAAAAAAAAAGATTAGGTTTGACTGGACTATGGAGTGAAGCCAGGTTGTGACTCAAATTTGTCTGTTTGAAGACTGTGTGTGCCAATTGCATGGTCTCTTGACCCTGGGTACCAAATTGCCTTTGTACATCTACTCGGTGGTCTCTAAAACCACCCCTCTTCAGAGGTGATAAGCCCTTTGGCTCCTGTGTCGTGGTTTGGGGGAGACTGGCCACAGAGGTGAAGGACAGATGCTCTCCCTGACCTCTCACTTTGAGGTTTAATGGTTGTGTGGGGTTTGGGGGCTTGGGGTTTTTTATGGCTGGAACACTGATCCTCATGTTTCGGGTATTATTATCACTTACTGAATTGACTATCAAGGTGCTACTTTTAATATTTATTCCACTTTCAATCAGTATGATCCTGTTTCATTTTTTTAAAGTCAACTGATAGAAAAGCTATTGCATGTGCTCGTAAGATTCTCACTTTCGATCATGTTTCTGGTAGGAGGTGTATCAGGAAGTTTTTGGCGATTCAACTCAAAGCTGTTTCTCTACCTGTTACCTTCGCATGTGTACTACAGACCAGAGTCAAGTCACACTGATTTTGCCAAGGAATTGTTTATTCAGACAAAATTAAAAGGAGAACTGGGGCTAGGACTCAAAGCTATTAATGTGAATTTGAATATGAAAATTTGTTTTTAATAACTTTTCACATCACAAAAACTTCCTACTGGAGAAATAGGTCACTTGACAAAAATCAGCTATTTGAATACTTTTCTGGTTCTCTGGGAGACTTAGTAGTTTGATAGTGTACAAATATTTTGTTAACTCAGCTGACGCTGCAGTGAGTTATAGCCGCTGTTGGAGTTAAGTGCACAAGAAGGGGAAAAAACCACAAAGATGCCTTGATGAAATATGCAGTTCTGTGAATATAGTTACTAGAGGAGACATGAATATAAAACTAAACTTCTCTATAAAGTAGGGGTTTTATTATTTTGCAAGATTGTTCTTTTACCGAGAAGGACAAACACGTATCAGTTTGTTACCCAGATGTTTCCAGAGGTCTCTGCCAAGGTCACTCCTGATGAGGGCTGGACGAGTGATGCAAGGAATTAATGGAGAGCAGAACAGAAAAATGCTGCGGTGCTTCCAGGGAAACACGATTACCCTGGACAAACCCTTGCTCCACCCCAAATGGTGCATGTGCATCTGCCTACTGGCTCCTGAAAAAGAAGCACGTTTCTCTTCCAAGAAGTGTTTATGTACCTGCTGCTCGAAGTGAAAGAAAGCTTGTCATTGCTTTAGGAACAAAGCTCCAACTTCCATTTTGCCCCTACCCTAGCCTTCTGTGAGAGAAGTTCAGGCCCGTTCGGGGAAGGGGGCAGCTCCCTTTGGTGGCTGGCACTTGCTGTTGCTGCAGGAACGCTCGTCTTCCACCCACGTGTTCTGTCCCCAGGCAGCCCGGCCACAGCCCGTGGGACCCTCCACCCCTGTCCCATGACCGGCTGCAACAAGTACCTTACAGCAATGCAGAGGGGTGATACCTGCTGGGTTCCCCTGTGGTATCTTTCCCCGTTGAAGCCTTCGGGCACTCTTGAGCTCCTCAGCCCCTGCGTTCAAGGACTCCTGAAGGGCGCCCTTGACTCCTGCTCTGCAGCAATGGCTGGGACAGCGATGTCTGTGCTCCGATGCTTCCCTAGCTCTCCAGCTAGCACTTGGTCAAGCCTGGAAGTAGCGTCACAGTGGAAGCTTTTCTCATCACTGCAGCATCCTGTCCAAAATTGTTGCTTCCCCAGGCCTGAGCTGTTTGGCTCTTTCATTGTGATCAGAAGGGATGGAGACCATTAACCAGCAGGAACTGGGACGTTACCAAGAGACAGGGTTCAGGACGTGGGAAACCTCTCCCAGATCACTGTGTTTATAGATTGGGAGCAGGATTAATCTAAGTATTTCAGTGTGACTTCATTCTTTTGCCCGGGAGAGCTAAAGTTATGTGTGGTGTCACAGGCATAGTCAGCTCTGGTAGATGTGGGGGCCCTTGGGAGACACAACTTGGGACTGATCCTTGGATTGAAGGGTTTGGAGGCAGGGAATAACTGAGGGTCGAGTCCTACAGGCACACACAGCTTGGTGACCAGACTGTCCACAGTGAGCTGCCTCCCTGCAACAGCACAATGACCTGCTGCTCAGGCCCTGCGGGTGATCTCTCATCAGGGTCATAAAACCAAAGGCAGCCTCTCTATTTCTGCCCTGTGCAATCAAGACCTGCAGAGACCTGGTGTGGGCAACGTCAGGAAAGGCTGAGGAAAGCTCAGATCTCCTTCCTGAGTGTGGCAGTGGTGCCAGTATTACTAGTGAGGCTTTGCTGAGAGGTTGCTGAGCTCCAGGTGCTGCCAGGTCCCAGCTACGGGACCAGTGTGAGAGCTCCCAGAAACCAAACTGGTTGAGCAGTGCTAGGTGTCCTTGTAGCTGCTTAATAGAGCAGAGGTGCTGATTTATTTTTTTTTAAATTATTGTTATTTATTGCTGCATTATAGTGTTCAGCCTCTAAAAGCACTAGTGCTGGTGGAGTGAAAACCAAAGGGAATGCTGCTGCTCTCCCCGTTGCCGTGGCACGGCAGGGATGGGTGCAGGACCATGTGGGGGTGCACAAAATGGCCCACTTAGATCAAACACCTCACTGCGTATTAATGTCCTTTGTAGGACTGTGATTCTTAGGCTCAGTTCTGTAATTCTGAACTGCAAGGGCACATCCATCACTAACCACTTTACGTAAGGCTAAATTATGATAGTAAAAGGCTTTTACTAGCCTGACACGAAGCACTACCCTAGCAGAAGGTTTAAATGAGCTCTGCAGGCTCACAGAGACAAGATGATGGCTATAAAGAGGGCACAGCTTTTGGATAAGGAGTGGACAGTCTGCATGACCATGTTAATCAAATAATGATGAGAAACAAGTGGCAAATATCCACAGTAAGCCAAGAGGGAAGGACTAGGTGGGCAAAGAGGTTGGGAAGCTTGATCTCTGAAGGAGACACAGATCTCTGCACAGTTCCCACGCTTGTTCCAGACTGAGGATTGTTAATTTTCTGGCTATGCAATTAGCTTTGCTGTGAAAGCTCAGCGATGGATATTTTGCCATGTCCCTTGGGAACCTGGTTCATTAGTTTATAATTTTAATTAAAATTCTGCTGGTTAATTTGTTTGAACTGTACTGACTTCGCTGGAGTGGTGCCATTCCCTAGCAGAACAGAAGGACACACCTGATGCTGGCTGGCTCTGACCATTGCTGTGCGTGGTCCCTAAGGAAAGCCAGGAGGTTGAGGCACTGGACCTGTCTTCAGCAGTGTGTGAGGCAGGTTAGAGATGCAAGCGGCAGAATGACAGGCTGGGTTTGCGCAATCCCACAGCGTGTTGCTGGTCATGGAGAGGGGAGAAAAAATTAACATACTGGTGAAGAACCCTACCACACATCTTAACTGGTGGTGCCTGGCTGATGCCCAGCCTCATCAGTCAAAACCTTTGCTGGAGATTAACAAGGGAGAGATGTATTAAGTGCTCTGCAGAGCCTGAACAATGAAATTAACCTACAAGTGAGGAAACAGCCTGTGCCAAGAGATCTTATCTTCCATGAATGAGCTGGATACAGAAGGGCTCCTGGCTTTTATGAAAGGCAGGGAACTTAGCTTCTGTTTTATGAGCCAAGAGATTTGACCACCGTGAAGCAACGTCTGTGTCATTAACTTGGCTAGACAGCCCAGGATGCGTCAGGACAAGGGTGGTTGACTGTTGCTGCCAGAAATGCTCCCGAATTACTTGGGAGCAGCGGCTCCTGAGGCACCCGCTGTCACCAAGGTCTCTGTCCTGGCAGCATGGTGCAACGGAGCTCCCAGCCTCTCCTGGGCAGTGCTGCTGGTACTGTGGCTGTGCAAGCACTCCCTGGCCAATTTGTACAGTGCCTCAGCACAGTTTGGAGTGAAACCCTGCCCAAATGCGGGCGGAAGGAAGCTAGGAGCAAGAGAGAGGGGCGGTGTGTTTCTAGGGAATGGGATGACTTTGCAGGTGTGGGTGTCTCCACGGAACTGCACCCACTACCCTGCCCTGTCTGCTGCTCTTCACAAATGAATCCCTTTTGATTTGGAAATGAGTTTGGCTTCTTGCCCACGCTGCCCTGGCGGTGAGAGGTCTGCTGATGCACACCGGGCGTACCCGGCCAGCCTGTGACACTGCCGTCGGTGGCTGAAACAGCCGTTTCCTCTCTTGTGCCTGTTTTCTGGTCTGTTTTAGAGAGGAATGAGATCTCTGGTTTTCTTTTGCAGCTTGAACTATCTAGCCATTTAGTCCTTGCTGAAGCAGGTTGGTCTTCTGGTGGTACCCTCTTTTGTGTCTGTTGAAATTAATCCAGCTCTCTTCAATGCAGGCAGCAAGAGCAAACGTCTCTTCTTGTGACAGACACAGAGAAAAATATGAAACTCAATGGCAGACCCTTAAGGACCTGTGATAGTAATCCTCTTCAGGGTCCTCTTGCCTCTGTCAACACTGTTTTTCATTGCTTCCCTTGTAGCCAGTTCCTTCCGACTTTGTATCTTGTCTTTTAGCAGAAGCATCTTCAGTTCACTAATCTCCCTTTGATGCCACGTCAGCTGCTTCTCTGAAGTCCAAAGGGATGAGCTCTAAGGGGCTTCCTTTGGCTTTCAAAGGAAGAAAGAACAAAGTCTGTCAAAATTTCTCTTTGCAAAGAGATTGTGGTTTTTATTATCTTGTACTATTTCAAAATTTGTTCTAAGATTTAGCTTTCTGCAACAGTTGGACTACTGGGCCTCAAGCTTACCTTGTCACTTCTCCCTTCTTAAGTATAGATATTGTTTTGTTTTTATTGTTTTTATAATGTCCCAGACTTGCTCAAATACTGCTATTTCTGCAGCTTTGTGTGTCAGTCCACTCCTGCTGAGTACACGAAACTGCTTCCTCCCCCCCACCTCTGGGGTGAAAAATAGCCAATTACAGTATTTATTTATATTTATCCTATTATGTATCTTGCCTTTTACCTTATACCCAATATTATTGTTTTCCTATTGAAAAGTAAGGCAAAGAGTTAGCTTAGCTTGGGGCCATCCTGAGATTAGTATTTACTCCATTTTCTCTGTAAAACGACCCTCCCTTCTTTCTTTGATCTACTTTTTCTCATACAGCTGACTAAACTTTTCTGTTTGTTTAATACATACTGTGAAGGTGTAGTTTGGTCTGAGGATTGCCAGAGGTGATAATCAAATGTCTTTGACCTGCCCTGTATTGGTACCTTTGCTTTTATTGCCTATTCTGTTCCCCTTGGAATGTCTACAAGCTCCAACTGCTCTTCTAAGATAGTGGAGTGGGGACTTGGGCTTGCAGTGCTGTTCCACACCTTACTGCGTTTGCATGAGACACAAGTCCCAGACCAGTTTAAGAGCTTTGCTTCTACTTTTTGGTCCTTGAATTCCTCAGCCTAGCTGATTTCTCAATTCCTAGAGCCGATGAATTAGTCTTTTGGAATTGGAAATTCAGACTCAGACCGATTTTTCTTAGAGGTTTGGTCTAAATTAATATATGCTAAATTGATAATAGTTTGTTTTTATCGATTCGTGTTTCACAAGCTCTGCCACTGATGCTATATAGTGAAGCAACTGTCACCATGTGTCCCTCTCAAGGGTTGTGTATATCTTATACATATCCCATACTGTGGGACTGCGGTCTCCTGTCGCTGCACTTCTTTGCATTCCCTTAGTGCTGCCTTCATAACTGTCCTTGTCTTTGTTTCCGCTTCCCAGGCAGATAAATCCCTGCTCTCCTGTTCACTGCCCTTGGCTGGTGACTGCTTAACTCCTTCACCCTCCTGCTTCCATCAGCCCTGCCCTTTCATTCAGGGCTCAGCAGTTCATGGTCCATCAGCTGAGAGTGAAGCTTAAATAGGAAAAGGCTTATTGGGGCGGATCAGGTGATGGGGCACTCCTGCAAAGCCTGGCTCAGGGAACAAAGCATTTTTGGGGCTTGCCAAGCTGCCTCTAAGGATGCAAAAACCACCTCCTGTGCAATTCCCTTAACAGAGGGGATTCAAACCTCCCCACACAGCCATGGGGTGCCTGTGATTACGTGGGCGCAGTTACACGTCTGTGGCTGCCGTGCCCTTGGAGGGGCTGGCAGGGAGGATCACAGCTGGTTTTGGCTTCCCCTCTATACACTTAAGCTAAAAATTAGTAGCGTACAAGCTTCCTCCATTTCCTCAAAGTTGGGCAACCAAAGCCTTCTCTTGTTGTAGTTTGCAGATACTCACATTCTGGTTAATTACATAATTGAGATGTTTCCAGTGATTTAAAAGACTTCTGACTAAGCTGTTGGCATAAAGGGGAAAACTGAAAGCCAGAGTCAGGGGGAATCAAGAATTCACCAGAAGCCTTTGAACCAGCTTTTGATTTACATATGAATAACATTGATCTGCAAAGGGAGTTGTGTCCAGCCATCCCCAACAGAGGCACCAGGCGGAAGCCAGTTCCTTGCTGGGAGAACTCCCCCAGTTCCTACTAGGATTATTTCTACTACCCTGCTTTCCTGCCCATGTATTTCTGCTTAGTTACTTAGGATCTCATCCAGATATAAATTCCCTTGATCTCAGGGACAGTGAACCACAAAGCCCGGTGGCTGTGGTGCATAGAAGAGAGGCAGATGTATTGTCCTGGAGGCCTGGGAGGTCCACGTGCTGATGTAGAAACAGATGCAGCACGGAGGATGTTACAGTGCCTCGGTACCTGTGCTGCTGGTGGTGGGACTGTCCTGCAGGGATGTTTGCTCTGCTGCGCTGGGTCATGGTGGTACCTCTGCTGGGTGCTGACCTTGCAACTTGCATCAGCTTCTTGTGTGGCTGCTTATCACTTCTGTTGCTCCCAAAGGTGCCGGAAATGAAGGATTTTGTGGTTTTTTTTGTTACTTAGAGGAGGCACTCAAGCATAACGTATAGCCTATAAACTGCTTAGGAGACTCTAAGCTTTACTTACTGTTCCTTCTGGGGTAACCAGCGTCACATGCCTAGTCTGACTAATGCTTTTTAAAATGCAGTAGATTAAAGGTGAATGTGTTGTTTTGGATTTAGCAATGAAGTGACAGCATTTCTCATCGCTGTTCGCATACAGCTCGTCAAGGAAGACGAACACTTCCTCTGCCTGAAACCTGCCAGTCATCCCTGAACATGACAACAGCAGTTCAGGGATTACATCTCTGCCTTCTTCACACGCACCCGTAAAACACACCTGTATGCTGTTGCCCCAGCTTCATGCTACGTGCGGACATAAAAGCAAGTCAAAGCTGTGAATTTTCATATAAAGGTGTTTTTATTTCCCTATGACTCTTCTGGATGTCACCTAGAAGACATAGTCAGTACATTGGTGGTTTGCATTGTTACCTGGCCAGGCGGAAGGGGGAGATGGCCAAAGGTGTTTTGAGGAGTGTATAAGAAAAGAAGACTTGCAAACAGTCTGTCTGCCTCTCCCTGCACAGGCTGGCAATCCTGCCCTAAAGGGGGCTCTGCAGCCGCACGCCTGAGCTCCCGCTCACGGTAATGTTAGCATGAGTGTAACTGAGGCTTAAACTATACTTTAATTCCCAAACGGTCTGTGCAAATCTTGTTTGGATCTGGGTGTCACTCCAGATCCCTCTGACGCTGTGGGATGCTCAGTGTGATGTTTCAGTGTAGAAGGTACCAACCTTCATTCAGACTGCAGAGGGACCCTACATACTTAGTTCTTTCCTTTCTGTTGCCTGCCTTTTGCTGCTTCAAACCTATCTTTTCCACTTGCCCAAAAAGTATTTTTGGTACTGATAGCTTTTAACCAAACTGGGGTTTGATTTGAGATTTCTTGCTTTGTTTGCAGGGAGAATTTTTACTTACGAGCACTCTGTGCCTGCAGTACCCTGCGGGACACCTCATCCCTGCCTTGCTGGAGCTGGTTTGGACTAACCCCACATTCACAGCAATTTATATTCAATCTGCTGTCCAGATCTAGCGCTTCTGAGCCACTTCAGTCCATGTGCCTCCTTCTCCTTCCTATTTTGGGCTCCTGGGTGTGCTTTGACGCTTCTTCTATGTAGCTCAGCCTACCAAGCTTCAGCTTACGTGAAATCCCCAAGACAGCCAGCTTATGTCACCATCATCCATCAGGGACAGCCACAAAGAAATCTGCAGCTCCTACTGAGCTGCTTTTGTCCCTTTCCTCTGGGAAGGGGCAATATAAGCTTAGTGAGAAGGCAGGCACGCTGCAGAGTTGCATATGCAACAGCATAACATTTGAATGAAAGAAAATAATGTAAAACACAGATTTGTTATAAACCCCACTTCTGACTGTGTTACATAAAGCAATTATTTGCTGCTGTGTTAGAATAAAAAATTAAGTCAAGCATCATGTACAGAAGTAGTTCTTCTCTTAGGAACAGGAAATTACTTTATTCTTGAGACAATGTGAAAGAGTGTCCCATAGGGCTTGCTGAGCATATGTGCAGGGTACTGGACACAGACAAAGTACTTCTCCTGCCTCTTTCTTCAGTGGAGATTGAACTCATCCCATTCCCCTTCGGTCTCCTTCTGGCAGGGCCAGCAGAGGCTTTAGGTGAAGAATCGCAGCTTTCTTTTGTACTGCCAGAATTTTGAAGAG
Organism: Chionis minor; assembly: GCA_013398295.1. Lineage (NCBI taxonomy): Eukaryota > Metazoa > Chordata > Aves > Charadriiformes > Chionidae > Chionis > Chionis minor. The sequence goes on from VZSF01006618.1 coordinate 264,315, forward strand.
TGTTCCCTGAAGGGCTGTTTTGTAGAAATCCGAGCAACCTCTATGTCCAGTTAAGAACTCACCATCCCTGCCCCATGGTGAGCTTGAGGCACCACACACAGACCATGGTCACTCGTTTCAAGGAAGCTTTGCATGCTGCTGGTCTGCTGGGTGACCTTGGTCAAGTCACTTTGCCTCTCAGGTGGCCTCTTTCCTGTTCCTTGCCCTGCCAGCGTACAGGGCTGCTCCCTTAGCCTAGAGGTTCATCTGGCCCCATGGGCTCCTCAGCAGGTACCAACAAGAGTGGAAAGAGAGCACAAGACCAAGGTGTTGTACAGCAACTCTTCTGCCTGCGCTGCCTACTGCAGCAGAGACCTGATCTTCACTAGAGCAGGCTGCCACCACAAAAGAAGTAATGGAGTGTAACACCTCATGTTGTTAATCAGGTACCTATTATCTGCTCTTCAACCTGTTTTGGCCCTTACCAGATCTACCTGCTATTTGTTACCTAAACAGCCTCGTACCATGCTGTTAAATAATGTGAGAATTTTGTGCTTGAGGAGCTGGGTGCAGGGCTGCCCTCTTCAATGGCTGCTGCTGTTCTGTGTTGCAAATTAACAAGATTGCGCTGGGTTTGTAATCAACAACAATTAACCTGCAAGGTTGCAAGAGAAACCTTCAGCCCACATCACAGGCTCTCCTGAGCCTTTCCACAGCGCAGAAAGCCACATCTCCACCGCCTTGCACAGGCACACTCGCACCCTCTCGCAGCTTTCTTCTGTACAACAGGGGTGGTGTCTGCAGGGCTCCGTCCCCCAAGCCAAAGTCACCGCTTGGCAGTGTGGAAGGCAAGAGCCTGGGGTTCATGGAGTCCCACAGAGACCTGCTCTGTGCCCTGCCACCTTTGCTCCCTCCACCTCTGTGCCAGACTGACCTCCCCTCACTGGTTAGAGTCCCTCACTGGGGCTGCTCCCGGTAGCAGTGAGGTGCAGGAAAGCCTGAACTCCCTGCAGATCCCACAGGGAGGACCCCAGCGTGCCCACTGCCTTTCCACCCTAACCGGGCATTTCTCTCACTTTTCTTCATAACCAAAAGAGCACCCAGAAACACATCCTGGACCTGAGCCTCCATCCAGGGACCTACTAAACCTGTGTTGAATTTCCTTTCAAAAAGGTTTGACATCCCTCCTGCCTGTCCAATCCTGCCCTTCCTGGGCTACGCTGCTGCACTGAATCCCCTCTGTTAGCTCCATGTTGTACCAAGGTCTCCACACCCTGGGTTGAAGGAGCTTGTCAGGCTTGTTGCTTGGAGAATGTGCTATCCTTGGAGCAGGGCTTGGTGCTCTGCCTCTCTGATGATGGCAGGGACCCAACTGACCAGCCTGCTGCTTATGCAGATAATTGCAATCAGTGAGCTATAATTAAGTTATGTTTATTTTGTGATCAGTTATGATCAAGCTCTTACAGAGACATCTTTATTATGTTAAATTAAAATTAATTAATTAAACCATTGGTTCTACGGAAAGATTAGCATCTAAAAGCTATGTAAGACTTACAGGGCTCGTCTGTTTAGTAGTCCTTCTTTGTGAAGACCTGATCTTACTAAGTCAAGAATGAAACATGAAGTGCACTACCCACAACTGAACTGGATGTAGGACCTGCACAGGGCTTTGTACCCACTTCACATGCTGCTGGTAATTGCCTGCTTCATGTTTGCTGGTGTGCCTGAACTGTCCTGGATGTAAACTGGCTCAGCTGGTGGATGACTGAGGACACCTGCGATATGCCTGAGAAGGGCAGTCAGGAGGCAGCCCTTTTTGGGGCAGACCGTTCATTTTGGTACCCACAGCAAGGGGTGTTTATGCTTATGGAAGTCAGGGTAGCTCCGGTGTTTCCCTCCCACATCATCAGAAGTAGTCCTGCAGAGGAGTACTGCCCTCATCCCTCCCTGCCCACCAGCAGGAGACAGCTCCTGTCCAAGCAGATCTGGCAAACTTCTGGAAGGTGAGAAAATATTTCCATTTTTACCTTAAGTGACTTAAGATTTCGCAGTGTTGAGGTGTCAGTTGCCCAGGGAGCTGAAAGACACTGTCATCCATATTCTCTATATCCACTAGCTAAGGTGGAGCAGCACTGCACCAAGGACTCCAACTAAAATTGTACGAGGAGTATGTTTGAAAGCAGATAATGCTCCTCCTGCAGAGGCCAACAGGAGACAGCGGACAATCTCCCTAATCAGCTTCTGAATGTGGGGCTCACTATTCAGTGTCCATACTTTTCAAATGGCTTTTGGAAGTAAACTTTCATGGTTGATCACTGTTTTTGTAACCTGCTCTCCCTCTGCTGTCTTCCTGCCTGTTCCCATATCAGCACAGATGTTCTGACACCTCAGAGACTAGTATTTTATTTCTGTCATTCCAGTTTTCCTCATGTATTGTTAGATCAGATGGTGGCCTCTGTCTCTTTTCCTTCGTTGAATCTGCTATAATGTAAAAGCAGCACTGACAGAAGGGTATTACCTCATCTACAAGTTTTTATCAGCAAAATTCTCACCCCAAAAGCAGAGTAACTTTATAGTTTTTCTGGATGTCTCCAGTGTGGTGAGAACAGGGTTTTCCATCACTGTGAAAGCCCCAGACCACAGGACCTGCCCTAGGTCAAATGCCCCAGAGTAATTATGTCTTTAAGTGCAGATCTCAAAAGGAGATTTGCATCCCACTACACAGGCTTTCTTTAGGATTTCTATGCTTTCAGGTCAAACAATCCCTGGTTTTGGTGGAAGTTTTCTTTGGAGAGGGACTCTGTGCTGTGCAGAGGAAGTTTTGCCCAGCTCTGCAGCAGATGGGTTTGCTGTAAGCATGGGTAAGATCAGCTCAGTCCCACCTCCAGAGCCCCGGCACCCACGAGATCCAAACCCAAAGCACGATGCAAGCCTCCTGTCCTTAGGTACCTTTGGCTGACAAAAGAATCATGAATCCATTCTGATTTCCTCACCTGTCTCCTGCTTGCGTCAGACTTGAGACTGAAGGAGCTGCAGGAGCAAACGCACGACGTCCACCAGATGCTATGTTGCATTGATACTGACTTTTAACTAAAAAAATGTCCATTTGAATCCCATAACCTGTAACTGCTATTTACCCCCTACTTTTCAGTTTCCTTATGGGCTTTGGAGTAGGGGAAGAACTTGCTGTAGGAAGAATAACGGGGGGCAGAAACATCCACTCTTTTCTTTTGATTTACTTTCATTTCGCAGGAAATAAATGACAGGCTGCAGCTGTCAAATAACAAAGGGCAGTGTGTGTTTATCATGTGTAGTTCCCCTTTGATCGATAGTGTCTGCCCTGGCTCATGCCACTCATGTAAAGTTACAAAATCTATGTCTTGGTTTTACCTCCTTGTTTCTTTCCCCTGAGGAGAAAAAAAACCCTTGTAAATTCTTGTGGCCCTTTGGGAGTGGGGAGTATATTGAATTCCCTGGTGGTGTAGTGAACTGACAATTGCAGCGTGACCATTCTTTGACAGGAGAAGTTCACCTGAATGTTTAATTACGGTATTTCACAACACATTTAGATGGGGTTAAGCAGGTACAACTCCTTTGGCTCTGTGTAGTAGGTGTCTTGCTCTGGATCCAAGCTTGGCTGTTCATTTTTAAACATCATTGGCATTCAGACGAAATTGCTTCCAGCTGCTCTCACAAAGCCCAAATATTGCCAGGGTCCCACATGATGTCCCTTTTCTGCCAGACTGTGGCCTCCTATAGAGAGTTCTTCAAAGACCAGTTTCAACAAAAATTATTTCAGAATATAATTGCCTCTCACCCCCTAAAATTTCATTGTGCTTCAAAGTGTTTCCTGTGAATAGATCCCATTCTTTAGAAGAGCCGTGTTATTCTGCAGTGCTGATGGAAGCCAGCCGTCGCCAGGCTCTGCTCCACTAGCAATTCTTGGACAGGCAGTGCTTAAGTAGCTTGTTATGTGATAAAACGTCACATTTCTTCTCCCCACCACCACCGCTTGTGCTGATATTCAGCTCCTGCAGGAAACCATATGGGTTCCAGAAGCCTACCCACATACCTATACATGCCTACACAGTCCGTGAGTCACATTTACTGTTTGGATGCCCCCTGAGTCATGCCCAAAATCTGTGAAACTTCCACGTCTATTTTCCATGCAATCTCTTAAAAACTTTAGACAGTTATGCATAACCATTTGCATATGTATGGTTTTTCCTATTCTGCTTTTAGTTTCATGGGTGGAAATGCAATGGCACTTCTTATTTTGAAGAAAATCTAGATGATTGCAGAGCGCTGATTTCAGCTGTCTCAGGCGACAGGATCAAACTGGTGAAGCCGGGGCCTTTTGAAAGTAGAGGAGGGGCTTTAGGAACAGAAAGTGCAACATAAAAAACCCATGACCAGAGTCAGATTCAACTCCAGTCGCTTTAGCCCCTTCTCACTGCTCTGGTAAGACCCTCGCTTGGTGGGTTTCTGTGTCTGAAGGTAGCTGCTGCGCTGCCTTTGGTGGGACATGGGCACCCTTTGCTACACTAAGTAGCAAAGGGTGCTAAGTAGCATGGGGCCTTTGCTACACTAAGTCCTGGCATGGATGGAGCACTCTTGGATCGCTCCAATGTGTCCCGGAGACCACCAACCCAGGCCAGCAGGGCTCAGGGCAGAGGGGCAGAAGTCCGTCTTCATGCCGTCAGCTCCTCAGCTGCATGGACTCCAACCTCAGACAAGTCCATCTGCCCTTTATCAGTCTCATTACACCATAATTTTGCCCCCTCAGCACAGCGTAGGCAACCTGTAAGCTTTGCCTGTTGCTTTTTGCTGATGAAAGTGGAGAAAAGATAGCTCTTCCATCTTCCTCTACAAAGGGCCAACACCATAGCCCAAATTAAGAACAGCAGCCCCAAGGTTTGCTGCAGCAGCTACGAATGATGTAACGAGCCTGCCAGAAGCCGAGCTGTTTTTGCAGCTGTACCCAAATGCTAGCAGGTGTTAAGCAGAAAAATCTCACAAACAATCTAAGGGGAAGGAGTGTGTAAATACACTGTTCTGCTGCGGAGCATCTGAGTTGGCTGGTTACATTAAAAAATTCTATGAACCCTTGTTAAGTTTTCCCCAACCTGATGATAATCCTATGGTCTAAATACAGCCAGAAAAAGTGGCAGAGGCCACGTGTAGAGCATTTTGAAGAGCTGGAAGAAGAAATGCGAGGTTGTAGAGAACTGTAATTTAGCGTAGTAAAATTGCCAGAAATATTCATTAGGCCAAACAATCTAGCTGCCTCCCCCGCTGTGAGAGAACGTGTTACTTCACTCATCTGCCCAAAACGTTGCTCAGAGGAGGCAGGGACTCTCCTAGCGTTAGTGTGCTGTTGTGAAGTGTGTCTGACCTGGAAACCACACATGGGCACACAAACCCCTTGCTATTCTAGACCCCTCCCACCCTCCATTCAGATTGGTACTATATAAAAAAATTCACCCTGTGGAAATAAAAAAACCCAACCAAACCCACAGAAATTTTGAAAGAGTGTGCTAGTAACCGCGGATAACTTGCTATATAGTACTTAATCAAACAATATCGAGAATTGGTAGTGACTGAAAGGATTTACAGTCTGATAGCTGCTCTGGAATAAGTCTGTTTCTGCCCTTTTCCTAGAGGGCAGGTGTGATGAGGGTAGGCAGTTTTGGTATTTCTTATCAGCAGTCTTATCTGAGGCACCAAATAAGAAATGTTTGTATCCCTCTGCAATAATGTTCAGGTATTTTGTAAAAGAGCTTGAAGAAAGCTCTGTTTTGGCTGTCTGCACAGCATCTGTCCTGGGAGACTACCGAGTTCAGGAACCAAAAACTTTAAAGGCATTTTTATTGATATTAAAAGATCAGTTTTATTATTATTTCGGTGAGATGCAAGGTAACGCTACATACAAAGAGTTATAAGGACCACGGGTGCGTGAGATGACAGGAGAGCTTTGAGGGAAGCTTCATCGAAACTGCTTTGGTGCAGGGGTGCTGGTGTGCTGAACCCCTGTACGGCACTGCCAGGGGAAGGAACCCTTCTGCCTGCAAACAGAACACCACCACCGAACAGACAGCTTCTTCATAGACGAGCAGTCACATTAAGAAGAAGGATAAGACGTTGAAGAGGAAGTAGAGATGAAATCCCCTAGCTGGATGTACTCTTTTGCACGAGCAACAGAGATTAGCCAAGTGGTTGCTTTTAGGAAGAATTGTTCCACTAGTGCAGCTGGAGGGACCAGCGTAACAGACCCGAGCCTGCGTAATGTAGCTCTTTAGTAAGACGATAGTTTGCAGGTTGTTTCTGGCAGAGTCAATGACCACTTACAGCAAAATAAGTGCCGTGGTGGAGTGCCTGTGTCCCTGGAAGCCTTCTGGTGGTCCCTCAGGGGCCTTGCTGCCCTGTCAGGTCTCTGTAGGAGAGTGCGTCACACTTACCGGGCAGCCATCTCCCCGGCACTGGGGCTGTTCCCGTCCCCGAGGGACATTTCTGAAGCTGTCTCTGGTTCAAGCTGAGAAAGCTCAAGTGATCTCAGCTGGTCAGGGGAACTTGGTCCCCAGTTGAGCTTCCCAATAACTCCTAGGGAAAGGCAGCATCCTCCCTGCAGCTTTTCAGGATGAGGAGGCCACCGGGAGCAGGAGCAGCAAGGCTGGCACAGGCGCGATAAGGCTGGGCACCCCAGATCCTTGCTGGCTTGTGCTGCTCCGTCAGTGTGAACTAGCAGGGACTTATTTTGCACTTCCCACACGCCACCTCATCCTTCCTTCTAGTCGAGTGGTTTTCCTCAAATGGTCTGTGGATCTCTGTAGGATGGGCTGCTTCTAAGGGTATTGTAGAAGTGAACCAAGAAATTCAGCTTATTGTTTAATGAATCTAGAAGTGACTCCCCAGGTCTGCACAGACGTTGAAAAGCTTTTAGTGGTCTGTAAAATGAAAAGCTGCTGTTGGGCTTTCAGTATGTAACATGTATTCCACTTTCAATATATGTAACATTGCTGAAACTGTGGTGGTTATGAGGCTGATGATTTCATTCTGACTGTGGTGATTGTGGAGTGATTTTCCTGTCCTTAACAGTGACCCTGTTGTGAGGGATTGGACTCCGGCTGCCTGGGCTGGCAGTCTGCTTTCCATTGCGGGCACCAGCAATGGAATGGAGTTGGTCCATGTGTCGGCTCTTAAAATCTGCAGGGTATTTGTAGGAGTTTTACATGTTTTCCACATTTTCAAAATTACTTTCCATCCAAAGAGTTTACAGAAATAACTTGCTGCAAAAATATAAAAAGCAGCAAGTGTTTGTATTGTGTGGAAATGTTAATTTAAATTTAGTGGGGCTAGACCACATAGTTTACTTACTAGCACTTACTGCATGGATAGTTTACTTACTAGCGCTTACTGCATGGGTAGTGAAATTTGTGAAGCACCACGAGTTAATAAGGGCTGAAAACCAGCCGAGCCTCCTTCAGTCCCCTCGCTGGTATGACTGTGGCCAGCAGGATGCCATGACCCAGCACAGAGAACACACGTACGCTGGGGCAGCACGGAGCAGCGTAGCAGCAGGATCGAACACTCCCTGACTAACTGCGGAAACTCAAATGAAGTCCACATAAGGAATCAAGCAAGTGAGATCTGAGGGGGCTGCTTTATTCTCATGCAACGTCCCTTTGATGTTTGCAGTTCTGTGGGCCTGTATAAAAACCAGACACAATGGGTATCTAGCAGCTAATTCCAGCCACACATAGAAATTAACACACTTCAGTTGCTAATTCCTTGAAGGTATGAGCTGTTTCTGATATAAATATGAGCATGTGGCTCACTGTGCAGGGACTACCCACAAAATTATCATTTTTAGTTACATTAAGCCCAAGCAGAGAAAAATGAGATCTGCAGAGATGCATCAGAAATTCACTGGAACTATGCCGAAGATGTACCCTGCATAAATAGCCTTAACAAACAATAATTAACACAGCCAGCATGCTTCATCATATTGTATTGTTAAACAGAATAGCAACTGAGTTAGTTAATCCCATCTGAATTGTAACATAATGCCATAAATAATGATAAAGTTTTCTTTCTTTGGATTGCTGGTTTTGTTTTAAATGATGAAACGTCTTCAGAGAGTCTGAATTAACTGTTCACGATGAAACTGGATGGTTCCTCCATCAAATCATAATCAAATGAGATTTTAATTAATAATTGAGTAAATCCTTAGTGAGTTTCTGAACTGTGTGAGGTGTGCTCTACATCTGCATGATGCCAGGAGATCTATGAGAACACTGAGCTGTTTCTGATTAGGAAAGTAAGTAGGAGTCCTGGAATCCAGACCAGCAACGGTAGACTGAGCTCTTCTCTCGAGTCTACCCTTAGGGCGCAGGCCTGGCAGTTCATAGCAATCCTAGAGCAGAAATGTAAATTCAGTGCAGCCTTGATGAGAAGAATATCAGTCTTCCTCACTAGCTGATTTTTGTCCCTTCCTTGATATGATTAAATATTAAGCCATAAAAACCCCACACCCAAAACTAGCAGAGATTTTAGTCTGTTGTCCCCTGTTCCATATCCCCCCCGCTGTTCACCTTACAGTAGAGGAGCATATCTAGTGTTTTACTATGCTAGGGATGTCCTCAGCTGTCAGAACAGCCCTCAGGATTCCTGGCTTTTAGCAGTTTGTTATCCTGAAGCTGTTGTACCTTACAACACTGTCCAGACCACCTACCAGAGGGCCCAGAATGTCAAGAATGAAGGCACAAGAGAAACTGTGCGTGAGAGAGAATTTACTGGAACAAAGCAAAACCAAAACCTACATCTTTATATGCTCTTTCCCCTCAATATAGAGCAACATCAATGCAGATGCAGCCCAAGTCTGGCTGTGCAATTTACTTTTCTATTTAAATACATGGTGTGGCCTGTGAGTATCCGAGGTGAAAGACACCAAGCCTCTAGGACATGGAATTGGAAGGACACTGCCTGCACTTAGAGAGCAACATTTTACTGTTTTCAGTCTACCGTGATGTGTGGCTTCAGCAAGTCCCACCCTGAAGCCAGCTCAGTGATTTCTCTGCACTCTACTAGTTAGGAAGCAGCTCCAAACCTCACTGCTCTTGTCCCTGGATGCTTTCTGGGGTAACCTTATTCTTTTTCCTCATAGCCCTGCCCACCTGAGGGTATCCACAGAGGTTCTCCACTCCAGTCATCAACCCAGAAGCCCTCCCTGCCTTCTTCTAGCACAAATTCCCCTTCGTTGAACACAAGTAGTCGTGGTTATATATTACTCTAGGTGATGTCCCACTAGTGTTTTGTATAGGGCCATTAGGGTAACCCTACCTGCTGCAAATCTCTCCCGTGAAGCCTGCATCAATCTTCCTTCCCTTTCATGGTCACGTCTCAGTAAGGGCTCACAGTCACCCTGTGTTGAAGACCCGCTTTTCTTGCCTCTCCCTCCTGCCTGGTATGACTTTGATCTCCACACTATTCAACTTCACAACACTTCTTTTGCTGTAGCTCTTCATGTCACTCCACGCGTCTTCTGCAAGTCTGTCTCCACAGAGTGGAAAATATCTGCTGATGAAAGAAAAGGGAAAATATTTTATCTGTAAGTCCTAGTCCATGTGGTCTCTGCAACCAAAAATAAATAAACGAACTTTGCTACTTTCAGCATTAAGCAAATGCATAAATGTAAACCATTGCAGAAGAGGGGCCTGCATGTCACCAAGGTGATGTTTTCTTCTGCCACATTGCTAAATTATCAGGGAAACGGGACAAGAACTACAAGCATATACCTCTATTCCAACTTTTCTTGTCCTTATGAGTCAGTCTTGGTAGCAGACAAACTAGTTACTCAATACGCTCTGCTGTTGCAATAGCATAGATCTGAGAAGGAATGTGGTACAGCGTCTGGTGATATCACTTTTTACCTTGCAAAAAACAGAGTTGTGGTTAGTGGCAGATTTTTTCCCCCCGTTGTCCTGGTTTGAGCAACACAGGACTAATTTCTCTTCTAACACTTGGGAAAACTGCACTTTTCGAAGACTCTAGTGTCTGAATTTGTGAAAGTATTTACTTTATAGCCAGCTATGGTACGTGGGTTTCAAGGTCTTGGCGTTTCTGAGTTAGCCAGGTGTGAGGATGAGGAGGAGCGGGACCTGGGCACTCGACCAAAGCTGGCCAAGAGGATTATTTCATACCACGAACATCACATTTAATATAAATTAGAAGTTTGTTGCAAAGTGCTCTCTCCCTTAATGGCTGCAATTCTGACAACTTCTTGCCCTGGTGGCAGACACCTGAGCCCTTCCCTTCCTCCCGAAGCCATAGCATTCCCAGTGTCTGACATTTGCTGTCCACTGCTGGGAGTGCCCAGCTTCCTACTGATAGAACTGGCTGAGTATAATCCTTGTATATTTTATATTGCTATCGGGATCAATACTGGTTCTTTAGTATTATTAAAGTTAATTATCTAGTCTTACTCTATTAAATCTGTTTCTATTTCAGCCCTTGGGTTTCCTCATTTTTTCTTGATTCCCCTTCCCGGGTAGGGAGGGGTCATCAAGGGATAGAATAATTGTCTAAACATCAATAAATCGTTGTGGGCTCCTCAAACCATAACACCCCACAATGAAAATCTGAAAGTAAGAAAGGTTAATAGCTTGTTTCCAGAAATGCTTTATTTTGAGGACAAAAAGCAAACAGAAGGAATAGAAGCACTGGAATATCAGTAGGAAATAGCCTTACAGCGCTTGTTGTCTCTGAGCATGCATGTTTGATTATTGCAGCCAACTTCCCTGTAGCTTTCTGGAGCATATAACTAGATCCTTGGACCCAGCTGAAGAAGTTAGCTGTCCATGCAAGCCTTTGCCAACAACAGCAAAATTCCTAGGTCAATGTGTTCAGAAGTAGTTCTGATTCCGAGAGCCTCATGTAAGCTCATTGGGAATTTACTGTCAGAAACTGTTAAAATTTCCATTGACCTCAACTTGCAATAGTTGCAATAGATCAGGGAACTGGGGCAAGATAAGTCATATGCAAGCTACAAAGCTAAAATGAACTACCTATCACAGATGATTTACTGAAGGACAAACTGGAATCTGCATGTGAATCAGTAACAGGTTCCTTTGGACTCTGACAACTCTTTTATATTCAGCAAGAGTAGACACAATACCACTAGGATTTTAAGGGTGTTTTTTACAAAACCAGCATGAGGGCTCTCTGCAAAGTCCTTTCTTGAAAACAGAGTATGTTTACAAGGACTTTCTGCACCTAAACGCATATCAAAATATATCAGAAAAGCTGCGTGGGCACTGCAGGATGCTCACTGTTAATGGGAGCTCAGAATCACCGAATGCTCAGTTCACCTGGAGTGAAGGGAGCTATGCATCAACTGTGGGCAATTTTTGCAACCCCTAGGTCTTCATCCCTCAAAGCTGGACAGTTTTTCAAGTTTCCTCACTGTTCATCCAGAGTTGCTCCAGCGCTGCAGCTGTTCAGCAGGACACCGGAGGACTCACCTCTCGGCTTCAGTCACTGGCAGCCTCTCCCCCCTAGAATGTAAATTATTCATAAAATTCCAAACAAGACAAAACTTTTCTTAAATTCTTTGACTGCATTCCTTTTCAGCACTGCTCTTTTCCTTCACATAACTGTGGAACATACACACCTTTATCCTCCCAAAGCTTCTACACAAACAAGGAGGAAGAAAACCCATTAAAGGGAAGGTGTGCCTGATAATTCAATTATCTGCTCACCACCAGCCGTAGCCCTGCGGGCCAGCTGAGCACACTGGCTCCAGTAACTGCTTCTCTCAACTGATCTCTTTGCAGAAAACTTCTATGATCTCGAGCAGCAGGGAGTGAGGAGGGGAAGCTCCAGTGGCTTGGGTACAGGTGGTGTAGCCCACAGCTAGTAGCAGGAAGGATGCTACAGATGGAGCTACAGCTTGTGAAGGGCAAACCAGCAGTCTGCTGTCTGCGTTCTCACTAACAGCTCTCAGGTATGCATTTCTCCAATTACATGGTGAGCTCAAAAGGTAGGTGTTAGCATAGGAAGAGGGAATTTTAAAAAAGCTGCCTGTCATCCCAGGAGAGAGAGGGGTTACAGTAGGAGTTCCGCATCCGGGTGTTCCTGCAGTGTTTGGTGCGAATTACAGTGTTTTAATACCTTGCAAGAAAACTGATTCTTAGCTTTTAAAAGAAAGTACTTTCCAACAAGTATGATTTTGAGTCCCATAACAATCCACCGCCAAACTCCCCTTCTAGTTTTTCACCTGCTCTAGCTACATGTACCTGTAATCCCAAAACACAAAGACTGTTTGTTTCCTCAGGTGCATGTGATGGACAACACGGTGGCAGCAGGTGCACGTAGATCTCACCCCTGTGTAAGAGGCATAATGCTGGGCACAGCCCCATGCTCTCTGCTACAAATACTACATTGTTCGGGCTGGGAAAACAAAGGTATCTTGGTGTGAAACGCTGTGATGTCATTTTGCTGCATGCTACTGGATCGCGTGGTTCAGGCACACCACTTTATGTACTGCAGGGGTGGTTAGGCTGGTAGGGATGCCTGAGCTGTCTCTAGGAGAGTGCAAGGACTGTGGCCGAGGGAGCTCCTCCAGAAAGCAGCTGCCTGAAAATTAGCATGGAGTAAACAGAGCCATGGCTAGCGGGTCCACTTCAAGGCACGCTGCGGACTTGAAAGTCCAGAAAGGAGGAAAAAACACTGGAGTAAAAGTTGCTTCTGTGCTTTCTGGGAGCAGGTGCCACATTGCATAGCCTGTGTCTGAATCCCACAGGGAGGTTTAATAGCACTTTCTTGTGTTTTGTCTGAATTGGATAACCTTGCTGTTTTGGGAGGAATTTGTTAAATGTTCATATGACGTGAAGAGTTAAATTTATTTTTAATAGATTTTGTTTTAATTGGGTAACAATTGAGGGCAGAAAAATTCCCAAATTAACTTTCTAAACACACCTGCTAGCATCCGATCAGGCAAAACCCAAAGTGATGGCTGCGCTTCTCGCAGGAAAACGCCGCAGAAGAGCATCTAACCTGCTCTTCGAGGGCTTCCTTCCTGGGCCGGGTTTTTGCACAGGCAAACCCGTTCCACACAATACACCAACCTCTCTGCTTAATTTGACTGGGAAAGTTAAAATAGGCAGGTTATATAATGCTGTTTATCTTCACATGAGGAAGTCGACTAAGAAGCTGTTAAGCTGCTATTATGTAACACAGTCCCCATTATAGCAAGTGTGGAGGAAGATGATCTAGGTTGATGCATATCATATTGGCAGTAATTGTTAATGGTTATAATTAATATTGGTTTGTGTGCTTTTGTTTTTGATGTTTTGCAGCCTTCCAGAAGGTGTTGGGGCATTAGCAGCCAGGCACGGAACTTTAATTGTTTATACAAATTCCGATGACGCTATTCTATACATTAGGTAAAGACATTTAAATAAAACATTCTAGATAATGAAATAGAAGTCACATATCATTTCCTACAATGCCCTAGTTCCTGAGGTTGCTGGAATAACAAAACTCACTCTTCTGTAGGATTGTGACCTGTCCCAAATTGAACAGATACACCTTATTACAAGAGCAAAAGAAAGATGAGATGACTTTATACACATGGCATACAATCCCTAATTGAACAGGAGCTCAAACAACTTCAGAGCACATAAACTGCACAATGATGGGGGGCGAAAAAAGATTTTTTTTTTTTTAGAGTAAAAAAAAAAAGACCAGTTCTCTCTTACTTTCCCTGTAAACAGGAACACGTTCATCTACTAGTCATACTCAGCTGGACTCTCTAACCCTAAGAATAAAGGCATCCTTGTATTCTGATCAAGACTGAATTAACCTAAGACAAGGTTCAGTAATGAGGACAAACACTGGATATAGACTTGACAAATTAAAAATATGAAGCTTGTATTACTAGGGAAACTGTCTTCTCTGTACAAGAAAAATTAAAATGAAACAATCAGATGTGTAAGACAATCCCATAAGAATTCTATGGAGTAGGCTTAATTAAATAAGCTAAACGTGGTTTTTAATAAAACTTTGACTTTAACAACTGCAATAAGATTGGATCCTTCTGTGTGTGACAGGCAGCAACTTATTTTACCCACAAGAATGAAGATGACAGAAAAGAGCGAGCAGGTATTTTGACTGTTAACAGTATATGACAGGCACACGACTCGCTGGATTGTGTGACACAGTAACTGCACAATGTAATGAAAAGAGTAGCTTTAATCTTTAGTAGCCTCATGAAAATTAGCTGTATGCATGCAAGGTTTTTTCTTGCAGAAAAAAGACACATGCTACCATGCCATGCTTTCTTTCAAGCAGAATGCCTCTATAAGAAGTTAGCACTTCTTATAACCCACAAAATTACAGATGATAAAGAAAAGGCACTCTCCTGGAAGGTAAGGCTGTGGCATGTGATCCAATCTTATCAGACATCAGAGAATCATTAGATGAGTGGAGGCATAATGAACAAGCTAACTTCACCCTGGCTTCATTCCTTATTAACCAGGGGAAATTAGGCTTCATTGTTTAATTGCTTCCCCAGTTAGCTGTGAAGTGAAAGATTTTCGGCAGCTGTCAGAGATCCTTTTATGAGTAACAACTCCCAGTTCTGTATGAAAAAGGGAAATCATCTGCTCAGTATACTTACTATATGCTGACTGCTGACTTTGGGCATTAAACAGGTGACAAACCTAAGACAGAAAGGATCAATTTTCTTGTTCTTGCGTTTTCTTTTATTAGTAAGCCCAATATAAAAAAACTCTCGAGTTTTACTAACTACTGTTCAACTGGCAGCAATATTTTGCTAAAGTTAATATTACCAATTCTAGCAATATGCCACCTTATACACCACTGTCCAACTTGAATACGTGCACCAGTATTTATTGAGTCAGTCTACCCCCCTTCTGCTGTGATGGAGTTTGTCTGAGCTTGTTACCGTTTTATTTTCCTGGCCATACTGATAACTAAACTCTTGCAATGTGGTGATGTCTGCTGTTCTTTTTGACAACCTTTTTCAAATGGTTGTTGCTGTGTTGATTGGTATGTTACGTGTTGATCTTCTGAATGTCTATTGAAATCCCCTGTTCTGAGTTCATCATACCTCCCTGGTTACTCTGTGGGGCACCAGCTGCAACACCACTACTTATATTGTCATTTTGAGCAGTCCATGTGGTTGTCAGCTTGTTCCAGTGGGAATTAAGGGGTGCGCCAGGTAGCTCGCATGAAGTCAGACCCCTCCACGTCATGTCGCGCTGCCTGTGGCCAAAGTATGACTGCTGCAAGATGCAAGATGCCAGGATAGCATTCCCGTTCCCCGTGGTGGGGTGCCAGCTGTAGCAGTGACATTTCTAGAGCATAAAGAGCTGTTTTCAAAGCAGCATCTGGCAGCTGGTCTGTCTTGAGGAGGTGGAGCAGGTGTATGGTCAGGTACAAATCCCTGGCAGGGGTCACTACGGTGATCATTTTCAGAGCAGGCAGCTACCAACAAGCTCTGGCATGGTTTCTCAAAATGGGAAAACATTGTCTCTGTTTCGCTACAGGTTTGTAAATTGAGTTTATTAGCCTCTCGCACAGGGTCTGCTTCTCCCTGTGTGCACAAAGGGCATGGGCTGGGATCATGTGGCTGTCACAGAAGTTTCTCCACATCTGGGCAACGCGCTTGTGCTGTGTTCGCCTCCTTGTTGGCAAAACATGCCTGCTCCCGTACCGCACATCCCCCCTGAACACCATCTCCTTGAACAGGCAGAGCAATACGCGCGTTGCAGCGCGCCGCCTGCCCCTGCCACAGGTACGGTCCCAGACAGAGCATCCCATGCAGGCTGCTGGCCACAGTCGCAAAAGAAGGGATTTCAACAGTGAGATCTGCCGGCAGGGAGAGAGGGCTGTCCTCTCTGATCCTCAGCTGCTTCTGGGGCCAAAAAGTCTACAACTGCAACAGGCTGCTGCTTCGTGGAATTGTTCTGGAGTTCCTACGCCCAGGGTCGCTCTGGAGCGCAGCCAGGACGTGTTGAGCGCAGCATAATGCTGACTTGTCCGCTGACCACACCAGTCACAACTTGAGCACAAGCCTTTCTGTATGCTGCCTATAGCGGTTTGATTTAAATGACGCTGCTCAAGCTGCGGCACAAACGATGCTCTCGCTCGTACCCAGTTTTCCCCTCCAAGGGAACTACACAATTTCCTGAAAACTGGAGGCTGAAAAAGATGACGTGTAATACAGGACAGTTTTGCAACACTGACTTTTACGGCCATGTGCTAGTAAAAATACCGCTTTCCATTCACGGGGTATTTTCTATATGCGCTGGAATTTCAAAACCACTTTAGATACTGAAGTTTAATGCTGTGCTTTATGGTTCAACCACTTTCAATCAACAAATATACTCCTAGAACTGAAACAGAAGTGCCGGGAACCAACATCGCTCTCTGAGGTACAATAAGGCTCACCTAATTGCTTCCTGGCTTGCTGATCCGTCATCCTGACCCCGTCTTTGATGTTTTCTTTCTTTTTTCCTGGAGCATTAGTAACAAGTGAGAAATGCTGTCTCAGGGTGTTATATATGGGATTATTTCTCTATCCCCAGCACAATGACCGTATGTAATGGGATTATCTCTTATTTAAAATAAAAAAAAAAAGCCTTGGAAACATCAAATCCTGTTTATGAAAAAGCAATTTCTTTCTGGTGGTTCCTTTAATTGCAAAAAAATGTATTTTTTTGTTTTGTAGTAATACATTTTTCTCAGTCAGCAAACCCAACCTAACTGCTGCAGATGTCTCCTTTCTGCTAGCTAAATTTAGGCTGTTCTTCCTCTCCTTCTGTATATATTCCTCTGACATCAAGAGGACTATGGCCTCTTTCGAGTACATTTATTGCTGTTGTAAACAGTGAACGCTGATGAGGCCAGATGATGAAGGCTTCTGCCAATGTCCCTTCTTAGCATGCTTTCATTTCAAAATATACAAACTGGTACCAGTTAGTGCCAAAACTCCGAAAGTATGACAGTACAACTAGAAAGGAGGAAAATGGGAAATGTGTATCAGTTAGCACTAAATGTATATTCTGTTTTCTTCAATGAGGTATGTGAACAATTTTGCAGTACATAGCTGTGGGAGGAGGAGAAACTTCTGCTGTGAATATAAGTACAAAACATGGCCGGGGGAGAGAAAGAGAAGAGGCCTCATTAAGATTAGGACTTTGCCACAGCCGGATCTAGTCATGATTTTTAGACTTCAAATTTACAAGAGCTGCCCAGGGGATTCTTCAGTACCTGGGGCAAGCTCTTGTACATTTTTAGTTGTGTTTAAATCACAAAAGTATAAACGGAGATGCAAACTTGGATCACAAAAGTCACATCAGCAGGATTTGCTTTGAACTTTCAAGTCTCTCTCTGCCTCTCATATGCATACATACAGAGCTGGAAGTCTTTTGGATCCAAGGTTCTGATTGATCATCAAACTGATTGGGAAAAAAGTAACATTCCCCCTCAGTACATGCATTTGAGTTACCCCTAAATTCACCAGTTTTAATACACGTTTTCTCTTTAATGGGAATCTGTCCTGCAAAGATGATTTACCTTGCGCCTGCTTCTATCCAAGTCCCCCATTTCTATGCTTTGTCTCTCTGTTCTCACGCAAAAAAGCAAGCTTTTTCTATTGCCTTTGAAGGCACCTCACTACCGTTTCCGTGCCAGTTTTGAAAAAGTAGCTTTCCTAATTCTGATCGGTCCGTGATGTTAGCTTATACAGATCATTCCTTAAATTTTCAGATGAGGAAGGCTTTTCATGCTCTCCCCCATGACGTCCTTATGTTAACCTCATGTCCTCTGTTAATCACAGCAAACCTATTTCTCTTATCTTTATTATCTACAATAAAGCTATTACTGTCCTTCAAATAAGCCCTTCCTGCCCCCTCTCAGGCTGTTCTCTGCTGGGATGACTGAAGGGAAAGACCAGCAACAGGCGGCCGGCCGTGATATCCCTTTTTCGGGCCGGCGGTGTCTGTGAGGTGCCCGTGTGCCCCTGCTGTCCCACGACCTCTTGCCATGTAATTAGCCACCGGCTTCCCAGAGCAAGGAACATCTCCTGCTGGGGGGTTTGTTGTTGTTGGTTTTTTTTGGGTTTTTTTTTTTTTTTCTTCTCCACAGCAGGCAGCACAGCAGGAGCTGCCCCACGCCCAGCACTCTTACCGCCCTGGCGCAGGTATTTAGGCCATCTTTGCCCCCTGGCAGCTGCACACACCTTCGCCAAGCGGAGGCTAAAGGTAGGGTGTCACCCGTAGCGCCAACTAACTCCGGCGCACACCTGTAGCTGTCCCGCTCCGCCCCCCCGGCAACCCGCCACCAGCGCCGCGCCCGGGAGAGGAGCCCCGCCGTCCCGGGCCGCGCCTCACACCGCCGGGG
>VZSF01006618.1:283243-472622 GCA_013398295.1 Chionis minor
CCCGGGGGGCTCGGGGTCGCTGCCTGGCGGCGGCGGGACGGGCGGAGGGGGGGCGGCTGCCGCCGGGAGCCGCCGGTGCGCGGGCGGTGCGAGCCCGCCGAGGGGCAGCGCGGTGCCACCCGCGCTCTCCCGGCGGCGAACAAAGAATCCGTCGGGCTGGGCCGGGGCGGTCCCGAGCGCGGAGGGTCGTTGCCCGCCCGGCGTGTGCATCCCCCGGTCCTCCTACCTGGTGCGCCGGGGTCACCCGTGTGTCGGTCTGGTCTCCGCTTGCAGATACCCAGCGAGCCCTGCGCCTCCTGGAGGAATACCGCTCCAAGCTGAGCCAGGCGGAGGACCGGCAGCTGCGAAACTCCATTGAGCGTGTCATCAGCATCTTCCAAAGTAACCTCTTCCAGGCTTTGATAGGTAAAGGCTGACTCCTCTCCGTTTGTGCTTAAGCCGGTCGGTTCTTGCTGGCGCTGCCGCTTGCAGTGTTAAGAGGAAAAGGTGTTTTGCCCTTACGTTAGCAGCCATGTGCTTTTTGTCGTTGTGTTTTTGTTTTGCGTAGTAACACACGTGCTCGTACAGATCAACAGTTCACTTCTTCCCTGTACTTTATTTGAGGCTTTTGACTGGCCCAAACTGCTTAAAACTGGTGCTGCTTTTTCTTCTGTGACGTGGTTTTGTAGATTACTTTGTGTAGACTGTTTTTCCGCATACCTTCATTCAGCTGAGCAATTTCTAAGGAGGTGTTTGGTTTTTGGGGTTTTTTTGGGGGTGAGTCCATAGGTAGCAGGTTAATGAATGAGTTGAAGCAGTTTTAATCTAAGGTGAAATTCAGGCAAATGTTCACGCTGCGGAATCTCTAGAAGCATCACAAAGTGTATATTTGAAGTGCAAAGTTAACTTAAAATAAATGTAAAACTTGTAAAGTTCTGCATCCTTGTCTTCTAACAAAGTAACCTGTTGGCATCTGAATTATGCCAACGACAAACACTGTAGCTAAATTTGTTGTTTGGCTTATTGCATGGTTACTGTCATACAGGTGTACTTTTTACTTCATAGCACCGCAGCTTCTTTGAATCTCTGTTGCCTTGGAAAAACACAAGGGCAGGCAAAACATAAACATACATTGCTGCATGTGGAATGTTTTCTTCTGGAGCTCTTATTTCACTTTCTGTGTAGGTTTTCAGAAGATAGTAATCTTGCTGTGTTTGTGGGTTTTTTTTTTTTTGTAATGTAAGTTCATGAAAGGTGGTTGTGAAAATAGATCAGTTACAGAAAACTTTTACTTACAGGAACTCTGTGCATTTCTCATCAATACTCAGTTGGTGCTAACCAACTCCATGATGAAAAGCTAGACATAATCTTAGTGGGACATGTACGAACAGGATTCATGCACTGGTGGATCAGAATGTTGAAGTCTTATATCAGAAGCTTAATGTACTGCAGTTGTGCCTTTTATTTTCACGTGGCAAATTTCATTGTTGACTACTGTTTTTCTTGTTCTGGGTGTGCGTATGTGTGCGGTACTTTTTCTTTTAACTGTCTTGAAGATCCATGCAGTACGCTCTTTTCTCCCCTTCGTTGAATACGATACTGATATTAGCCTTTGAAATTCTAACCTGCAAGACATAGTTTCTTCTCATATCCACGTATGGATCTTCATTGTTTTAGTAACTCTACACCTAGTAGTAGTAAACTTGAAACAGCAGGCATCCTCATGTCCGCTAGCTTAATTCAGCAAGAGCAGAAAACAGGAATGTGTTGTTGCCTGGGTGGGCTGCACGGCCTGTTTTCTGGTCTTGTGAGAAGTTGCAAAGGTATGACCCTAGTTTTTGTTGAGTGCAGCTCATCTGTGTGTGCGCAATAGGTGTTGTGCTTCTTGGGTGTGTTGCATTAACTTTGCATTTACTGTATGTTTGTTTTTTTAACAGAGTGTATGGGTTATGTTCACAAACTATTTGTCTGAAAGGCGATAATGCAGAAGCCTAGTACTTTCCAAGCAATGTATGCTGTCAGCTCGAGTCTCTGTCCTTTAACCTGCTCCTTTCTGTGGAAATATGTCAGGGGAATTCTCTGTGGCAGGCTGCTCCTGGCTATTGTTTTCCTGGAAGCGTCTTTTTATGGTGTGACTACCGCATGATGGGGGTAAAGAGTTAGGGGCGACTCCCTGGAAAAGATGCTATCTGGAGAGTGGCTGCGGTTACCGGGAAGACCTTGAGTCTGCTCCTGCCTGTTCTCTTTCCATGAAGATTTGGGAGCGGGCTGGGTAGAGTATTCAGTTGTACTGCAGGTTCGCATTACTTCATAGCAGATTTTCCAGTGTGCCTTTTAGAAGAGTTGTATCGTGTCCCCAACATAAATAGGCAATGCTGCTCTGACAGAAAGTTTCAAGCTCAACTGCAAAGTTATTTCTTGTATAGATTCTTCCAGAAAGCGTGCTACTTCTACTTTGTTTTCTTTTTTTTACATAATACTGAAAAGAAAAAAACCCTTCATCCATTTATTTTCTGCTTTTTTTGCCGAGTTACTGCACTATATCCAAGACCTGCCTGTCCATGATAGGTGAGAATGTTTGTGAAGGCTGCAGTCAGGAACTGCTGTCAACTTTGTGTATCTTTTTTAGTGTAATTTTTAACTTGGCAATCAAATGCTGTTCTTTCAAGCAAAAAATAGACCTTACTTTATGCCCAGCACAGAAATGTATCTTTAGGTTTGTAATGGAAATCAAATATTCCTGAAAACTACACATTCTATCATTGTTTCATGTATTTAGATACACGTGAAGGAATTAAAGGTTATGGGTTTTTTGGCGAATTTCCCTTTGGATGCTGAAGAATAAATGGTGTTGTTTTCTCGTTTTTCTCATTTAAACTCTTTTCTTGTCCTCTCCTTTTAATTCTATCAATAAAACTTTAGCTAAGTAATCTACAAACTTGACCTGGTTCTTAAATACACAATTATGGCTTTAAATGCTTTAAATTAGATCAGTAACTAGTCAGTGTGAACAACCAGTGTTATGAAATTGACATTGTTGCGACAGTGTTACATTTTACAGTGAAATAACTGCGAGAACTTCACATTAGTAATGGAATTGGTAACCTCCTTAAAACAGTCTGTGAAAAAGCCTATTTTTATTATATTTATGTCTTCTGTACTGTGGTACTTCCGATTGCCATTGCTTCCACCAGCCAAATGTAATGTTGTTAATACTTTACTAAATGGATACCAATGGTCTGTATAGTGTCAGTCTTAAGTACATTTCCTCGTGTACGGTCTCAGAACTATGTGGTGTCTTTTCTAGCTTGTGACTTCTTGGTTGTAGTTAAAATAGCGTGCTATGGGTATTCTGATAATTGGTAAGGTTAGTCAGTTTATTAGGAGACCAAAGTAAGGTATCCACATATGGAGGCATGGGATAGACTTAATTTCACTTTGGTAAAGAATCTGATATTTATCTTCAAATAGTGAGGTAATAATTCTGCAGATAAGTTCTGCTTCTAATTTAGGCACTTTTTTATCTCCTTGATAAGGTACAGGTTCTTGTAAAGGTACAGATATATGGTGTATTTATCTTTTTGAAAATATGAGGAGGAACACTTGTGTGCATAAGTAACAATTCTGAGGGGGAAAAACCATGGGAAGCAGACTCTGTTTATACACAATCTTTTTGTGTAATCAAAGTCTTTCTAATGGGTTGCGTGCTGCAGTCGACCATATTAAAATAGTCTTCTAAAATAAAAATATTACCAGTTATAGCTACAAACATGAAGTAGTTTACTTTAAAAATATTCCTTTTCCTGATAATAACTAACTCCATTTGTACAGGTATCAGAAAAAGAGAATCCTAAAAGAGTATCTACATACCCTGGCAATGGAGTTGGCTGTGCTGCCTTTCATGCCTTCTTTCTTGCCTTGTCTAATTTATTTTACTTGGAGTCCTTTTGCATGAAGATCTGCCTCAAGCATTGTGCTTATGCACTGGCTATTCCTAACACTAAATATCCCGTGTATGAAATTTTGAGGAAAAAATTGTAGTGGTTTTAGTAATTGTTACTGACTTTTTGATCTGAATTAGGGGAGCAACCCTAGATTTTGGACTGAAGTAGACTGGACTGGGTCACCACTTATCAAAGTTGGTGCCTTTTGGGGTGGGTTGACCACACTTCTGCCAGATGCTGTGAGGGCCCAGCTCTCTGAGCTGTGCGTGGTATCTCTGTAGACATTCTTGCTCTTTTGACTCCCTCTCAATTATCCAGCATGGGAATATTTTCTGTGCTTGCTGGTTAAATTAAACACAGTTAAAGCAGAAGCTCTTCTTCATAACTGAAACCAAAAGTACTTGCTCTTGGGGAAACTTCAGTATCAGGTTTTATTTCAGTGGTATAGTTAATTAATAGAGTATATGGCATGATGACACAGTTAACTTTTCAGATCAGCTCAGGCCTTGGAGAGTTGTAGTTGTGGGTGCGTGTCATTGTGTAAGACTGCTCTTTGGTTAACTCGAGGAAGGCTACTTTGTGAATTGCTTCCCATTTTCTAAGTGCTATGTTCAGACTCAATTGAATAATATTTACATTAAGAATCCAGAAATTCTTGACAGTAGGTCAATGATCTGGTTAGATAGTGCGTATTGTTTTGTTTTTTCTTGTATTAGAGGAAATTTCAGAGAGAATTGGATCTTCTGTTATATTGGATACTACCGAAATTGTTGGGGATACTAAATAGGCTATTTTCACATTGAAATCTTACCCTTGCTGCATTTTTGTGACTTTTTCCCCCAGATCGCAACTTCTGTAATACGACATCTTTGCTCATATTTGAGGCTGAAACATCCATGGATATAATTCTTGCGAGTTCGAGGTGTTCGTCTGCTTTTCCAACAAGTTACCTAAGGATATACTGTGGTTATGCTTACTGTGGTCTCCTTCTGAAACTTACACAGAAGTTGGTCAGTTTCAGAGATTTGACCTAAGGTTGTGTCTTCAAAGGTAGTTAGTTACTTGATTATTTTCATGTGTTTTTCTTTTTCCAGATGGAGGGAGGATAAAACATTTTAGTTGGTATCCAGATGACTAGAGTGTTAACTCAGTCATTGTTAGGATGCATTCTGCCAGGTAGTTTGTCATTGCTTCAGAATATCCCAGTTTTTGGAAGAATTTCGTGTCTTCCTCTTCAAGGAACGTAATAATGAGCGAAACAGTCTCATTGCTCCTCCTTTTTGAAGAACTACTTGTTGTTTTGTGTGTATGTAATGTGGTTCAATAGCGTAGAAAGTTTTGAGGTTGTTGTGTGCTTGCTTTTTAAAGTGTTTTCCATGCTGCATTAGATGTGTGTGTGACAGTGCAATGCATTGAATTTTTGGGATTAGGTGCTGCTTTTGGTAGCCTAAAATAGCAAGTAAGACTAGCGTAAGTTGAGTAGCTACTGGTATGCAGAGAAATAGTATTGTGGCAAAAGATTATCCCTGTGGTTATTAAACTGACTGTGTATTCAGTGTTGAATAGCTGCACTGTAGGATTTATCAATTACAGTATTATTCTCTTCACAGAGTTAGCATTAAAAGGGGCTATTGACAAGAAAACTGTCAATAAATCTGCTGTTCATCCAGGGGCTGAAAAGAAAGTCAAAGTTGGGGGATATTTGGTATAGTTTCCAGGTTCTGGAGAAGCTTGCCTTCTGTTGTGTTCTTGCTTCTCTTTCTTTCCTGTGTTCTTTCACCTGTGTTCCTTAGTTCTGATGCCTGTTTCCTCCCATGCTGCTGTGTACCTGGCTTTGCTCCTAATTTCCCCTCAACATTTGCTTCAGTGCTTGGGTACACTGTAGAGGAAGGAGGAAACCACAAGAGAGGTTATTTGGTCTTAATCTTACAGCTGCTTCCATGCTCATCCCAGCAGCCAGGGCAGAACATCTTGTTCAGCTCTGCAGCTGGAATACCATCTGCTTCCTGTGCATCTGGTTGCCTGTGTTTTGAGGGATGGTGCTAGTTTTGGTGCAGGTGGAGTGAATCTTCAAAGAAACTGAACTCTAGCAGGTGACTAGTAGTCTCCTTGCACAAATGGCTTCCTGAATTAAACAAGGCCAAATTTGCAAGAATATTAAGAGACCAGAGGAGGTTTAGGGCTGACAGTAGAGTATAACCTCCTTAGCTTCATGTTCCTTCTCCAAATTAGGGGAGGCTCTAGAGCTCTTGGGTAAAAAGCTTTTATAGGAATCTTGTCACATGCAAGTATCTTCCCAGCCATGTCCTCAAAAAAGCTGAGTTATTTTGGCTTGGAATTAAAAGGTCAGTCTAAGACAGAGGTGCAGTAAGGAAAACTCATGGAGAAATTGTAAAAGCATTGCAAATTTAAGCCTTGTTTGCAGAAATTTCTGTTAGAACTTGGCTGCAGGAAACGTACAAGTGTTACTGCTGGTGGAGATACTAGTATGTGGTGCCATCCATCCTTGTGTTGCCACTAATGTCAGATAATTACCTGGGAGTCTATGAGCTTGCTGTTTGTAGAAGAAACCAAAGATAATGCTGTTTCCTTTAAACAGAGTTCTGCACCTGTATGAAAGCTCAACTTGAAGTGTTGACTGAACTCATCTCAAAAACAGTTTTGTGGTGGTGTGTTTTTTTTTTTAATGCATTCATCTGGAGAGAAACCTCTTCAGTCCTGTACTAACACTATTTAGGGACCATCCTGCAAATAAGACTTACTACTGGCACTGGCTTTGTCCCTGACAGGTTTTTGTTACCACTAAAGATAGTAGTAAATACATCCTTTTAAGGAAAAAAAAGTACATTGTTATAGTGGCTGCTGCTTTGCTACTGGGGTTGCGATAGTTGGAGAGGTTGGATAACTGGGAGTTCATTTTTAGGTTTGGGTTTTTTATGCCTAGGTTGATGAGTAAGTGTGCGTGAGGTGGTACTAAATGGAAAAGGGTTTGAACAGCAGAAGACCGTTGTGCCAATTTTTGGCTGTGTGATGACAACTTTAATTTTTTCTAAGTTCTTCCTGCCTTAGTTCTGAAGACCCTGAGAAGACTTAGGGTTTCTGAAGGAGAACTGGAAAGAGAGCATGTGAAGATACGGTGAAAGAGTGCTTAGTAAGCAAAGAGGAAAATATGAATGAACGTTTTGGAAAGCCTAAGTGTACAGGCTGGCAAGGAGTTGAACATGTCTGACTGTAAAAAGCAGCCAGAGGAATTAAACCAAACAACTAGATCCAAGGTTAGATGAGGGTGGCTTCAGTTGAACACAAATTAAGGAACATTTGTGTGAGAAGTAGAAAATTGCATCTCCTGAAATTTGAGTTAAGCAAAGAAGTTGTCTGCAGAACTGAGGTTTAAAGGGTAGGACGCAGTTACAGAAATGAGTGGAAGGGCTGAGGATGGGTAGTTGGGTGCTGTGGTGTGTTGCAAAGGATGTTGTAGAACAGAACACATGGTGAGAAAGTTGCAATGCAACTTACAATTTCCATTTTTTAAGAAGTCTTGATTGTGCACAGCAGTAGTTGTTTTAGGTTTTTAAAGAAGGAAAAAAAAAAACCCAACCTACCCTGGAAGGGGCTTCTGATGAGCCTGGTTTTCCCTTTTCCTAGTATGAATGCAAACATTTATGTTGACTGAATACACACACAACACACTGTGATGTGACACAACCAGTGAATACACAAAGAAAATACTTAGTTGACTCTGGTCATTGGCTTGGTAGATAGATATGAAGCTTTTCTTTGTTTTTTGTAATTTCTTGTTGATCATTAACCACATACTTTTCAAGTCTTGGTTTACTTATGTTAAATGGATATTCTTGATACAGCAGGTGAAGTAAGCATGCAGGATTGAGAATTCATTAGAATTAGTAGGAGTTACTTTACAACTGAGGAATGAATGACAGTCTGTAGCATTGTTAGATTCTTTTGCCTGTTCTGACAGTGACTCTACATACATTTTGTCTATACGTTCATTATGTAGGGCTGCTAAGAATTTGGCAGATGCTATACATCTCAAATTGCCCTGAACTGAAATAACATGTTTACCTTTGTTTTCCTTTCTAGTAGTTTTAAGACTTAAGTTTTCAGTGCTTCAGGTGCTTTGGCAGGAAGCCCTATGAAAGAAAGATGTGTTTTCCCCCCCATCCACAAATTAGAGAAGTACTTAGTTTGTAATGGGATGACACCTCTTCCTAGACAATGTACAGGTAGTCAAATTCTTAACAGACCAGTTTGTTTGTGAAGTTAACCATATTTAAAAAAAAAAAAAAAACACCAAAAACGCAACCACCCCAAACCCATGTGTTTGCATGTGCTGTATTTGGATGAGCGAATGTCTGAGGAGAGGCAGACCAATGAGAGATGACAAAGGAATTGCTCAAGTGGATGGATCTTCAACTGAAACACTAAATTGAAATAAGTCAATTTCTGAAAGAATTCATAATCTCCTTGATTGCTTGTAAACCTGGTGCAAGTGTATCTAGTGGTTTTCTCACTTGCTGACTTTGACATTGGTTGAAATTGGTTTGTTCTGCTGTTGAACATCTATTAGAAAGGAATACCTCATTGATGTCAGTGCAGAGTTAACTATATAGCTGGAGCACGTAAATCCTGGTCATGCTGCTGTTCAGAGGGACCTCGACAGGCTGGAGAAATGGGCTGACAGGAGCCTCATGGAGTTCAACAAGGAGAAATGCAGTCTGGGGAGGAACAATCCTATGTACCAATATACGTTGTTTGCCACCCAGCTGGAAAGCAGTTTCGTGGAAAAGGACCTGGTGGTCCTGGTGGACACCAAGTTGAACATGAGTAAGCAGCATGCCCTTGCAGCAAAGGTGGCGAATAGTGTCCCGGGCTGCATTAGACAAGATGTTGCCAGCAGGTCAAGGGAGGTGACATTTCCCTTTTACATTTTGGAATGCAAAATACGAATTTAGAGCTCATAAAAGAAATAAAAAATGAGCAAACAGAAAACAAATATGAACTTCCTAAATTAAGTCTTGGTCGCGCACAAAGCTGTTAAGATACATTAAAACTGAAAATACAATTAATATAGCATATACAAATGTGGTTGTTAGCTTCGTGTATATTATGATAGGAGTTTGCAACTTTTTATAGTGTTTGGTATAAGGGCAACAGTTCACTGTTTTATGTGCAGTGTCCAGTGCAGTCTGTTGAAGTAAATGTGTCAGTGTTTTAGTTCTTGAAATGTTAAGCTTGTGCGGAATTTCCTGGCATTTATTTAAGAAAAAACACTTAACCCACAAATAGTCAAGATGCTTAAAGCATAAAAATGCAAAGAAAAAAACCAATAGGTTACTCTGATCATCAAAGGGCTGTTTTTAAATTTTAAAAAAAATACTTATAGTAAGTAGTAAATGCCAGTGAAACTTTGGTGATTCCCTCTATACCATAACATTAAAACTCCTATATCAGAAACCTAAAGAGCATCATAGTGTAAAAAAATTACAGTGAGTTGCTTAATACTTGTTAGAAAGCCAAAACATATTGAAATGTGGGCAGGGAAGAACGGGGAATGGGAGACGGAGTGGTACAGGGAATCCTTCCCATGGAGATGTATGGTGTTGATAGCTTCTTCCTTCCCACTGTTGTGTTTTCTTGAGGGTATTTGCTGATGTACCCTGTGCTTCATTCTTTCTTCATTACTTTGCAGTTCCAGGTTTCACCTGAGTTTCTTGTATATATGGTGTGTTTTACCTTTGCCGGATGCTTTTCTTTGTTCTGTTATCCCTGGAACTGTTTTTGCCCAGTTCTCAAGGTTGGTTTCCTTTGACCAGTGATTAGTGGTTGATGTTGTTCATAGCCTTGAGGGCTCTGATATCATCCTGTGCCTTTATTTTCAAGGCCTCTGCTGCCGTTCTGTGCTTGTGCTCCCCTATGCTATTTCTTATTCTGGGGTCATAGGTAATTAATTCCCTACAGAATAACTACTTGTTATTGGTAGCTATTAGTTACAGAGGTACACGCACACACACTCGTATGTGTATATACACTCTGTGTGTGTATACTTATGTATAGCATTTACTTATCTTTGGACAATTGTGTGATGTAACACCTACTGGTTTTACATAAATATATATAATATATATGGGATATATATAACATTTATATGAAAATTTATGTATTTTTATATTATTTATGCATAGGCTGTGTATTTTATATATAAATATTTATAAAAATAGGTGTTACATCACACAATTGTCTGAAGTTAAGTAAAAGCTGTACAAATTAGACAAGTCATCTGTTCTTTAGATAATTGCTGTTAGTGTCGGACAAGCTAAAACAGAGCTTCACACAGGCCAAGACAAGTCCAGAGACCTAGTTATTAGCTTAACGTGGGGCCCATGGCCTTTTACAAGCAATGTCAACACCTTGTTTATGGGATTACACCATTCTCTTAAGAAAATTAAAATTATAGGTATCCCATCTTTGACTTGCAAAGTTAGTTATCAAAAGGTTCATGCATAAGTGAACGCGGAGAATAATTCCGCTCAGCTTTATCTTACTAGCTGACTATACTAAAATTACATATTCCTTTTTGCAGGAAAGGTGTATGTGGTGAGCTTGGCTTTACAGTGAGATTTTTAGAACCTGTACTAATCTTAAGTTAGCCTGATTACAAGTGTGCTCTCTGAATATACAGCAAAAAGTATCAGGGACTCCACATAGCAGTAGAAATGGCAAGCAGAGGCCTTCTGTGTGATTTCTAAGGAGCAGGGCAGAAAGCTATCTGAAGGAATGGTGTCATGTTGCTGGCTGCAGTCCTTGTCCTCAGAGGCAGATCCCGTAGACAGAATTGGTGTAGGCTCTTGAAGTGCCGTCAAATATACTTAATTTAGGAGATGTTGTAAGAACTGGTTTGCTTCTGCAGTACTGCTGTTCTTTTAATTACTGTGTTGTGGTTTTTAATGAGCCTGGAACTCTCTTGTGAAGTTGGTTCGGGTTTCAGTTTATATTCGGTAGATAACTTTTTCTTGTTTGCTTTAAAAGTGAGCAGTTTTAGCTTCTACTGTATAACATCACTGGTGAATGGGTCTGTTCAAAGAACAAGAGTGAGATGAGTGGAGTATATGGGAAGGGGAAAGAAAATAATACACCAGCAAACTGCTTGTAGTTGGTCAACTTCTACTGTAATGAATACTAGAAAAAATACTGTGTGTGTCACCACCACTTAGCTTTTCACATTACTAATAAGTTGAGAAAAGTAACTTTCTTTTTCGTGGAGGACTAGAGAGTCCTCCTTTTCAGAACTGGTGGTCTGTTACTTGCTTTGTATAGATGTTAATTCTTGTTGCTGTCAAACGTATTGCTGATTTGGCTACTTAACATGGTTTTACTTGTAAACTGCCAGAATTCCAGGATGACTTTATCTGTTGCCTACCATTCATCACTCGTCACTTTCACCGTCCTGAAATCTTGTGCTCCCATTTTTTACATGTCAGTCAGCTGTTCTTTCAGTGTTCTCCCTCTAAGTTAGAAATGTTCCCTGTCTGCACCATCTTTTGCTGTTGTGTGATAATCTGATTTGAATTATTTTTCTGTAACTTAATTTGAGATATAGTCTGTCTTGGAATTAATATGGGAGGAAGGGGCTGGGACATGAAAAAAGCACATCTAGCTTTAAGAAGGAATCTAACCATAAATGCAACTAAAAAAATAGCATTTTACTACCTGCTATTTGTAAGAATTAGGAGAACTTTTCATATGTTAATGATGCATCCACAGATAATTATAACTTCAGTAGATATTAAGGTGTGTTCATGCAATGAAATATTTTTGTGAGCTGATACGTAACAGCTGACCAACAGAAGAAATTTTTTAGGTTAGGTTTAGTATGGCCTGAGTTTCTGACTTTAAAAATGTAAATGTCCAGTACTCATTCCTTATGTACCTAATGTATTCATGGTGCATAGACTGCTTGCCTATACTCCCAAGTACTTAATGTTTGCATTCTGAATAGTAGGAATGTAAATAAATGTGGGGGTTTTATTTTTTTTTTAAAGTAGATATTGTCATATAGACACCAAGTTCCTAGAACCTTTTTTGTGGGTTTGGAGCAAGTTCAGGATAAACAGAAACTAATCCCCATATTAAGTGGTGTGTGTGTTTTTCACATCTTCAAATAGTAAGTCTGTTGTGGTGTCCTTCGTAGAGAAGGGGAGAAGATATATGGGAAATGATGTGCTTTTTGAAACAAGTTATTCTGCAGTATGAATAAATGGTTACCTCTGTTGGCAGGGACTTAAAAGAATAGTAGCAGAATTGATTTCTAGATTTCTGTGGCAAAACAGTTGCACAAATAACCCCTTCCCATAAATAATGTAATAATCTTCCTGGCTTGGTTGCTGTGGATTGCAGCTATAGAGTCAGCTTAAACCACTGCCTATTTTAATATACAAAGTACCAACTATCGAGGGAGGGAAGAAAAAAAAATCTTCATTTGGTGTGCTTGATTGATGTATTAATATTAATGCAGCTACAAGACAAATTTGCAACTGAAGGAGCTAATGTGAAAAATAGATTTAAAAGCAATTTGTATCTCTTAGGCTGCCTTGCTCCTGTATATCTAGGTCACTTAACATCTTCTGCAGCCCTCACTGCTATTTCTTCCAATCAGCAGCGCTAAGAGCAGGCATAACTTTAAAAATTAATGTAAGCAGTTGATAGGAATTTGACTCTCGCTCAGAGAAAAGATACAAATGGAAATTGAGAATGGTAGTTTTCTGAACTGGTAAAGAGCAGGAGTGCAATGTCTATATAAAAAAATCTGACTGGAACACCATCAACAGTAAGACTTCTCTTATTTGCGTGGTCTTTGTTTTGTGGGGCAGCTTTATAAAGGAATTGTGCCTCTGTTACTGGCTCTGGGCAGCTGCTGAAAAGCTACAAGATTCGTCAGATTGGAGTTATCCTTACTGATGGCTGGGTCCTATTTATGTCTTGGGCTAACTGTGTCTGTATGCTTGTCTTCTATGAAGCTGGTGTAATAAAAACCATGAGTTTACAACTCTAATTAGCAGATTTTTACTTTGAAGAAGAAAATAAAAGCTTCACAAGACAACTTCATTTGTCTGCCCTTCCCTTAGCCTATACCTTTTCAGATTTAATTTTTTTTTAATGTGAGTGTTTACAGGTGTGATTACTGTTGTGATAGCAAGTTTTGTATGCTTATGTTTCCATAGAAACACATCCGATGCTTCTTTAGTTTGTGTTATTTTTATTGGTGCTTCATGTAGTTGATAGGTTGTCAATACAAAAATCTAATGCAGCAAGATTCTCGTTCCCAGAAGTTTCCCGTTGAGTCTTCAGGGTTACAGGAAAAGCTGTTTATTAGCTCATAAGTATAAATTGTAATTTAAACTGTTAAAGTTTCATTCTATTTCTGTTACTTAGACTGAAAAAGCAGATGGTGACCCATCCCAATTCATTTCCTTTTGCCTGACTTCTTGCAACTTCTCTCTTTTGCTGATTTAATCCCTATAGTTCTATTTCTGTCGTCATTGAATTAAAACATATACCACAAAAAAGACCACCTCATAATGCCCTTGAACAGTAGATTTCAGATAACCAAAGGCTACGTTACCTGAAATTATGTATACCGTAACTTGAAGCATAGACGCTCATCTATTCCACTGCAGTTATTCCATATGTTTCTGCTGTTCCTGCTGCAGATCATGCTACCAGGGTCGGTGGCAGAAGCTCGAAGTGGGGACACGTAGGCTCTGAGATACAGGGCACAGAGAGTGAGTTGTGATCTTGGTGATACAGCTTCTTGTGTAGTAGGTAGATAAAGTAGTAGGTATCTAACTTGTTTTGCAGGAGGATGTTAAAATCGGAATGTTATAGTAACTATTAAGCCTAAATTCTCAATTTTTTCACATCTTTAGATATTCAAGAATTTTATGAAGTGACCTTACTGGACAATCCAAAATGCATTGATCATTCTCAGCCATCTGAACCAATACAGCCTGTGAATACATGGGACTTCTCCAGCCTTCCAAGCACAACAGTGACGTCAGAAACACTGCCGAGCAGCCTTAGCCCAAGTGTAGAGGTAAGAGAAAGAAACATGTTTTACTCTTTTCTTGAGACTCTTAACATCGTTCTCTACATTTCCTTCATTTTATAAAATATTTATTTCCATAGAAAACTTACATTATTAAGATCAATAGTCATAGGGGATTTGATTATTGAAATGTTTAATAACAGATGTGTGCATTTTGCTTAGTCAAAAATTTATAAACTTGTTTGTCAAATGTACCATTAAGTGACCATTAAATTGGATTTATGCTCTGAATGTGGAACCTCACTGACAGGCTTAGTATGCTTACACTCTTCAGTCATTACTTCATTAATAATGTGGGAAATCTGAAGCTGTATCTTTCTGATAGTAAGCTTTTCAGTCTGTTCATAAGAAGTTCTCTGCTACTTACACAGCTGTGTTTTGGAAGGACTTTTTTGAGGAAAACTACATGAATCCAGTTGTCACTAGTGAGTGGTGAGAAAACTCAGCTTGGAAATGAACATTGGTGTATATTTTCACTAAATTAAGATCTCTCTGCCGAAGTTAAATTTAGAATGTTGCTTGATTTTTTTTTTTTTTTTTGGTTTAGTTTTTATTTTTCCATCAGACCTATTATTTGTCCCCAAAGAGGTGAACTTTATTTCAGGTGCGCCCTCAATACTGACAGCATTGGAAAAGGTGTGTGGACTTCTCAGTAATAAGTGAAGGCAGTGTGCTGTGATGATCCGTTTTGATGAAATGGTCCTGGCGTTCAGGGGGAGCACTAGGGATGACCAGACAAAGGACTAGTGCTGCAGCCTGTAGGGAAGCTCAGGAGCTTGTACTACCCAGCAAGATAAAGTGGTGCCTTACTCAGTGAACTCTTGTCAGAGGCTGTTTGGACCACGTAAGAAAGTCCACTTAGCTACAGAACATAAGCAATGGTGTGATGCGCTGCTGAGTTTGTGCAGTTAAAAAAAAAAAAGGCTTGTTCTTATTGTAGCTTTTCTGAAATTTGTCATGTTGTGTCAGAAATGCCTTAAAGGAAACACAAGAGTTGTGTTGTATTCTCTCAGAAAATAGAAAGTGGCTAGTAGATAAAAGATCAGCTTTTTAGCCTAGGCAGGAATGAGAGTTATATATTGCCAAGGACAGGCATTAAAATCTCTTTACATGAGCAGCCTAGGTATACCATATTTATCAAGTTTTTAAGTAATTGAACACCAAGGGATTTAAAGTCTGGTTGAATTTGCAGTGTAGGAATAGATTATCTTATTTTGATTTTTTTAATGAATCTTGATTATACACTGAAAAACTTAAATTATGTCCCTTCGGAATCTTAGTTACCTGAAATGGCATAGAAAAGGCCACTGTTGTCATAAATTATCATCATAGTTACCTTAATGAAAATTTTCTCTTAGAATTGTCATCTTTGAAGAAAATGGAGTAATGCTAGGTTATGTGAGAAATAGTATGGAAAATACCATTGTGCTGTTTACTTGTGTGCCATCATCTAATTCCTGGGTTTAGAGCTGCATAACTTCTTTCTGCAGGCATAGTGGAAATGGAGTCTCTTAGAAACAGGAGCAAAATGGACTAGAGACAATAGGGTAGGCAAGGATAGGCAAAGTTTATTTTGTCTACTGAGTTGTTTTGAAATAAGCTGGTTCTAATGCATTTCATGTTTGCATGTGCAAAGAACTTAATGAGATAATTTAAGAGTCATTAGAGTTGCCCTTAGTCATGGAGGATGGATGAAGTTCCAGATAATAGATGGCCAAACACTGTCTTTTAAAAAGGCCTTATATAGGATTGAGGCAGGAAAGAAGTATGCAGGTTTGACAGGTACAGGAAATGATTCTACAGTCTTTTTGTAGTTCCTTGAAAGCAATGAAGGAACCATCATAGTTGTTAACAGTTTTGACAAACTTGGTTTCGTTCTAATCTGGTAATAGTTCTTGTGGTAGGAAGAAACAGTAAATGTGATAAATTCTGATTTCAGTAAAACTTTTGGCATGGTTTAATAGGCTATCTTTTGAGATAATAGTTAAAATTTATTTAAAAATTGCATACTAGCTTGAGTTATTAGCCAAAATATCCTGATTAAATTATAAATTAAACCATGGGAGAGGAACGTTGTGTTGCTGTTTCAGAAGCTGACCAGAACGAAGCCTTGAGTAGTTGAAGTAATTAACGGGCAGGCTGTAGGCCAGCAGGACCAAGTACAGTGTCCTGCGCTTTGGTTGTACTTCAGCAGCACCCATAGAAGTTGAATAGTTAAGTGGTTTCTCAGAAAAAATCTGGGTCATTTTTGAATCTAAAGGTGAGTCAACCATTTCATGTTAATACATGAAAAGAAACACCTTATTGACATAAGAGTGTGGAGTAAAACTGTTCCGTTCTACTTAGTCCTCATAAGGCTTTGCTGGAGATACTCTCAAATTCAAGGTACTATGGTGCCAAAAAGATGTGGGAGAATTTAAGTGCTTAGAAGAGATTGACAAGGAAGGTATAAAGCCTGAAAAGCAATGAAGACTGCTGGAAGGATTGGATGCTGCTTAAAAGAACTGAACACTTAATTGGGAAACACAGTTTTCCTGTGTTGGTAGGCAAATGTGAAAAAGGAAGATAATCTTTTCTGCCTATATGAGGTATTAGACTTACACAATAGCAATAGGCTTAGCAAAAATGTTTTAAATGTTGTCATAAGCATCAGAATAGCTGTACATGGGCAGTCTCCCTTATTGAAGGTCTTTAAAGGCAGCATAACTGTCTTAAATGACTTAAATGTTTGGGGTTTTCTTCCCCCGCTAATACAGCTTGGAACAGTGTAATGGACTTGAGGATTTATGTCCCTAACAAACCATTGTGTTGGTAAACTTGCTCCTAATTCTAGCAGCTGGGATTGTGAAGCAACTATCTGCTGCTATGAGATTTGTGTTACAACGTTCCAACTGTAGGACATGTTTTCTGCTCCCCCTATGGGGGAAACCTACTGAAATCTGCAGTGCAAAATAGTGCATGCTGTAAAATCCAGGCTTTGTGATTATTGTCCTCTCGGCGTTCTCCAGAATCTGTAAAGCTTATCCTGTAAAAGCTACTTGATTTGCTACCGAGAAGTCCACAGTAAGAAAGACTAAGTTATTACCTAAATGGTAGTGTTGTCCCTGTATCTTTCTACATTTCACATAAAAATGTGTGGGAAGGTGTAGTTTAATTATGAAGTTGCATCTTTAGTTTTTATTCTCACATGCTCGTAGACTGCCAGTAATACAAAGACTTGTCCATGACACTGCAGCAATGACAACAGGCACATTATCGCGGCAAGATCACTAACGCGTTGAAAGGAAGAATGGCCTAATTTGGGAAGTCTCACCATAGACATAAGTGTATGTTCTCAGCTGAACTGTTTGCTAGATAATGGAACTGCTTCTGCGGTACAGTCTGGTCGTCACGGTATGTAGTGTTACCTAACAGAACCCCATACAGTGTGGGTTACTTTGTTTTTCTAAGTGGCCCAGATTTGAACACTTACCACAAAGCCACCTGTCTTACTGCAGATTTTTTGTCTCGAGTATCATGTGAAAGTCAGACAGTTGTTTGACCTTCAGTATATGAAGGTCAGATTTTACATTTACTGCCAGTGTTTAAAAGCATAGTTGCATACATTGGTATTGATGCTAGTTTATGTGAAACCGAAACAAAACTTATCTTACAATCCCTGTCACCTACAGTAAATGTTCCCTTGTATTTCATTAGTTTGAATACTGTCTCCTGCATTATAGTTGTAAAAGTGGACAATTTTGAAGAGTGGTAGTTCAGTGTTGGCTTCATTTGCTTTTTCTAGTATATCTCAATGTCTTAGTGTATCTTCAAATATCTGTGAAAATTTTTACAGTAAACATATCATCTTGTACGTATTGTAGGCCTTAATTCTTGATGAAAATGTTTTTATCCTGTAAAACTTAATGCATTTTGGTTTCAATAATAGACTTTTCTTTTTTTTGGGTTCTTAGGGTTTTTTTATATTTGGTTTTAATGAACCCCGGGGGCATAATGGTTCTGTTACAGCATGTGTTTAATCTAATGATTTGTTTTACTTGTTGAAACTTACTAGCGATTGGAGGGAACTTGAGTTCAGTATATCTGATTTTGTTCATAGCTAGCTTTTTTTAACAGAAACTATCACTTTTTAGACTTGCAAGGCTGCTGCCTGATTCAATATTAGTTCACTAACCAGATATAACCAGATCAGCATATCAGGTGCACTTTGAGGTTATTTTAGCTCTATTCTGTTGCTTGCCAGTCTGGTAGGACTGTAGGTAACAAGAATGGGACAGTTTTTTTTCTTGCTTGCAAATTGGTAGCCTTTGAAGTAGTTTCATTCAACCCTGTTTCTTTTACCTTAATGGTGTATTTTTGCTGTAGTTACTCTGGGCCAAATAAGTTTTCTTCGAGCTTCATGGTATATGTGAGAGTGGCTTGAGAGTGGGGAATATAATGCTTCCCTAAAGTGATTAAGGATTGTATTACAAGAACTTTCTACACAGCTGACTTTGAGAATGACTTTTTAGCAATGTGTGCTTGTGTATATACATAGAATAGTGGTATACAAGCTTAGGTTGCCTGAGGACTTTTGATGGGACGTAGCCAAGTTTTGCTTTTGCCTTTCCACTTCTGGATCAAAAGACTGGAGTTTGTAATCCCATAGGTATTGTATTAGAGAAAGTTAGAGCTACAGATTGTAATTTTCCTGTTCACAGCAATCTGTTTTCTTTTTCATGCTTTATTTTTCCTGGAACCTTATTTGACAGTTTTATTTGTTTTAATCTCCAGTACAAAAAGATGATGGGGGGAGGGAGGGAAAGAAGGAAAAAAAGATTCAGGACAGTGATAAGCAGGAAAGGAATGTTAATCCTTTCAGTACCCGGGACTAGCAAAAAAGTAATATAGATTTAACTTGAAAAGGATGAACGGTGCATATGTTTTTCTTATGTGTATTAAATACTGAGTTTTAGGTGTGCATTGGCAAAGCAGCTAACAAATTTAAAGCAGTATTTCTTAATACTAGTAATCGTATCAGAAGTATGTGTACAGGAGGGAACCATCTTTTAAGCTGTTTGCTGTGATCTGTAGTGCCATCTGTAGGTGGGACAGTTTGTGTTTGGGAAATAGGTGGTGAAACTTGAATCACTAATAGAAATCTCCTTTGACCTAATTATGTATTGCTAGGGAAATAGTTGCCTTGTGACATGCTTTTTTTTTTTATCTGAAGGGTATGTTTTAATATTATGATTGTTTTAATTGATGCTAAAGAGCAAACACTTTTTAGCTTCTCACTTTTTAAAAGTAGCCACAATAATTTAATTTTAGATGTTGAAAAAAGCCCCACTGAACACTGTCTCAAAAGAAATGTTTTGTCTTAGGAGGTAGGACTTGATCTGGAGTGTCTTATTCTTTCTTACAGTTGGGCTAACAGATCTCTATTTAGTGAGTAATGGTGGCTGAAGTAAGTACTTTGGTCTGTGGTTTCCCCGTTTATGTGCACATGCCCATGTGTTGAGTGTCTGGCATGTAGAGAGACTGTCTGGCTCGCTATATTCTAAGGCCTTTTGCCAATTTCTTTTAATAAAAAGAAAGCAAATGAGGAAGTAAGGAAAATAGCTGAAATTATACACATGCCCAGCCAAGGCAGAGTGGAAACGAAACTCTCTAAACACCTTGGAATCATAAAATAATCCAGGCTCACCTGTGAG
Organism: Chionis minor; assembly: GCA_013398295.1. Taxonomy (NCBI): domain Eukaryota; kingdom Metazoa; phylum Chordata; class Aves; order Charadriiformes; family Chionidae; genus Chionis; species Chionis minor. The sequence continues at coordinate 302,983 of VZSF01006618.1, forward strand.
GTCGATCAAATTGCAAAGGTTTTCAACCAGATGAGCCTTGAAAATCTCCAAGGATGGGAACTGCAAAATCTTTCTGGCTGATCTGTTCCAATGCTTGACTAACCTTATGGTTAAAAAGCTTTTCCTTTTTTCTGACTGAAATCTCCTTTTCAATTTATTTGTGGTTTCTCATGTCTTTCCATCATACAGCATGCACTGGGCTCTGTCTTCTGAGTAACTTCATTGTAGGTAGTGGAAGGCTGATTTTTTTTTTTTAGGTTCCACTGAACTTTTTTTTTTTTTAGCTAAACCAGACCCCTTGCCTTTTCTTTAAGGGGCAGGTCTTCCAGACCCATCACCATCTTGATAACCCACAGCAAATTCTGCAAAGGGCCATCAACATCCTTGTTGTACTGGGAAGCCCCAAACTGAATACATTATGCCAGATGCCTTATTAGAAGTGCCCAGCAAAGGGGAATAGTAGTTTTGGTGGATACTACTGACAGTTTCTGCTAATGCAGCTCCTGTTAGTCTCCTTTGCTATTAAGGCACGCTGCAGGCTTGTGTCTGGTTTGTTCAATATCTGTAAAAAGAAAAATAATACTCAATGTGAATATTTTGAAAAGATATAGAGTTAAGTAAACCTAATTTTCACTTACAATATGGGAAATGGTTTTGTTTACGAAGCGCAAGCAGTAATGTCTTTAAATTTATTAAGATTTTGATAGTTTTGTGTAACTTAAGACGAGCTGACGTAGGCTAGAGGAAAGAACTTTGTGTGGCTTCTAGGGGAGTGAAAAAAGTTTAATCAGTAGCAGTTTGTATTCAAAATGGAATGCTGCATCAAGCAGTTGGGATCTTAGAGGAAATCTCAGAAGGAAATATTTGCATATGTAGAGTGCGTTATCAAAGTGGCAAGATACTCTAGTTCTGTTTTTCTGTTTTTGTTGGCTGCTATATCCTCACCTGGCCTTTACAAGTGCAGTCAATTGTACCTGTCATAATAACAAGCTGTTCCTGGGAAAATCCTAGGCCTATTGCGCTGTTTTAAAATACCTTCTTTGCCTTAATATTTACAAAGATTCAGTACTGGCTAGCTTGAAGATATGCTATGTCTGATTGTTGTACTACTACCTGCTATCATACCGTTTCTTTATGCTTGTGTCTGTATATGCGTATTGCACATTATTTATATCAGCTCCTTTTCTGCAGAAATGGTGTCCTTGTTTTGTTTGTATGGTGTATATAGTCTTGGGTCACTCAGGAGCCTCGCTGCCTTCTCTGTGTTAACTATAGAGTGGAGAAATGGTATTTGGCTTGCTATGTATTTTGCCTTCAATTCTTGAAATCTAGCCTGTTCGTACAAATAAACTAATGTAAGTCTTAAGCCAAAGCTAAAAAAGTCTTCCAGAGGCAGCCTTCTAGTCAAACTGAATGCAAAAGCAAGCAAACAAACGAGGCCTCTATTCTCAGTTCAGGGTGCATAAACAAGCAATAAAAATCTGCCATTTCTAAAAAATTACATTTCTTAATTCAGAAGTAAATAGAGAACTTACAAAAAATGATGTAAATTTGGTATCTAATTACATTTTTTTAAACTTGTAATAATTACATCTTGCAGACAGGTTCAAAGGTAGCTAGATAAATTAGGTTACAGTATCTTACAATTTTAATGCTTTCTTTACTGAAGGAGCTGAGAAAATACTTGCAGTGATGATAGTGCTTGATCTTTTCTAAGTCTTTGAAATGTCTCCTCAAATATGCTGAGGTTGGGCAATTGACGTACCCTTGCAAAGCTGAGCTGAGCCTGCTTCTCTGGTTACACCTGTGACAGCTGTGTGTGTTATGCAGATTTTCTCATAGAATCTGAGAGCAAATTAGCATTTAAATAGCCATATGCACTTTTAAATTTGTGGATAGATGGAGAAATTATTTATCTGCAAAATCAGTATTTGCCAAAGCACTGTTTTCATTTGCATGATTTATTTCCATGTATTTTTTACCCGTGTGTGAATTCTCCTTTATTTAGTTATCTGATGACTTTGTAGGTAGAATCTCTCACACTGGAAAAAGAATAAGCCTGTGAAGGCATAAAAAGTGAGTGCCAAACATAACCTGAAAGAATTGGTAGATTCTGTTCTGGTAGAACCGTGCAAACAGTTGCCAGGAAGGGCCTTTAATCCATCACAGTGGTGCATTGATGGGTAAAGGACTCCAATTTAGCTTGGTTGTCCATGCTGTTTGGATTTGTGCAGTGGACATGTTACGACGTTTCAAGCACGCTTGTTATGGGACTTTCTCTCTGCCCTCTGCTCTGAAGTGTTGAGTGTGTTTGTTCATTATGAGCAGCCTAATCCACAAACCCTCAACTAAGAAATGCCTTTTCCCCACCTCTCTGGATTAGTCTCTTTTCACATCTCATAGTCTGCATTGGCAACCTGAAAGAAGTTACGTACTTTCTGTGGCAAGAGTAATGGGCCTCAGGTCTTGTTAAAAGGATGATGGTGAGTGGGAGGGGGGAAAAAATGATGTGATGGTGATCCTTAGTTTGAAAAGAGTCCAAAAGAAGGCACGAGAATAAAAAAGTTGAGGGAAAAGAAGAAAATGATTGACCCTGAACATAAGCTGGTTGTAGCCAGGATTAGTCTGCAGAAGCTTAATCTTGAACCAAGGTGGCTGAGAGAAAATTGAGTGATGAGGGTTGATCTTTGCCCTTCATAGACAGAGCGTGAGGGACAAGCAGAGATTGTGTGTGCTATTGGGGCTCCTAAAGCGAAGTTTGTGGACTGACTGCGTGTCTTGGACTAGTCACTGGAGATGTTTCTGGGCAAGACAATGGACATGTGCCAAACCACCTAAAAGTACATTTCCTCTTTTTCCTGGTCTTATTGGATGCTTGCACTTTGTCAGTTTCTCTGAGTTTTGTGGTTTTCCCGACAGAAGACGTGGGAAACTCAAGGGTAATTTGTATGTGGGGTACCTTGTGTCCATTCAGCTATGAGAGTAATTTTTTTTCTCCTCCCTTTTCTGGCAAAGAGGATAAAGCATCATCTTAACTGGTGCTTTGCTGTTCTGCTTTCTGAAATCAGAACTTTTAGGTCTGGGTTGAGCCTTACGTATCTGAAAGATGCACCGCAGCAGTGAAAACTTCACCTACGTGTTCATAGTAGAAATTCTTCGTGGACTTCATAGACAATGTGAAAATGAAAAGTTTCTTTGGCTTGACTTGAGCATGCAACGTCAAAATCCTGGTCTTGGGGGCTGAATGGTATAACAATTACCTTGAAATTCTATTCAAGGTAAACGGAGTTTTTACTGGTGTGCAATCAAGCTTTTATTCATTAACGTTTGGGTTTTTTGGGATGTGGTTTGTTTTTTGGCTGCTAGGGTTTTTTTTGTGTGTGGTTGGTTGTTTAGGGTTTTTTGTTTGTTTGTTTTTTAATAGGAGAAGGATTTTGAAATTTCCTCCTTTTCCTTTTAGTTCTGTAAAGGCACCACCTGCCCACAAAATAAAGTGTGTAATCTTAGGAAGAATAGCTTCCTTATTTCTTAACTTTTTCTGGTGCCACCCTCCTAACCCCCCACCACCCCCGCTGGAACTTAGGGCAGAGCCAGGGAGCTAAGTGGAGTAAAGTTGCAGAAAATTTAAAGGGAATAGTTGGAATGCTGTAGATACATACTTAGTATATTCTGGAGTTGTTTGCTGATGCAAAATATAATCAGTTCAGTTAGTTGTACATCTTGTGCTAACAGCAAAATGATGCAGATGACAGTTAATAGTTTGCAATTATTAACTTTTTAAAATGTAATTGTGTTTGTAGCGAAGGTGTTGGTGGGAGACCTAATAGGACAAGATAGCAGAAACTGAGTTAACTAGTTGCTTTCGGTGCCTCTTGTGGGAAATTGAAGTAATAAGGTTCTTACCAATGTATGAAAATGTCAGTTTAGTGTTTCATAGTACACAGAAGGGTTTTTTTGTGCCCAAGTGTTTGACTTTTCCCAGCTGTGCTAATTAGGTAGAGAAGACAATGTGTGCGCATACAAACTTTACCTTGTCCCTGCGTTACAGCCTTACAAAAGGAAATGAAATTCTAGGTTAATTCAAGGCTCAAAATAGCATTTCTCTTGCAATATGCATTACTCTTTCCTTGTCACTTTCTTCTCTCCCTGTTCTACATGGAATATTCCATTCATTACTGCTTAAGAAATCAGTTATTTTGCAGTCTGCAAATGCTGAAATGACGTTAGAGGAGAAATACTTGCTTGCAACCAGAACTATTTTTGAGCAAACGCTTCATTTTAGAAATCGTAACCAGCTAAGAAAAGCTGGATTGAGATTTTTTGCTGTAAAATAATTTTGTATTGCATTTCATCAAATGATTCCCTATGATGCTCATGTGTTAGGTAATCCTGAAAGAGGAGTATATGAAATAGACTACGAGGAGGTACTTAACTGGTATGGAATAGGATTTGGCATCTTTTGTAGGATATTTTCAAGGACAAATTTAAGTTTTTCAGATGTAGATAATCAAGATAGGTTAAGAATCTTTCATGAAACTTAAAGCATTTGTATTTTAGCTTGCTTTTTTTTTCTCTACGGTGTTTCTACCTCTGAATGAATCCAAAGGGAAATCTGGCACACATTCTACTGTTTTGACTATTAAATAAGTGTGCTCTTTCTCATTCTGTTGAGATGGTGTTTAGCTGTGATTGAAAATAAACCTTTTAAATGTTTGGAAAGGTACCTGCTATGCTGAAACGATGGATTGCTTATGCATTGTAACAACAAAGGTAAGATGATAAAGCTTTTGATTAATGCCTACAGTCTTGGAAGTTCTTGTTTGAATCTTTCTTCCAGTTTTTGTCTACCTGTAATGAAAATGTCTTGACAGTTTTCTAGTGTTGATTTTTCTTTTAGCTTTAACTGCACAGATTGCCAAAATAAATTCTGTAGTTGTTGCTAAGAACAATCATAGATGTTAATTCTTCTAAGAGCTAATTATGCACATACTGAAAAACTCAAATGTAGTAGAATGACAAATATTTTTTTGTCATTCTGCTGTAAGACTCTTTTCTATAAAAATTCACTCTCTTTAAATCTGCTAAAAAAGTAGTTTGCTTTTTATTCCAGAGTGAGGAATTCTAAATGATATTTTACACAACCTTTATCAGGACATGTTTAAAATAATGATCAAAGAGAAGATGATGAATCTGGGAAGTCCTGTTAGGGATGGATATATTTCAAGACGCTTTGTAATTTTGATATCTTGCTGCTTTGATATGAAGGCATCCAGGTATCTTAGTCTTGTTACTTTGGCACTAGGACAAAGTTTTATGCATGATTGTTTTTAATACAGTCCACTTGCAACTGCAAAAGATAAAATCTAATCCACAAATAGAATGTATTAGTAGTGCGTTTGTGAAATATTGACACAGTGAATTTGGGTTTTTTGGAAGCTTTTTTGTTTTCCTGCAAGCAGTAAACCATTGCTCTGTATTGCTCCCTGTTCCCTGAATGTTCAAATAGTTGCAGGTTTAGGGTTTTTTTTAACAAGCTACTTTGACTTATAACATTTCTCTGGATAAATTGAAACCATAAAACTTGTTCATACAAATGTCCTTCTCAAGAAGTAGAATAAAATTGAACATCTTTGAGAATATTATGTGGGTTTAGTGATAGCTTTTATAAAAGAAAAGGTCAAGATACTTAACATTCTGTTGGGCACAAGGATGCACAGGCTGATCGAATGGGTGAAGTTACTTTGTCTCTCACCAGCAAAGGAGTCTTTCTGGTGTCTGAGCTGTTGCTTGGGGTTTTTTTGGAAGTGAAACATATCCTTGAAAGTCATGTTTGATTAATTACATTATTTCTGGCATTTCTGCTTTATTTCTTTTAAAATATTCTCTTTTGTATAGCAAGATTAGGCTTGTCTATTAATTCCTTGACTGTGGTTATATTGATATGTACCTTAGTTTTGTTGTACTTATTTTTAAAAAGGGAGGAGCAGTGCTGTCACTTTTATTATTGAACTGCTCAACTGGAGTTTTATTTTGTGCATTTGTTTACCTTCTCATATCTACTTGTCTAAGAGCAGGAAGAGAACTCATATGGAAAGTTAGGCCAACAGAAAAAGTATTCGGGGTGAAAAAAGCATTGTTTTTTTAGTATGATTAGCCTAGTTCTGAGTGCTAAGCAAGTAAGACTGCTCACACAGATGCTGCACGGGAGAGGAAGAGATCATCCCCTCTGCACAGCGTAGTCTTAAATGAGCTTATACTGATCATGCATTTCCACCTGCAGTTATCAGCACTTAATCCTTCCTGCCTGTTTCATGTGAAATTTTGGCCTCATTTAACTAAATGCTGCTGTATCTTGTAGCTTCAACTAAAGCTGTTCATTTAAAGTGGGACTTATAAAAGAACTGTTTGCTTCCCTGTGAACATGTGTACATCTGATGACTTGAAATGGTGTAATGAAAAATGCATTCCTTAATTTTGTGCATAAATCTCAGACGGAAAATGAATGCATATAAGGCTATTTTGAAATTGGCATTAAAGAAATGTATGACAGGATTAGTGATAGTGTTGAATGCTTCCCCTTTCTCTACCTTGAGGTGGAAACAATTTGAAACAATTGTTACTCTGTTTCTCGGTAGGGAAGAGAAGAATTTGGTCAGTGAGATAAATTTTCCTTTGAGAAATCTTTCATAATTTGATCTTCGATAATTTTTACTTAGTTCGGAATTAAGATCTAGTCACGATAGGCAAACAGGTCCTTACACTGAATAGGTCCTTACACTACTTTCTGTCCTGCCTTCTAAGGTCTAGCTGGTTTACTTTGCCTTAATCTAGTGCAAAGGGTACTGATTAATACAGTATTTTTTTTTTCCTCCTTATGTGGGCACATTTGGTTTGATGTAGGTAGGCAAATTTGCATCACTGCAACCATGGATACTATTAAGAGCAGGCACGTGGGCTGAGCTTACAGTAATGATTTTTATTTAAGTAACCGTTTTAAATGAGTTCATGGCACTTAAAAATATAGAATGTGAAAACTTGTTAATTTTTCCAGAAAAGCAATTTTTGAGCAGTCATTCTTAGCTGGCTTGTTCAGTAGTATACTTTCAGTAAAACAGTTGAATTTGATGTAAAATTTCTTGAAATAGCATTTCTAGTAAGACTACTTCAAGAGAATGCTTGTTTTATACCATTTTTATTTCAAAATACAAAGAAGCATGCAGCGTGGACTATACCAGAGCAGTATCAGTCTAGTCCAGTACCTTGTTTCTGACAGTAGCCAAACCCCATTATCATGAGAGAGGGGAAGCATGTTTGATGCATCTCAACCTGTTACCAAGGGAGAAAGGCAAAGGTTTTTTTCCAAGTTGTTAAATTTAAAAGTCCTGATCCCTCATAAATTCTAGGTTATCTCTGTTGTGGGCCAGCACAGTGATGTGGCTGTGCAAGGTGGGAGGCTGCATGGTGCCTGAACACTGGAGCACAACTAAGGCTGGTGTGGCTGGAACTGGAAAGATGACACTGGGTTTGTGTGATTCCTGCAGATTTCCTCACTTGGTTGTGCTATGTACTGTAGTTCAGAGTGTCCCATTATTATTGTCAGTTTTTTGGCATTGCCCTCAACTTAAGTGAATTGTGCGTCCTCACCTGCGAGTTGTAAGTGCAAAAGGGAATGACAGAATCTATTGCACTGGAGGTGATCTAGTCCAACTACCTGCTTTAAAGCCAGGTCAGCAGCAAATTCAGACCAGGTTACTTAGGGCTTTGCTTAGGTCCTGTAAACCCCCTCGCCCTGTCTCAGTTTAAGGTTGTCTTTCCTGCTGTGCATGACAAGGGCCAACCAAGCTTTGCCTTCCTGGTAACCTCCTCTTAGACATTAGAAGGCTGCTACTGGCTCCTGGAAAGCCTTCTTTTCTCCAGATTGAACAAGCCCAGTTCCCTGAACCTTTCTTCATTGTGCTTCAGACACTTGACCGTCTTGGTGGCTCTCCACCATACTTGTTTCTGTATTCCAGATATGATCTAACAAGTGTTTGAAAAAGCATAAGGAGAGGTTACAATACACATTTTAACCTTCTGGAGGTACTGCGTGCATAAAAACTAAAAACTCCAATGTTAGGAAATGTGATAGAGACAATTTTGTGAAAATGGAAACAGTTAAAATATAAGCTTTTATGTGTAAACTTGATGCAGAAATTGGTGGGCCCAAAGGAGAATGTCTTCTTAAAGTGGAGGAACAAAATACAGAATTTGGTGAATCTAAAATTGTAGAAGAGATGGAAACACAGTTATATGGGAAATAATTACAATAAAAGCTTAAGAAATGCCATGAGTGCTAAATAGTCCACAGCAACCCTTCCAAGTTGGCACGTTTGATGCGTCATGATGAGTTTTGGCAAGGAACTTCATTTTGCCAACACTTCATGTCCTCAGTGAAAAACAAATTGCTTTCCAAATGTATTTGATTGAATTGCATATAAACCATAGTTATCTGGTGAGCCAATTGAGTAGTGCTAATAATACACCACTTGGCATTGATATGCCATCTGGTTATAGCGTTGAAGAAGTGCGTGCAGAATCAGTCATCATAAACTTTGGGAAGTGAAAAAATTGTGCATCACTAATGTTGGCAGTGTTAGCGGATGGTATGAAATTGCTCTTGCATGTAGTCTTCAAGTATAACACACTGCCAAAGAAACAGCTACCTACTAAGATAGTCAGTAGGTGCTGAAATCAAGGAAGGTTGTCTGCAGACTAAAGGATTGGCTAACTTTTGTTTGGAATAGGAGACCAAGTGTGTGACTAATGTATACCATAGGTGGGTTTAAAGGGTATTTGATAAAAACAATGAGTAATACAAGTGGAGAATACTGATCCTGTTGTCATACCAGGAGAAATCATGTCACAACTGTGTGTATTTGTGGTTGTGAACAAGCCTTTAAAAAGTCTGAAGTTTTAATAAGCAGAATGGACTTTGGCAAGGGGTGATGTTTCTAACCCCTGCATGGCAAATAAAGAACCCCATTGCAACACAAGATAGCATGAGGTTGGTGAAATCCAGAAGTTGTAGCTAAAGAATTTAAGTAGTACTGTATTTTGGATTCCATGGATGGAACTGAAGGTGGCTTGTGTGAATTTTGGAGATTAATAGGTTTGAAGATGATGAGTAAGGACACCAAAAGTGACAAAGAAGTTGGAGGTGGCAGAGAGTGATGCTGATGGAAATGATAAAGAGACCTGATATGTGAAATCAAAAAAGCTGTACTAAGAAGAGTGGCCTGACTGAACAGAGAGCTATGGTCACAATTCAAGGGAAAAAAGAGTTTATGGCAGGCCACTCATGAGGACTACAGAGATGTTGTGAGGCTGTATAGGGAGAAAACTAGAAGGGCCAAAGTCCAACTAGAACATAACCTGCTTCTCCTGTTAAGGACAATAAAAATGTTTCTATAAATACATTAGCAATAAAAGGAGGACAAAGGATAATCCCCATCCTTTATTAGATGGGGTGGGGTGAAACATAGTGACCAAGGATGAGGAAAAGGCTGAGGTACTTAATGCTGCCTTTGCCTCAGTCTTTAGTAGTAGGACCAGTTGTTCCCTGAGTACCCAGCCCCCTGAGCTAGGAGACAGGGAGCAGAATGGAGCCCCCATAATCCAAGGGGAAATGGTGACTGACCTGCTACAGCACTTAGACACACACAAGTCTGTGGGGCTGGATGGGATCCACCCAAGGGTACTAAAGGAAGCTGGTGGATGTGCTCACCAAGCCACTCTCCATCATCAGCGGTCCTGGCTAACTGGGGAGGTCCCAGTTGGCTGGAAGACAGCAAATGTGATGCCCATCCACAAGAAGGGCCGGAAGGAGGATCTGGGGAACTACCGGCCTGTCAGTCTGACCTTAAATTCAGAGTTACCTTTCTCTTAACGTGTTGTTTGGTATTCTCCCAACCACCAATGGTTTTGGGACTCAAGGACTTCCCGGTCTAGAGGCAATTGCTCCATAGTAATCTTTGGCTTTTTCTTATGTGGATTGTCTAGTCTCACCAAAATGCACATAAAATACAAACCAAAGGTATAAGTCTGTGGAATGTACTTCATATACAGAGCATCTCTAGAGATAATGTTTGTTCACAGGTGCGAGCTTGCTCTTTCTAAATGACTGCAAGTACGCAGGGTCATATCATTAATAAACTGGAAGTTGTGTAGTTTTTCAGGCAGAGACATCAGTGAAGTTTGTATTTGTTTGAGTTTGGATTCCTGAGAAACTGGATCATGGAACCATATGCCTGTGAATACACATATGAAGTTGATGAGTCCTTCATGAAGTTCTTCAGTGTTGTGTGCTTGTGCTTAAGTTTGTACTTATTTCCCCTCCTGTTTTAAAAGTAAAAGCTGCTATTTAATACTACAAATAAGTGAGAAATTACTTATATTTGGTTATTGCACCACTTCTGAGCATGTTTGACTAGGAATTGATTGAAGACCAGATAAAACAAATGCCTATAAAATATAAGTATTCCCAGCAGTTGAATTGTATGACTTGCGTACTGACTCTGAGAATGTGGTATGGCATATATCTAGGTTGGAGGAGATGATGAAGACAGCAATAAAAAAGAATTAACTTTCGAAAATCAGTCCAATGAAGAAGACCCATACAAAGCATTTCCACAATTCCATTTGCCCTCCTGGAACTGTGTGAGTTTATTTCAGAGAAGCTGATGATCATAACCTGAGTAATTTTCCAGGTAGGATTAACAGGAACAGAGCAGTGAAGCATTCATTCCTGGTCAGTTTTGCTTTGCTGTGCTTGTTTACTATGGGACAAGAAATGAAACTGTGGCTTCATGTGTAACAGTGATCTATCAAGTTGCTGCTGCTGAGAGTGCTTCTACCTTCTTTTCTGCACTGCTCATCCACTGAGAACCTAGTAGAACCTCTGGTGTGTGTTTCTGCTAGCTAGTGAGCGAAAAGCAGCTCATGGAAAAGGTAGCTGCTGGGATGGAGAATTGGAAAGTATTGAGCAGTTAAATCGCTTCAGCGGCCTGTGAAAAGGCAGATAACATGGCAACTCTTAACAGCTCCACACTTTTGGAAGGAGAAGGTGAGGAGAACAGTGATTGTCTCTTCAGCAGAATCAAAATGTTTGCTCTTGAAACTGGACGCTCAGAGTGAACAGCTTTGGCATAGTTTCCTGTTGTAATGAAAACAGTGGGTGAATAAATGTAGGGTTGTTCATAGTTGGACATATGGTCTTCAAACACGATTCCTTCAGTAGGCAGAGGTATTTAGATTTCTTGAAGGCAAAAAAACAAAAGGCTTCCTCTCTTACTTGAAGCGAGATTTCAGGATGGCTGAGCTCACTGGCTGATTATCTGGTATGCCGCAAGTCAGTTTTGTTTTACTAGCTGACACTGTGCTTGATCATTTCTCTTTTGTGCATGCAGTGAGTGGCACCGAGGCTTTGTTAATGTGAGGTGTGTTTTTACGGTTTATTCAAGGCTTAATCACAGCCTGATTTATTGTCAGTGAGTATTACTCATACTTTCATAAGTGCTAATAACATTACTTGAATCTTATTCCTAGAACTGGTATTTACCAGACCAAAAAACGTAAAAACATTGAAGACATCTTCAGGTGAAGACTATCGCTGTTTAAGTGATAAACAGCCTTGTTAGCTTTTGTTGTTTTTTTTGAGGATTTTTTCTGTTTGTCTGTTGGTTTTTGTGGCGGTGGTTTTTTGTGAGAGATGGTTCTTTGAAGACCATATGCTGCTGTGTCTTAAGTTTGGAGGAGAGAAGGACATGCTCTAAAGAAATTCTAATACATACTAAAAGTGTAACTGAGGGCCACTGTCTTAAAGGTCAGTGTGGGTAGGAATCATCAGCATTTTCTCAACTCATCTAAATGCCCAACAAAGATTGAACAGTCCTTTGCATGTTTTAGTGACAAACCCATATTGCCTGGAAGAATGATTCCCTTCCCCTCTGTTGTGTGAGAACATGAGAACAATAATTACTTCCTTCTTTCAGTCTGTGTGTGTACTCTAACAGTGGGTTTAGCTGTGCCCACATAAAATATATGTTGAGGGCATTTTTGCTCCTTCCTCGTCTCAGCGAGGCCAAGTGTGCCAGCCGCCATTCAGATTTCTCTCAAACGTGCCGTTGAGATGGTACGCTCCATTGCAGTGAATTTTCATTCCTCTGTGGCGTGTTCTTTCTTTTTTTCCTGTTGGTAAAACAGTCAGTGTGGTAGTTGCATTTAGCCACTCGCGTTGAGGGTGCCTTTATTGCCTGGTAAAGACGGCACCACTGAGGAACTCTGTTTGCATGTTGCGTGTATGATTGGTGATGTGAGGGTGGTGTAGCTCAAGCTCCAGAGCTTTTACGTAGACTACAAAGGCTCTTCTGACTTGGGCTCTTGCAACTGCTGGGTGGTGGGTTGGCCAAATGTCGTAAGGGTGAATCTGGAACTCAACAGTCATGAATTTTTGCAGTCTTGCACTTGGTTTTTATCTGTCTTTGTAATAACTCTGTTATGTTGTTATATTGAAGTGTTACAATGATGGACTTGGTCCATTTTTCTTTGGTAATTAAAAGATGGCCTTTAATTTTTGTAGACTCATTATTTCTTTGAAAATGCATAGTAATTCAAAATAATGCATGTTTGACTGTATCTCTTTGTAAATGTCTTACCCAGAAGGAGAATTCTTTCTTACTCTTTAATTGCTATTTTCCTATTTTAAAAAAAGTTTCACATGTGGTGGAATGTAACTATTTATTACAGACTGAACCTGAAAATCCACTTTGATTGCTTTAGCTTTAGTTTAGAAAAGTGCAATAGTAGTTAAATCAGGTAGTTTTCCTTAAAAAGCTCCCACAAACCACCCAACAAAAAGACTAAGAAATGTCTGTTTTAATCCTGGAGTCTAGAATGATGATGCTGTTGTAGTGTATTTTTTTTAAAACAAAACACAGCAAAAACAAACAAAAAAGAAACAAAAAAATCCCTACAAAACGAAGCCACCTTTCTGCTGCTATTTGTAATTAAGATTGATAACAACTCTAACTCAAGAAAGCAAAAGTAGGACTATCTTATTACAGGGAACTTTTTTACCTGCTGCTTTCATCTTCCTTCAGTCTAAGAAAATGGCTAGGGAATACTTGAGCTAGCCATTCGGGTTTTTTTGTTGAAGTTTGACTCTTTATAGGCTATAAAAATTCCAGTTAAGATGAGGAGTGGTTAACTCAGTGACCCATTATTAATAAATGCATCTTAAAAGCTGTTTGTAGAAAACTTCCTGGAAATAAACATCAGCTCTTGCATAGTGAGAAATGCATCAATTTTTCTATTTCCTGACTTCTAATAGGTTGTTTACAGGATCGGATGTACATGACTGGTTTTATGCAAGTAACTGGAACTCAGGTGACTGGAGAGAAGTTTGAGGTTGGGCTAGAAGCAGTGCGGTCTTTATAACTCTATTCCCGATCATAATTTGATCGATTGCAAAATACTCTTTGGATACCGTTGGGTATTGTAAGGAGATAGAAAAGTATTGTTTTATACCTTGCTATTTCAGTGCTACTCCAAATTGTACATACACAGCTGGAGGTACCATTGGAGTGGTGAGGGGAGGGATGGGGAAGGGTGGGAGGGGAAAGCTGGAAGAGCTTGTCTTGACGATGTAGGAAATACGTTTCCAAAACCAAAAGACAGCAATGACTTTTCAGAGAAGACGATGTTGAAACAGGAACAGTAAGAGTTAAGCCAAAATAAATTAAAGCTGGAAATCAAAAGGTTCCGTGCTGCTAAAGTAATTGGTTCAATAAAAGCCTTTTGTAACAATGTAGATAACATGAGCTCATCGTGATGTAGCTGGATGATTTTAAAGATCGTATTAAGTTGTTTATTACGGATTTAAGTTGTTTGAGAGACCTAGCAGAAAAATCTGTCTGAAGGAGAAGCATCAGATTGGATTGGATTCAAAAATGAGGACTGTTAGTCATCTAAAAATCATGTAAGCACTGTTTGTAGCTTATTCTAATGTAACCTTCCTGTCAAAAGGATTGTAAAAGTACGTACCTAAATGTTAAACAGGAAAGTTAATTTCAAAATAGGATTGTTTCAACTTCCTAAGTACTCAGTAGCAATCTAAAAATCTTTACTTTTCCCTCCCATTAATTAAAATATTCTTCATGTATTCCTTCAGAGAATAAAATAAAAATGAGGTTTCGTGCATCAGTTCACCAGTGCATTGCAATTTATGAACAGCGTGTTGGAACAACTTTGGTAGCAGATTGTGACTATAGTGAAAGAAATGAAAAACTTTCTGGCAGAATCCACTTCTATTTTCTCTGGTTTTGTCTGCTTCAATTTTGATGCTTGGATATCATAGTAGATTTTTTTTTTTGTAGGGTGTGAAGTGTATTTCTGTAAAATGTATTTCTGTATTTCTTTGGAAAAAGGAATATAATTTACTGTAGGCTCTTGGTTTTTACATCCTTGTCTTTAAATGCTGCCGTTAGTGAGCAGAGAAATGCTTTTGAGTGGAAATGGAGAAATGCTGCCCTCTACTGTTTATAAAGTGTTTTTCTCAAATAATACGTGAGGACATCCTTTTGAAAGAGAGGGAAGTATGTTTATTTTAGTATTAGCTTACAGGTTACAGAACTAGAATTAAGTTATGGTTTGCTGATCATGAAGCTGTAAAATCTTGGTTGATATTATTGTTTGGGGGTTTTTATATTCTTATATTATTTTGAGAATTCCTTTATACAGTTAATATCCTTCCACATCCACTAAAAAAAAATGCATGTGGTAATTGTTAAAATCAGATTATCTCAGCCCTCGTTAGCCTAGGTAATGATTTCCGGTGATATGAGAACTGGCAATACTAAACTGTTTTTGTTTTGATAGCCTCTGTTTTTTTTATGAAATGTTTTAAAAGGCCTTTTCAAACTTTGGCACACACTGTTTGTATCCTTTTCTTAATTTAAACTTGTGTGTCCTCAGCAACCCAAGTACTATGAGAGTGTCGTCACTCTGCATGATCACTTCCCGTATAGCATCAAAGAAAGATACTAGAAATGTGGAAACTTTCTGATCTACCTTTTGTACTGTATGACTTGTGCAGATGTTACAGTCTACAAGTGTGTTAAACCTTGTGCAATTTTCTTTCCCTTTTCTCTGTTGTTCCTGTTTGTCATTGTATTAGCATCTCTGACCAATACTCAGACAGATGCCCAGTGGAAGCCTTGAGTTGATCTGATTCTCTGATGTTCTGCCAGTAGTAGGTGATGCAAATTGAATCCTTCTGAGTACCAATACTCTTCAAAATGAAGCACTGTCAAATTCTGAGAACCAAGAGTTAAGCGTGAGTTCAGTTAGCAAGGGCCTCTCCCATCTTGAACTAACCACTCTTCAGCTGATTTGGTGTTGCTAAAGGGGCTGAGTGTGCTGTTGCCCATAATGTATGTAGCAATAATTATGCCTTGGTTAACCCTTTCTGCTTTTCTTCATGCTGGACTGTTCTCCAGAAACCACTGATATATTCCGTCTCTCGTGTACTGCAACAGTTTTCCTCCTCTTTCCAGCTGCCTGTTGATTTAGCTCAGTTGTACCCTGTTAGTTTTGGACAATGTGTAACAGAATTTGCAGAAATAGTTAGCTGATTTCACAACAGATAGCTTGTACCAGGTTTAAAATATACTTTGAACAAACTACTTTTTTCTCTCTAAGAGTTACTACTCTCTTAGCACTGGATTAGTTGACAGAAGTCCTTCTCACATCTTGGCTTTCATGCTTTTGCTCCAAGTGCCAAGCATTAATAAGACCACTTTGACTAGGATTGGAAACACAGTTTGAAAACAAAATTATAGGACTCTACTGGACATGATTTTTCTAGGTTCAAAATTGCTTTTGAAAGACTTTTTTTTTTTTTAACCCCTTACCTCAAATAAGGATAGTATCTTTGACTTCCTTGATTGCCTATACTCATATCAAAAACATCTTCTCGGTTAGGTTAGTGTGAGACATGATTCTTATGTACTACCTGAAGTCACGTTCAGATATATACAACCTCTGGTTAATGACTAAAAAGGAATTATTTTGACAAAATAACAATAATGCAAAATTCTTTATTTCTTCTAAGTAGCTGGTGCACAGATGCTGAGGACAGTATAATGTATGAAAAAATATATATAGGATGAAACCAAAATCTTCTTGTAGCCTAGGACTGTTTCTGAATTTGACATTTTAAGTAGAGGACAAGTGCCCACTCCAGCAGGCAGCATCTTAAAGATTTCCTGAGACAGTGATTACACTTGTACATTTTTATTAGTCCGTGGTCTACATTTGATTTACTATTTTGTAGTTCCTTTTTGAACATTTGATGTCCTTGGCAATGAGTTCTACAGTCATTTCTTTTGTTTGCTTTAAAACATCTGCTGGATAATTTAATTGTCTGCTAATGCCTGTGTTGTCTTCTATATGTTTTATGCCATTCGTCTTTTTAAAGATCTGGTATCATGTGGCCATACTCAGCTGCTTGCTTATAAGGTGAAGAGCATTGTCAGTTTAATCTTCTCAAATGGAAGCCACTGAGTATCTTTACCCTTTCTGCTGTTGTCTGTACTTTTTCGATTTTTATTGCTACTTTTCTCAGATGAGATGACCAGAAACGTTTTCAATGTGCAAGGCTTGTGAGCACCTCAAAATTATACAGAGAAGTAATACTTTATGGTTTTCTCCAGGTTTCTTTTTTGAAAACTGGAACTCTATTCTTCTGAGCTAATAGCTTTCCTCCACTCAGTGGTTTAAAAACTCCTCTATCTTTTTAGTTAAGGTGTTTCAAAGGCAACAGAGGGGAGAGGGAAGGGGAGAATGACCTACATTTCCTATAACATGCTGTCACATTCACTCAGTTATTTGGGTCCTGACTCTGAAGTCATTTCAAAGCTGAAGTAGGGCACTATTTTCTGTAGCAAGGTATCGCATCTTGCTGAAACATACTAAGAAGAAATAGTTTTGAAAAGCTGAGCAATTAGTTTCCCAACAGCTGCTGGTGTTTCTTAAGGACTGGTGTGTGTGTTGCCCTAGATTCCCACTGAAGTATTGTGGTTTAGAAACATGTTTTAATATGCAGAGGCTTTAGGGTCGATAAGTAGGAGTGAGTCTAGGATCAATATTTTGAGAGATTGCTTCGTAAGCTGTGGATGCAAATCTAAAGCGAAGTTAAGTTTGATATAAGCTGCTAAAATTGCAGACATTTTAGTAAGCTTAAAAACTATGATTTAATATTTGTGTGCTTTATGCCTTAACTTCTAAGTGAGAAAGATTCAAGAGACTGTCTGAAGCCTTTCAAAGCCTTGGTCTCTGCCTGCCTGTCTGTTCTGTGCCTTATTGCAACTCTCCCCTTTATCTTTTAGGTTCCCAGAAAATGGTCAGTGGCCTGCAGGCAATAACCGTCTTCCTTATCTGTTCTCAGTTAATAACAAAGTGTAAATCACGAGTATCCTTCCCATCTGGATTGAGATGGCAATCTTAGTCCTTTCCTGTAAGAGGATTTGCATTTTAAGATGGAGAAAGTGATGGAGTTGCAATCAGTTGAAACTGTAGGCTAGCAAACTATTTTATCCGTTGAATAGTACCATTATGGATCTTTTCCCTTTTAGAGGAAGGAGTCATCTCTGGTTTTGAAATGTTCAAATCTATTAGAATGACAGAAGAAATATACTATGGGAATTTGTCCTTTACGCATTGCATCAACTTTGTATGAAGAATTCTTCTTGAAAACAGTTGTTTCTCACAGAACCTAGTGACAGTCCTCTGTGTACTCAGAAATGTGTGGCAGATAGTTCAGCTTCAACAGAACAGTATTGCTGCCTAGAATCTGTCCTGCTCTCAGTAAACTATTTTATAACTGAGATGTGATGTGTTTTCGCTGTTTTTAAAGCAGTGGGACTGGAGGACTGATTTGTATTTGTCTCGGAACAACCTTCTCACTGTCTGCAGTGGGGAAAAAAGAAACAGAGTTATTAGTATTGTGCAAGCACTTCATCTCCACTGGCTATGAGACGTTCTTAGCCTCTACTTTGTTGGTACTACATCAAAGCAGTAAAGCAGAAACATGTCAAATTGCAGTCTCTTCTTGATGTTGTGTTAAGGAAGCATGAATGGCTATTAAAATGAATCTGGAGTAGTATGAGCCTTCACCAGATAAAAGGTGTGTATTATTAGTGTATTTCCTCTCCCTCATTTTCACTTATTTTTTTTTTTTACCTGTGTGCCCTTATTTTTCTAGTGGACGCACAGATGCTTGATTAATACTCAGTGTTAATCAGCAGCAGAGCTACTTTTGTTGGCTACATTGCATGGGCCATTTAAAAGCTATTCCAATACTGAAAACTGTTGCTCCAAGAGGAGCTCTTTCAGAAAGATAGGATGGATGACTCAGATTCTGAGCAATCCTTTAATAGCTGAAGAATCTTCATATGTTATCCTTTCTGGAATAAACCTCGAAGATGTCGTCTCTTTCCTCCTATGTCCCCCCCCAATGATTTCTGCATGACAGTCTCAATCAAACTAGCCTTCTGTCTCAGACCAATAGATACTGAAGGAAAATGATGTTTTGGAGGATAGACTTAGCCTAGTCAGTCTCAGTCCTACAGGGAACAATCCAGAGTGATAAATTAGATCCTTGCTCCAGCCTGGTCTTTAGAATAGGGAGAACAGTCCTAGCTAATCATACCCTGCTAGATTCAATCTTTCCCACTGAGAATAACCTTGAAAGTATAACCTTGCTTGGCTATTAATCTTCACCACTTAGGTTTAGAGTACATCCACTTCACATACAAACTGGATGGAAGCTTCATTGAGGGTGTGCAGAAGGGATGAGACAAGGGCATAAAGCTTTTGGGTCTCAGGTCTGTTACTTAATGGGCATTTATAGTTTATCAGTTTTATCTTTGGTATTCAGTGTCTGTCGTTCACTAGAAATCTTTTTGAGAGTTTGATGGAACTATCTAGGGCTAAACACATACACTTTTTTCTCCTCTGGACAGATGGGAGCAACACATCAAAGGGAACTTTAGAATAATCACATACTTTTACTCTGAGTGACTTCAGCAATATTTCTGAATGCAAAGATCTTGCAGTTCTTAATTGTAAAGGACTTTTCAGGTCAGACTGGTACTAGGTTTGGCTGGGTTGGAGTTAATTTTCTTCACAGAAGCCCATATGGTGCTGTATTTTAGACTGTGACAAACTGTTGATTAACACACCAGTGTTTTCGCTGTTGCTGAATAGTGCTCACACAGTGTCAAGGCCTTTTCTGTTTCTCACTCTCCTGCCCTAGCAAGTAGGCTGGGGGTGGGCAAAAGGTTGAGAGGGGATGCAACTGGAACATCTGATCCAAACCGACTGAAAAAAATACTTCCTATTTTTTAACATCATGCACAGCAATAAAACTGGGGGGGGAGTCCAAAGTAGCTGTTGCTCAGGTTAGCCATCAGTTTGCCAGTGGGACGTGGTTAGTGATTTGGCTTGCATCACTTGTATGTGTGGTTGTGTGTTTTTCCTTTGCTTCTTTATCTTGACCTATGAGGTTTTTTTCCCCTTACTTTGCCCTTCTGATTCCCTCCCTCATCCCTCTAGGAAGCTGTGAGTGAGTGACTGGATGAGTGCTTACCTGCCATCCAGGGTCAACCCACCACAGGCTGTTTCTAGGCACGTTAAATATGTTTGAAGTAATGTAGTACTATTTGATTTTTAGGGATTTCCTCTTTGAGTTGTATTCTAGTCACAGTACAGTCTATTCAGAATACAGTCACTCTTTTCTTTTTTTTTTTCCCCTCACAGAGGTGTTTCAAATAAAATTAATTTTCTGCAGTGAATGTAACAGAGGAGGTCAGGTAGGCTTCAGTCTGTCTGCTGCATTTACATTCTCTGTATTGGGTCAAACTTGAAGTCTTGCAAAAGGAACCATTTATTTTCAGTCCTTTCTAGTCTGTGTTGAAGGTGTTCTGATTCCGGCGGTTTCCAGCTCGGAAAAAGTAATGCTGGATTTTGGATTTCATAGTAGTCATAGTAGCCATTTCTGTAACCTCTCTAATTCTCAGGAACTTTTTGTGTGGAAGCTAAAGATGTAAAGGCATGTTCCAGTAGTGCTGAAATACTCCCAAAACATCAGAAGGGGAAGAGATTCCAGTCCAAAACATGAAATTACCTCATAACTGCCTTACAAAGCATGAATTCTTACTACTTTTTGTCAAGGTGTGCTACCATTTTAATATAAGCTACTATAGAGCATTTTACTATACTTCCTTCCCTTTGATATTCTTAATATCTTCCTCATTACGTAAATTCTGCCTGTTGTTGCTTAGGCAGCCTTCCTCCTCTCCACTCCTCCTTCCTTTGGTAGGGAATTTTTGATATTTCTTCCCTTGCCTGCTACCTACTTTTAAGAAACTTGCAAATGATTGATACCCTCAGAGACCTCTATCCTTACAGTAAATTTGGCTGAAATGAAGCTGTTGTGTTAGAGTTACAAAGAGGCAGGGGCTGACACCTGAATGATATGACTAAATATCTGTCGATCACACTTTGAATACGTAGGGCATCTATCCAGTGGTAATTGTCAGGAAGGTCTGTTTTGCTTCTGAATGTTGTTATTTTGCAGCTCATATTTTGGAGTCTGACTATTTTTGCATATAGAGGACATTGTAACACAAACACCTCAGGGTTCTTTGTCTGATACGGCATTACATTTTCCTCCGCCCTTCTGGACTGAAGGGAACTCCAAAAGCAAGTGTATAAAAATGCCCATAATGATGGTCACTCAGTTGGGAAGGTAAGTGTTCTTGTCTGGTTTTTGGCTTGACATATCAAGGCTTGTGAAGGACCTCATCGGACTGTTGTCCCAGATCTGTCTTGTACTTAACAATTTAAGACTTGAAATAAACTGGGAGAAAAATCACAAACACCCAATGAAAAGTTTCTATTCATAGGACTTGTTCTGGGTTTAAATGCCATTGCAGGACAAGTTTTAAAAATGCAACTATTAATCAAATCCCTTTTTCCAAAGTAATATTTTGCCTTTCTTAAGTTAATGGGGCTGTGGTATTCTTCAAGATTTTGGAAACTTAAGATGCAGACAGATGTATTTACAGTCTGCTAATTTTCCCAGAAAATATTTTTCTATTGTTTGTGTCAAAACAATAGAAAGGACTCTCTCAATTTTTAAGAGTTCAGTGATGATTATTTTTAGCATGTGTGGGTCAGATTGAGTGGGCACTGCAGATTTTGTAGGTGAGAACATTACGCTGAACTAGAGGTGCAACAGTGGCTGCCAGTTTAAGTCCTGCAGATGTATTTACTTGTCAAGCTCACAAAAAGATGCTTCTAAGGTATGAATACCTGTTAAAGATATCCTTTAGAAAGGGCGTTTTCAGTAAACAAGCCTGTTGCCCAAAAGCTCTGTTTAAATGATTTTTCTGGCAATTTAGGAGCGTGCAGGAACAAGCAGTATATTTTTTTTTCTTGTCTGCTTTCTCAAAGTTGGCTTTGATCGTCATCTGATACATCAGGGGGCAAGAACTGCAAAGCCAGAGAGAGCTTCATGGGTGGCAGTGGATGCAGTCTGCACCAGTCGTTGGTTATTATGAAACTAGTGTTCAAATTTCATTTACCTTATAGGACATGCTTATAAAATTACTAATTCCTGAGTAAGGAATCATTAGAGCCATTACATTAGAGCTGTCTGTTAATATGAGGTAATCTTAAACCAGTATCTAAGCTTCTTTATAGAGACTAATTTTGGAATTCTATCTGTTCTTTCAAGACCATACAAAGATTATGCAGAGCAGAGGTCAAAATAAGGTTGTTTTAGTGTTACTGGGTTGTGGGTTTTTTTTAAATTGGATTATATTAAATATCTTGGAAGTATACCAGTTCAGGCTTTTGGGGAAGAGATACCTAAACTAGAGTCCCAGCAGCTTGACAGGTGCCTGCAGTGATACTTAAGGGACATATTCTCTCTGAAGAAATATGACTGTTAGTATAGCCTTTTCCCCTTTGGTTTGGCAGCCTGAACAGGGGGTACATTTGTCGAGTTAGACCTTTGCTTACTCATTTCATTAAAAGCTCCAGGTCTTACTCCCTATGAGTTTGCTGTTTCCTAACCTGTGTTGCACAAAGATATGGGTAGAACACATGGACTGATGAAACGGGTGCTAGTAAGTGTGTTCAATCAAGAATGGTTGGCAAGTGCTGAACAGAAGTATTAAACTTCTGAATGCATTGTAGTGTGCTTTTTTTGATGGTGTGTAACTTATGAATGTCTGTCTGATACTCATACTGCCTGGGGAGACCTGGAAGTAGGAGCTTTCTTATTTTATGTTAATAACAAAATTAGTCTTGCTCACTAATTAAAGATGTTAATAATGTTGATATTTTTATTGTGCACCTGGGAGCCGTGCATAAAGATGGGTTATTGCCAAGTAAACATTCAAACAGAACTTGAAATAAGGCGATGCATTTTATGTAGTGTTTTCATAAGGATAAAACTGGTCACTCTTACTGGTAACACTTTTGAGTAAACATGAATTTTTAAAAGTTTTGAATTGGTTTCTTTAGATTGTTCTGTTTAAAACTGTCATTTTAATGTTTGTATAACATCAGGTGGAAGCATCCTGAGCAAGAAGAAAAGTTAGGTTTTTGTTTTTCTATATTCAGTGAATGCTGATGTGTTCTTGACTGTCTATTTGTCAGCATTGGATGAAGTACTGGCACTGTGTGTCTTGCAATCTCCCAGTTTAAAAATTGTTGCTTTGTATAATCAGCATGGAAACAGTGGGCTCTGACTGCAGGAGTTCAAGCTTGAATGTGGTAACACAAAATACAGAATGATAAATTGGGAGTAGTGATAGATAGCTAAGGAGTTAAGGCCATATTTATCTTACAAACGGCTTGGTTATTGTGTTAATAAATTGTTTATTGTGTTTTGAAATGTTAATCCAACCTTCAATTTGAATCAGAGCAATAGTTAAATAAGTGGGGATATGTTCTCTTTAGAGCTCAAAAGTAGATTTCCAAATATTCTCTGTTCCAGATGTTTATCTATATGATAACATACTATATGTTCATATTTCAGAAAGCTTTATATTCACAACTGTATTTAAAAAGCCTTTGAGTACAAAAAATTGTTTTGAGCAAGTGAAACCTTCATTACAGTTAAATCTCTGGATTTAGCCAGCAAAATATAGAGGAATATATTTTAATTTTACAAGCTTAAATATTGTATTTTTAAGTTTGTGCACAGCAAGGTGTGTAAAGTTCCTTCTTTTTGTATAAATATCAAGACAATTTTGCAGTGTAACCAATTTATTTGTTTTATAGCTGCAAATATATGGCTGAAAGATTCAGATGTTTTATGTAGTCTTCATCAACAATGTAGCTGTAACTGCCTGAAGTTACTTAGGCTTTCTCCTCTTTATTGTATCTTACTGATGGAATCCTTTGTAGATGTGTAGACTATATCTTCCTCTTATTGATTCGTCTATGCCCATGGCACATTAGAGCTTATATTTTCTGCATCACGAAGAGCTATTTCTGCAACATTCAAGAACTGCTTTTGGCTCTTTGTTGTCATGAAATTGCCATGCATTTGACTGTGTATTATTTTAGTGAGGAAATTATATTATTACAATGGGATTAGAGGTATGGAAGTAAGATGGATTGTTGATCTCTGGTGAATAGAAAAGGTTGTTTTGTGGGATAGAACACATTCTTGTGTTCTTTTGGCGAGAGACAGTACTCTGTGTCTGTTTCCTTCCCCTTGTGGATTTTTTTTTTTTTCTCATGTGTGGTGTTTGAGTGTGGGTTCAGTTGGGCTCTGCTGTATTTCTTCAGACAAGAGACTGTACTGTGACCCCCAGCCAGCTAAAGAAAATTAAGGGGGTTTTGAGTTCTTCCATCATTCTGTTTTACTTAGGGCTACCCTTGGATTTGAATGTTCTTGCAAGAAAAGTGTAACCTAATTTAGCTAAACAAAGAATGTGTGTGGGGTGGTTGTTTTTTTCATTTATAGTTTTTTTTTTTTTCCTTTTTCCATTAAGATTAGGCAGAGTGTTGGATATTTTTCTTTGGTCCTGCCCCTATTGCTTTACTTGCATGCAGAAGGTGACCTGCTGTGGGAAATGATGTCTAAGGCTATTTAGTAAAAAATTGTAGGTCATGGCACATGGTGGAAAGAAAACTAAGCTTATTAGTGTGGAAATGCTGTCATCTGTAGTCCTTGGATATCCTACCAAGAAAAGAGGTCCTCATGCAAATGAAGTTTATTTTGAGGTTTGCTGTGGGCTGAGTTACACGTTTTTCTCCAGACATCTTGCCTTAGTTTTGGTTTCATCAATCTGCACATTTATATAAAGATGACTGTCTCGGTATAATTCATGAAGTTACTTGTTTCTGAGCTGTAAGTGTGGATGCCAATTTTACACTACATTAAACTTTCTTCCTCAAGGAGTGCTTATCAGGTAAACCAAATGAAGTAAAAGAGAGATGACAGAAGGCTGCTGCAAGTGTAAACTTGGGTCAACATTCACATCCTAAAGAGGGGAACTAACAAGACTTCTCTGGAAGTGTTAAATGCTTTTTGCAATACCATTCAGAACAATTAAATATAGAAGTGGTGGCTAACATCATTTCATAGAAGCCTTTTGCAAAGGTTTGTTAGCTTATGGTACAAGAGCAGAGAAATTGCGGAGGATGTGATTTTGATCAAATTTTGTAATGTGATTTGTTAAAATATATAGACATATTAAAAACCGGCAGGGACCCCTGACTTTTACAAAAGGAAATAAAGTTTGAATTCTTACAGGACTTGATTAAAAAAACCCAAACACAACCCCAAACAAAAAACCAAAAAACCCCCAAAAATAAAAAAAAAACCCCAACCCAACCTAAATAAACCATTTTAGGAAGAATTTTGTTTTAGACTTGTTAGCACACAACAAAGAATAACAAACCTTAAGGAGACAATTACCATATTTACTTCAGTCCCAAGAAAAAAAGCTTTTTTCTTCAAACTGTTTTATGTGTTCACATATACAGTTGCTAGAAACAAAATACACTACTGAGATCCTCGTAACCAAATAGTCCAGAGTATTCATGACTTTCTAGAGCCAACTAGGGGGGAAAAAATAGCAGCTTCTGATTTCATTGTGTATTGAAGTTGGAGAACATTTATGTATTTCTGTAGCTGGGTTTTTTATTGCTTTTGGTAGACTATTAGGAGTTTTACCCAGCAGTTAAAGAACGTTATTTAATGTGCCAAATAACCTTGAATTTGTAACGTTTGAAAATGGGGATTAAATATCCCATAGCCATTCATTTTGCAGTCTGCTGACACTTCCTTGGGAAAAAAAAAAAAAAGCTAGTGTAAACTGCAGATCAGCAAATTCCCTGCTGTTAGGCTTACAACTTCCCTGGTTTTATAATTATGCACAGCTGATTTTCTTTAAAATGGGTTTTCACATGCTCATTGGTGCAGTGCGAAAGCACCTTGCGGGGAAGCACTGGGTTTCTCTCTGCCGGGCCGTGTAACGAGTCCCTTGCTGCAACATCTTGCCCCTCCCCTAAGCAACCAGCATCCACCGAGCATAGTGGCTCTGCTGGAGTTGCTTCTGTTTTCATGGAGGAGATAGCAGACCTTGCACTGCAGCAGGTGGAGCTGCCTCGGTGGATCTAACCCTGGGCTCTGGCTGAGAGGATCCGAGTATTACTTTGGGCCGCGAGACAGTTGTCGTTTCAAACTGACACTAACATAATTAAATCCAAAGCTGGCTCGAAAATTTTAAAAATGGACACAGGATTTTTTCTTTGCTTTTTTTTTAAAGATCTGATTTCTAACACGAAGCAAAATTCTTCCTGAGGGATTCAACCTATTTATATCAAGGCTTATTTTTGAACACTATGGACCTAGATTAAATGTCAAAGACAGGCAGCAAGCAGCGCTTACAGAGGCATTTTTCTGGAATCTCAGTCACGGATCGATTGAAGTGCACAGGGTCTGAAAAAATGTCTCCTAGCATAAAAAACTTGGATTGTTTTTCTCCGATGCTATGCCACTGTAAAGTAGCATGTACCAACAACACAATATCTTTAATGTTTGGATGTAAGGTGGGTCTAAAAGGACTTTCCTGGAAATGTAAGCTGCATTTAGTGAATGATTGCCTTTATGTCTAATGTAGCTGTACCTTACATTGCTGAGTAAATAGTGTGTATTTTGTTCCGTGCCTTACTTGATTATCAGAGCTCGTGGTGATTGTGACAAGTAATGAATTATTATGCCTACTGTTTAAAGATACCTGTGAACAACATTTTGAATTTACTGAATGCTGCATGTAAAATGTCGTCATTCTCCATTAATCAGCATTAATCATCATGTAATCAGTTTATTGCACTTGGCTTTCATTTTCTTCAGCTGTAGAGAATTAAATACACAGGAGACTTGCACTGAGATGCAGGGCTGGAAATGCCTCCTGACATCATATTGATGGAAGCAATTGTTAGTGGCAGGTTTGGGTTTAACAGTGCCCTCAGGCATTTAGTCATTTTAGGACTACATCAACTGTTTAGGTTTCAGAGTAATAAAACATATGTAATTTGGTAATCCTCAGAATAGTAAACAATATATTCAGTGTTGTGTCAAAATTCCTTTTTTCAGTAAAATCAATGTGCAATGTGAAGGATATAATGAGAACATGAAGTACTGGAAAGCCCCTTTAAAATTAAAGGCGTATGTATGTGAAGTTAGTTTTGAGACCAAGATTCAGAAATCTTTCTCTCCAAAAGTAGTTTTGCGTATTCAGTGTTTCCAAGTATCATTATGTTTAGCCAAAAATAGCTGAACTATATTTATAAACTGGGAACAGTTCTGTGTATGGATACACATGCATGCATATATGCATACGCGAGTAATACTTTTTTTTTAATATGTCTAACACAAGATGTTGAATAAATGTCACCTAGGTTGGGAGGGAGGAGTCTAAATTTTTATGAATCTTCTGATAGTGTGAATGATTTATTATGAAACTTTAAGTCAGATGCTTTATTTCCAGGAGGGAAGAATTTGCCTTGTTTTAAATCTACTTGTGTTTCATGTGTCCAAAGCATTTTTCAATTGGAAATATGTATATATGTATTGATGCAATTTGGAAACAATTTGCTATAAAACTAAGATTCCTTTCCTTCTTTTTGTGGAACTGCACATCCCTTTTTTTATTTATAAGATATTCTCATGTTTAAATAATAAACTTGGGAAGAAAGCTGTAGAATGAAAATACCATCTTGATTTTAATTTTGCCAGTTGAACTGCAGAGGAGAGATGCTGTTCACTTTAAGACCAAACTAAAAATATCCAGCAAACATCCAGTATCCACTTCAGGCATTTTGTGTCGGATCTGAGCGATGGCGGCATTTTTCTACTGTACTTGTGTGTCAGCGGCTCTCGGTCTGTCGGAGCGCCTCCGTGCCTGCTTACCTTGCTCTCCTTCCGTGCACCCGGGGCACTGGCTGGAGGGAACCCCCCACTGGCACTTGGCTGGCAGGCAGGGATGCCAGGCGTGGGGAGAGGGATGTGAAGCACCTCGTACAAAAGAGTCGGCAGAATTCTTTATTATTACCTCTACAAATGTCTTTTGGTTGTATGCTAGTAAGAAGCGTATCTTACAGACCAATAGTTTCTTGACTAGCCTAGTAGTGTCGACTATTCATGCCCAGGCTTTAAATAAGCATGTATTGCTATTAATACAGAGTGGGTACTCCATACTATCTACATCCCGAATGAACTGTGAAGGATTTGGGCTTAAATAGTATGAACTGCTGGTACTGCAGAGAGATTTTGCACTAGGCACTTGCTGATTTTTGAAGAAAAGTTGCAGGGTTGTATTGCACTAAAAATACAGTACTCTTGTCCTCTGAGAAGATAGCCTTTGAATGAAGAAAGAGTGAATATTTAAGTGACAGCGTGAAACAGTAATACAAGATTACCCGTTCAGTCCTTTACATCAAAAAACAATTAATTTCAGACAAGTGATCCTATGAAATACAGTGCTTTCCATTTTCCTGCACTGTTTTCTGTGTTTCCTGCACTGAACCACATATGAAAAGAATATCTGCAATCTGACTGTTCCTTCTTTGGTCTGTCTTCCTTGGCATTCTGGAACAGGTGAACTTCTTCATTACAAATATTTCTGTTGGTTTTGGAAATGTGTATATGCATCTTAAATTGTATTGTTTCTGGATATCTATGAGATGAAGCATTACATAAATACTTACATTTAACACTAGTTGTGCACTTTGACATATGATGGAACACTGTGACCTAAATAAACATGTTATAAGCAGTTTTATTCAAGATACAATGTCAAACTGGAACTGTTCAAGGGGGTGAAATGCCTTATGTTTTTGTCTTAGCTCTAATTATTGAAAGAAAAATTAGTGCTTTTATTGGAGAATGAAGCAATTAATTACTCAAAGTACTGGACTTGTGTTTAAAAAAACCCCACAAAATAGCCAGCCAAAACCCAACACAAACATAAAGATCAAAAAACCTGTTCTAATACTTAAATTTGTTCAGTTTATCATATGTAGAGGCCTAAATTGAAAATAATACTAATGTCCTATTCCATGATCAGTGAAGGAGTTCTGAAAATACACAAACACGTATCCTCTTTTCTTACATTACTGAAGTTTCTTTTGTAATCCACAGACTTTCAGCTTTTCAGTGTGAATTGCTGTTCTGCTTGCAAAGAGACTTTATTTGGCTTTCATAATCTTCCTGGTTTTTAAAACCAAAGTTTCCAAGCTAACTTTGGTTCTGCAATAGTGGAGTGTATCTTTTGTTTTGTGTCCTTTTCTTTTCCTCTGCGAGGAAGGCACTATTTTCCTAAGCACTAATTTCTGTTTAGACTACAGGGAATACTTGTGAAAATGCATCAGTATCTTATATACTGTTAATTTTGGATTAGTTTTCTTTTAGCAGGATTGTGCGAAATTTAGCTGTATTGTTGCTCTTGTTGTAGAACTGTTGGAACTTATTTTCTGCTGCATGGATTTCTGTCTGCATGTCAGAGTTGTGAAGGTTGGTTTTTGGGTTGTTGTGAGGAGCGCTGTGGGTATTTAGATTTTTCTACTTATCTGCTTTTGACATATTGCATCCTAGTCCTTTTATGCAGGAGTGGAGATGTTGAATGTCAAACTGTGTTTCCTAACAGCTTCAGTTGATGGAATGATCTTTTGAAGGGTCCTTTCAGATTTAGTTTGAAAGTGGAGCAGTGACTGAACAAGGGCAAGTATTTAAACTTGGGGAGTCGGGTGCAAATGGTGTAAAGCCACTTTGTTTTATCATGCCGCCTGTTCGTACTGCATCAGGGAGAGGTCTGACCCTTTGAGCTTCTATATATCTATCGAATCCAAATGGTTACTTATTAAAGTCCTTGCTTATTCTTAACCTCTGTCAGAACTTCTACAGTGAAAATTAAAACTTACTTGGGGGTAGACTGTGTAAGTCAGGCTGCATGTTTTCCTGGGTTTTGTTTGAAGTTTTTATTGTTTAAAATGTGCAGTAACGTGGAGGTCCTGTTGCTGGGTGGGGAAGAGTTAAAATCTGTAGGAGAAAAGAAGTGAGTACAGGGTCAACTTCACGAATTTTTTAATTTGTTTTTTTTAAGCACCCTTTCACTCTTATATTAAAACTGTTTTAACACTGATTATTTTTTTGGTGTGTGTAGAGAAGCAAACTTGTTATCATGTAAGACAGTGTGAGTCTAATATGAATTGGATTTTGACACATCCCATTTTGAGATCTGTAGTTACTGCTGTCTTGCACTTTGTCATTAAGTTATTTGGTAGTTAAGGATGTTCTTGCATAATTAATTTTCTGTCCATGAATCTCTGGAATAACAGTATTGCATGCTGTTGTAGATATGGGTCACCATTTCAGGGCATGAGGTTGTTTAAGTGTTCTTTAAATAATTTTATTTCATTTCTGTTTCAGTAAGATTTCTCATTAAAATATCTTTAAAAATAATAACTTAATTATCTCTAGGGGTAAGTTATGTATCCCTCTGTTGGAAATATCTTTTTAAAATACAGGCATGAGCTTAGGTAGACTAAAGTGAACCCTTTTAAGAATGAGTTTCCTAAAGCTTTTCAGGGCTTATTCTGTGAACAGATGATCTGTATTCTGAAAAGCAGTGCTATAAAATGTCCACAAAATCCTTGTTTGTCCTGCACATTGTTACAGATACCTTGTTCATCTTTATTTTTGTCTTAACTCTGCTAGGCCTGAGAATTGAAGTACGGAGGCTGTGGGCCTCAACAGTTAACACACTGAATGTTCCACCACCACCCTGTGGTGAATGTAGACCATCTTCTCATCTCAAGAAAACTAGCACTGGTTTATTAAAGTAAATGGATTTTTCAGTACTTGACACCAGTAAATAATTTAGTCCACAGGGCTTGGTTGACAGGTCAAAACTCATTGAAGGTGTAATTTAGCCTGAAGAAATTTTGTTAACTATGTTGTAATCTGACCTGAAGAAATTTTGTTAACTATGTTGCATTAGCAGAGATATGTTTTTAATTGATATTTACACACCTGTATACCTGCAACTGAATCCTTTATGGCAGTATCTCTATCAGAATTATGTGTTAAATGTTTAGCACTTGGTTGCTTTGGACTTTAAATTATGAGTTATACACCAGTCCATGAAAGATACTTAAAAATTCTTAAATTCTTAAAAATACTTAAGTCGCTTGGCTAGTACCTAATTGAGTGCTGGGAAACTTCCAAGGTATGCAACAGGTTCAGAGCTGCTTTGCCACATCTGCCTCTTTTTCTTCCCTTTCATCTGTCTTGCCCATTGCTTGGCTGACTCTTCTAAGCTAGGGTCTCCTTGTTGCCTGAATTTGGATGCAGGATTGAATTCTGTTGGTTGTAAGTGGAGAAATGGTCTTCTGCCACGATGAGATGGGCTGGTCCTACTCTCTACCTGCTTTTCTCCCTACTGTGCCAGCACCACTGCACGTCTTACCTTGCCATGAGCCACTTTAGGGAATTAAAAAAAAAATCAATAATGCTAGAATAGGGAACAAACATTCTGCTGGATTAGCTTGCTCAGCACCTGCGTTCAGATGTGTGCTAGCAGCTGTACATCGTAACCAAGAGGGATTGAACAGGTCCCACTGCTTCGGACAGTAGCTGCCCTTTGAGTGAGCTAGGCTGCATTGTGAGACCCCTATGGAGGGTACCTTGCACAGGATTTCACTTCATATGTAGCAGCAGAATTAACTTGGCATGGCTGAAACAGTTGCCTGAATTCTTGTTCAAGGGATGGCAGCTCCTGGGAGAGGAAAGGAATGGGCAGTTTTGAATGGCGGCTGTTTGACCATGCCAGATCACTTGAATGAGCTGGCTCAGTCAACAGGTGTAGTATTTCATAGGCCACACTCCATAGTAAAGCAGTACAAAGCAGTTCCACTTCTGTGGAAAATTAGCTGTTATAAGATACAGTAATTTGCTTTACTTGACGCACTTTGCTCAAAAGTAATTTCAGCAAATTGCAAGGATAGTGTGCTACCTTTCAGGGTAAGTATGGTGGATATTAAGTTTGCATGTACCTTGTGTCCTTGTCTTCTGTTTGCACTTTGAAGCATTATCCTCCAAGTATTTCAGTTAGTGTATTTTAAACATTAATTCTGGTGGTTTTAATAGTAGTTTCAAGTTGTGAAACATTTTGCAAATAATAATAAAGTCAATCTTGAATATTGCATCAAAATCCCATTAGCAATTCACATTTAAGATGTTTTTTTTTTTTTGAGAAGCTGATAGCCCTTGTCAGGGCTTCATATGGGAGAGAATCTTTTACCACAACATTTTTTCATTTTTAATCTAAATAATGACATACTGATCTATGAACTTCATAAACACTATGTTATTACAAGAACTGACACACTGTATAATGTAAACATATGGTTCTTAATGAAATCTAGAGCCTGTTTACACTCAGGCATGTCCAAACACCTGTTTCTAATAATGTGTCTGTTTTCAGGAAAAAAAAAAAGGTGATTCTGTGCTTTGCCTAAAGGTATTGACTGTTATGTAAAGGAAGTTAATTTTGATTGACCTGTCACTATTTTTTTTTTTTTTCAATAAAATTGGAATGATCCACTTCTAGCTTTTCACAGGATCTTGTCTGAGATGATCTGGGAACTCAATCCACTTTCAGGTCTTATTTTCCTGTATTTCATAGCCAAATAGAAGCTTGAGTTCTGGCAGGGACATCTTGGATCACAAGTGCAGCCAAATACTGCCTTCACCAGCCAAGCCGGCTCCTTTAAGCTAGTAGACACCCTACTCTGTGTGGTGTTGCAAGACATTTTTCTGTGCTTCTTGAAGCTCTGATACTTGTTTTCTCTACTTTCCAGTGTGATAATGTTCACTTGTATTTTTGGCTAACACTGTTCTTTAAATGATAATTCTTCCCTGTTTCTGATGTTTAACATGTCTGCTCTCAAGAGTTAATGTCAAGGGTTTTGTTTTGATAAGTTAAAAACAAGTCAATCTCAGAAAATACACAAATGGCAGGAGTTTAAGGCTGAGCAATTTAGCATCTCACTGCTGCAGGGCAAGAAAGAAAAAGAACTTCTACCTTCTGCTAGTAGTGAGCTGTTAAGTTGGCTTGGTCATCTTGTGAAACCTCTCTGCTAAAGATTTGAAAAATTAGGTCTTTTTGAGTAATCATTGCAATTTTCCACAACTATCAGCGTTCACCATCTCTCCTTTGCTATCCAGCTAAGGAGAAGGTATTGGAAGTGTTTGGAGGTTGATTATTGTAATAACAGAACTCTTAATGTTCTTGCTTTCCTCTTTGGAATTATTTCTTCTGCCTTGTGCTTCTCTGCTAATCATTGGGTTTTGTAGTGAAGATATGCTTGTATTGCTTCTACTTCATAATTTCTAATACTTAAAGAGCATAATTTTTCTCATATAGTAGAACTTTGTCTCTTACGGTTTCAGCAATAAAGGGTTTAATTGAGTAGGATGGATAAAGGTTTTTTAAACTTTTTTAAAGTACAAAAATAAAGCATAGTTATAACTTCAAAGATCTGTGACATCTCATCAGTTACTGGATAAAAGAAACTGCATCTTCCATGTTTGCCTGTATGTGTGTGGTTGGGTGTGGGTTTGTTGCTGCTGTTTTGGGGTTTGGAGGCAGGGGTGGGGATGGTATACTGTAGGGCAGGCTGTGACTGTGTAAAGTGCAATGGGTGAGGAAAGCGTAAAGCTGCAAGTTGCTCCTTCAGAGTTAGCATAAGTTAGCTTGTCTCCCAAGAAATCTTAGTGTTGGCAGAATGACATGGCAGGGAAGACAAGAACAAACAAATCCTTCCTCTTTCAGTGTGAGTCAATTATGTGACTTCAGCTGCCCCATTTAACCACTTGTTTACTAGCAGAAGTCTGCAATATTGCTATATAATTAGTCTGCAGAAGACAGAATAGACTGATGTATGTAGCTCACTTCCAAAAGCCAGCGATCCTGTCCTGATTTCCCGCCTCCTTTAGCACTGTCCCCGGTGTTCTTTGAGTCCCTGCCTGAATCGGGGCCAGTAATCCAGTACAAGCCTGACCTAGCAAAGAAGGAGGAAAAAGTGGGCAATTGTCTACTGATTGGAGTGCCAGAACCAAAGAAAGGAAGGAGATATGGTGCCTTCCCCAGGGTTTGGGTGATAGGGAAGAGTGAGAGACTTCTGTTGCTAGAAGTTTAGCTGTCCTGTTTGGCCATGCTTAGAGGTTGTTTTTTGCTGAATAGACAAAAAGTTGTCTTCCTGCAAGACAAGCACACAGAGGTGGGTGGGCAGGAAATGAATGGGTTACGCATTACAGGAATTGGTAACTGATGGATCATGTCAAGCGGCTTGTTTGTAGTTTGTCTTGTACACTTCAACTTTGTAATATTGCAGGACTCTTCTGGGAACGGCAGGGATCTTTGTGGCAGCCTGAAATCATACTTTTGTGTAACTATTAACAGGGTTGGTTGTCCTGTACTGTTTATTAGGTACTGCCTTGGTGTAGTGCTCATGTGGATTACTTGCCGTGACGTACTAGATTATGATGTAGAAGTGACTTACTAGGATGGCGATTATTTTTTTATTTAAATTGTAGCACGTAAATCTTAAAACTCTGTTTAAAAAAAAAAACCCTCAAGGAAATGTCTTCTATCCTAGATATACTTTATTAATAATGGGAATAGCTTTTTCCAAGTTTGAAACTTACATGCTTAGAAGGTCTTTCTGTTGCTTTGATGACATGGTATGCTTTCCCTGTAAACTAGTAGCACCTATGTATGTACTCTGGAGTACAGTAGTAGCATGTGAAAGTGATCGTGGTTATAAAATGTTGGGGTGTATCTTACAGGCACAGTAAACCCTGCTGGAAATGTTACATGACTTCAGATTTCAGCTTTAGTTTTAACTAGCAATAAAATGTTTGGACTACCTTAGAGTTGGCCAAGACTAGAAAGGTGAAATTGGGAAGCTTATATTTAAGTATGTTTGTAATGTGAGCCCATGATAGCTCTGGAGTTTGCAGGTGCTGGATGAGCAGTTAACTTTGGTCTAGAGAACAGGTGAATATTATGTATGCTTCTGATTTCATTAATAGCTTTTACTAGAGATCTGCAAGTGCGGATGCAGCACAGTGTGACTAGAACTCATCCCTTGTGGCTAAGTAATAGGTTCTGGTTTTTGAAATTGTATGTAAGTTAACAAGACTGAGCCTGAATAATGTCTTGTGTTTCTGTTTGAAGACTTACTTGGTCAGGAAGCTTAATCTGTCTAGTAGCAAACCCACATTTTATTATTTCATAATGAAGTTAGCAGTAGTGAATCGCTATATTGATACCCCAGTATAAAAGCTGACAAAACCCACTTTAGACAGGTGTGCTAAATTGGAAGTATAGAAAAAGCTTTTGAGGTTGACAGTTTTTAAAGACAAGGTGATAAATCCAGTTGGTACTAAGAGTTTCTGCTCTTAGTGAATAGTGTAGTGTTAAAGTGTTTGTAAGAAAACAGTAAAAGGAAAAGTTCTTTGGAAAAGG
The DNA here is from genome assembly GCA_013398295.1 of Chionis minor. NCBI lineage: Eukaryota > Metazoa > Chordata > Aves > Charadriiformes > Chionidae > Chionis > Chionis minor. The sequence goes on from VZSF01006618.1 coordinate 338,142, forward strand.
CTTTGGGGACATACTACTGTACACAAATAAGCAAAAGAAAATTAGGTAGATTTATAATAGTTGCAGGTGCAACTAGAAAGGCTGGAACCTTTTTAGACAGCATCAGTCTTTAAACTAAAAATACTAATTTAAACTTTGTTCCTAGATTTTATTGCCTTGAAGTCAGTATGATCAGAAAATAACTATTTCTGCCTCACCTAGATTTTCTGGATAATCTTTTCACACTTCTGTGGTGTACTGATCTTTTTCTATAATTTTTTTTCTTCAGAAATACCGCTATCAGGATGAAGATACACCTCCGCAGGAGCACAGCTCTCCACACATTACCAATGAGGTGACGGGTCCAGAGCTGGTTCATGTATCGGAGAAGAACCTGTCACAAATTGAGAATGTCCATGGATTTGTTTCCCATTCTCATATTTCACCAGTAAAGGTAGGCATTTATTATAAGAGTGAACTCTTTTGATATACTCTCCAGGGATATAACTTTGGGGGAGGGGGGAAATGCACCTGCTTCTCTTTTTTTTAAAGGGACTGCTCATTTGTAAAATATGCTTTGTAGACGTTAAGGCATTGACTTAGTTCTACACATTCTTACTAAAAAGGATGATAGTAAAATGTTAAGCTAACAAATATAGGTAACTTAAGGTCTCAGGTGTAGTTGTGATAGGTACTGTGGTTACTGTGGTCAGTTACATTTATGGGTTTTCTATGAGGATCCTGTAGAATCAATTCAGAGTTTGTTTCCAGTAAATATTTCACTTGAGGACCTATGTGGAAAATGTAATAAGCCAAGTGTAATACATAGCCCTGAAGCTTTTCAGCATACAGCAGCATTACTCTCAAGACAACTCCAGTAACTTCAAAATTAAAAATTAAGAGGATAAACGGAGTGTGAGGTTTTGCGGGGGCGGGGGCTGTAGCAGGCAGTTTTATGTGCTGGGTTAGCTGGGAGATGTAGCTGAATAATTTTCAGAATAGTGTATTATTTTAGTGTGCCAGGCTAAACACTGTTTTCTATAACACTTCTGAGTCCTTACGGCTTTGTAGAACAAGTGGAGAAATTACATGATACGAATGAGTATTCGGGCATTAGAATGATGAGGTGGGCTTACATTATGATAGGCCTACATTTTGGTATTTTTAGCATGAATTGTTGGTGTGTGGCAGTATCCTCTGTGACTGAAACTGGCAGTGTACTGTAATGAGTGCTGCTGTATGTTAAGAAAAAAGTTGTTTTGAATTTAGTTACATTTCCAGAATTTTTTATAATGAAAAATCTTGTTGAATGTATCAGCTCTTTATAAATGACTTGTAAGTATTCTGCAGAGGAACCAACTGTAGTGGGTGGGTGTGTTTAGTAATTATGTTCCAGCTTTTCTAACATTTTTAAAATGTATATGTTGGTATTGAACACAGTTATTTATTTTTACTTATAACTCTATAAGGAACTCTCTGTGTGTTTCCATAGTCTTCAGAAATTAGGCAAGCTGAATTCTTTAAGCCCTAGTGAATAACATTTTTGAAGTGGGCTATATTGACCTCTGAAGAGCCTTCTAAGAAAGCCAATATGATAAACCTTTCATTTTGAGAATGATGAGGACCTCAATCTTCTGTGGCTTATGAAGGTAGACACACAGTAACACACTTTCACATGTACAATTCCCTGAATTTATTGATACTCAGAAAGTAATACATCATATTTTGTGTGCAGTCATTAAAAATTTAAAAAAACCCTCACCCTCTGCCTCTCGGGACTTAAGATCAACTGTTTATTCACAAGCTTTTCCTAGCTCATAGTGCAGTTAGTCTTGCATTTCAGAAAGCATAAAGGGGTTAAAGAGGCAAACTGTAAAGCTGTCTGTAATAAGTGATCAAGTATAATGCATTTCACAATCCAGAAACTCAGAAATAAAAATGTGTATGTGTCAGAATGGGTATGTGTTGTGGTTTAACCCCAGCTGGCAGCTAAGACTATGCAGCTGCTCGTGCAGTTCTCCCTCTTCCCCCCTAGAAGGGCAGGGAGAAAAGGAGGGGAAAAGAAAGGGGGAAAAACCTCATGGGTCGAGATAAAGACAGCTTAATAGAACAGTAACAGAAAAAGGAAAATAATAATAGTAAAAAATATAAGATAAAGTAAGGCAACACAAGTCACTCTTACCACTTGGTGAATTGGTTGCCCAGCTCCTCCGAAGCAGGGATGATGGATTCCCGCCCCCTGGTCAATCCCCATTTATACTTCAAGCATGACATCTATGGTATAAAATATTCCATTGGCCATTCCATTGTCCTGTCTATATTCCTTCTCAGCTTCTGTGCAAAGCTGAAAAAAGTCCTTGAATAGTAAAAACATCACCCAGGAATAACTGAAACAGTATGAATTATTGACATTCCTTTCGTACCAAATCTTAAATACAGCAATCACTAGAAAGAAAATTAACTCTATCCCAGCTGAAACCAGGACAATATGTGAGACTGAAGATCTATTTCTTGGAACTGACTAGGTGGTATTTCATTGTACTTGAGGCTATTCAAAGGGCCATAATTGCTTTGGTTTGTTTCTGGTTGCTTGGATCTAAGGGAAACCAAACTACTCAGAATAGTTCCTGTGTTTGACTTTATTTCAGATTATTTTTGCAAATAGCCAACTACAGAAATAGGCAAGTGAGGATTTGATATTGGCATTATTAACATTCCGTGGAAGATGACTTACTTTCTTACCTCTCTGTAGTATGAGTGGTCTGTACCTTAGAGAGACCCTACCAGACAGTCTCCAGAAACAAGCAAGGCTTGTATTTATAGTGTTATGTGGGTTCCTTAATTATCTGTTTCAACTGAGCTTTATTTAACTACTGTAAGTTTCTGTAAAGGCACTGATGTAAAACCCAGAACAGTTCTACAGAAATAGATATGAATGATAGTACTCTGCCTTTCCCTGCTCAGATGTGATCCAAGCTGAAAACTTTTTTGTTTTCCTGGGGTGTGTTGAATATACAACTCTGCTGCACTGTTCTGGAAGAAAGAAACCACATCTCGTTTAAACTATTCTGGAAATAGTTACACAGCCTGTACGTATAATTACAAAATAGTGAGGCCTCTTCAAAATACTGTGTGTCTTGAGTCTCTGAGGAGGATTAGTGTTATCTTTCTCAAATAGGTAAGTGCTGGGAAATCACCATGTTAGGAAACAACGTGTGTTGTGCAACTCATATTACCGTTTATACCATACATCTGATTTTGCGGGACTATTCACTCTGTTAATTTCAAAGCAATGTATGGTAGGACTGAAATTTCTCCGAGCTTTATTCGTCTTTAAACTGGAGTGGGTGCTCCAGAGGTCAGTTGTTTACCATCATTTTGAGGAGCTTTGAATTCTGATGCTAAGTTGGCTGCTGGGTTGCGTCTGTCCTGAAGAAGTCAACTTCTTTGCATAACTCATTTATAACCAGAGTCTGAGGGTCTTAAGAGTGGGGTATATCCATAGTTTTATAGGCCCTGAGGATCTTTATGGGACCTTCTAAAGTAAAATGCCTTTGAGCTCACAAAATTTCGCTCGGGACATGGTTTGCTAATGTAACTGGAATAAATGCTGTTAAAACTTGAACTCAAGAATGTCAGGGGAAAAAACCCCAAGGTTGGTATTCTATTATTAGCATAGCTGGTCCTCTGTTCATTTGGCCTGATGATCTACAAGATGTTCATAGTTTTAGCATAACTCATGCTGAAGATGAATTTAGCACCCAGGTCTGAGTTAAGAGTGCTTTGCATTATTTATTTGGTAGGTTGGCTTGATGCACTGTGTAGGGACTAGGTTTTGGTAATATACACGAACTTGATTAGCTTTGTTCAATAATACATTTGCTTAAGGAAACTAAATGTAATAGAGGATGTGTGTTTTATTATCATAAAAAAATGAGAAGATTTAAAAAAAATGTTAAATGCGCTTGAAGTTTCAAATACAATTACTAGTTTAAAGAACAAATGTAAACAGTGGTTTATGATGGTATACTGCTTTTTAAGAAATGCTGCAGAGGGCAGTAGAATCAGATTTTGAGGAATACCTTATTTTATAGCAAGCCCTCTGCATTCTAGACCAATAATACAAAACACGAATAGAAAATAGTGAAGGAGAGATGCCTGGTTTTGACTAGTTTACATTTTGTTCTTGAGAGAAGCTTTCCAGTTTTCTAGTACTTAAAGCAACTTTTACAATTTGCTTGTACAGGTGGATGATTTTCAAAGAGCAGCTTTCAATGACCAAAAAGACAAATGTGTATTGTAAATTTTAGAGGATGAGCATATGAACACTATTTATCAAATGTTCCATATTAAGTATTGTGGTAACTCAAGGTGGTTTGCCTTCTTGAGAGGGATGGGCTACCCCAGATTCAGGTTGGGGTCAGATGTTGCACGTTTGCAATTAGCGTGAAATAACTGATACTAGCTGTACTGATTTAAATGTTAAGCATGAGACAGGGCTTACAGGTTTTGTCTTGTTAGGGTGGAGCTTTGTCAGTTTAAGAAGAAATGTGTGCTTCATATGTCTGAGCATCAAAGAAGTAAATTTGACGCAGGAGATTTCACGTCCTCTGTTCCCTATTTAATACTGTGCGAAGTAGAACTCTTCTTAATTCTGTAAAACAGCTCTTTTTTTTAGTGTTTAATGGTGGAGAGTCTTGAACAGATAGTGAAAATGGTCAAACTTCAAATCCTTCACAAATAGTCTGTCCCAAAGATTTTAATGAAAATTTTCAGTAGATGGGCAGGTACTACCAGAATTTCCTCGATATGAGGTTTCCAAATTCCGCATAGAAACCTGCAATTGCAGTGTAAAGCTCCTTGACTTATGAAATAAAATGTGATTAAATTGAGTAGACTTTGATGTAATTGAAGCAATATATTGCTACCGAGATTGACCACTAGATGGTGATGCTACAGAAGGATTTATTTCAATTTTAAAACTGAATTTAGCTTCTCTATATTATCTTCAGATTGACACTTGGAATTTAACATTAGTTTTTTACTAAATAGCTCCAACCAAGTGAAATATATTATAGATGTGATATGTTATCAAACAAGTTTAAAAATTGTGGAATGGAAGTTGGAGTCTTCTATCAAAGAGAAAAAGCTTTGAGTAATATATTATTACAAGGTTTTAAAGTAATGGCTCATGATGTAATGAGACCAAAAAAAAGGTCTTAAATTGCACTGTTCTTTATTTAAAGCAACCTCTGCATGAGAAAAAATATTTATAGCTCTGTATTTATGATGTAGTATGGCAATTCAATATTTGTGTAGACTTTGATTTGGGATTGTATGTATTTCTGTATATGTTTGTGTATTATCTGTTGGTATTGGAGGCTATTATATCACTTGTAATACAGAACCTCCAAAGGAAACATGCAATGATTTGTAAACTACTAAATATATCTTGTACTGGAAAGATACATAATGACTAGTGTGATAAATGTTAAACTTTAGCACGCTCTCTAGTAAGTTCTTAGAAGTGCAATATTCATTACAATTCCTATTAAAAATTAGTACAAGGCATTTTTTAGAGAGCTTTCCAAGTATTTGGTAAGTTTATAAATGATATTATGGTGTGGCTGCCTGCAGTAACAGGAAGCTGGACTTACTGATTAAGAAATGTCTTTTCAGTTCTATTTTCTTCAACCAAATCTTTTTTTACTGATCTGTCTCTGGAGATTGTCACTGTAAGAAAAATGCTTGCACTTGGTTTGTTCCTTACACTCGTAGGAGACATTGACAGCTGAACATGAATGTTCTAGCTGGAACTTTGTACTAGCTTTATTAGTCTAGTAAGGTATTATTATGGACTGAATAGCACAACCATAAGGAACTAAAGGTATTTTACTGGCTGAATTTTCGGCCTCTTTAAAACAGCTTTGTGCACTCATCAGTGAAGTAGCAGAACAATCCAGGAATGTGAGAAATAGATTGGGGGTGGGGTGAGGGAGTATGTTAATCTTTAATTTATAGTTACGTAATTATGGACTCTTGTACATATTTCATGCAACGCAGTTGGCTCCTTTACTGGTCTAATGTGTTCACAGAAATGATCATCTCTGCACAAGTGATGCTGGGAAAAGCCAGCACTGAGCAGGTCGGGCAGTGTAGTGATTGGCCTCTTGCATTACCGGTTGCCTGTTTGATCTCATGCAAAGACCTGTCATTCTGGCTGAGTGCTGTTACATTCTGCTAGAGTACTCAAGCTTCAGATAATACAGTAAAAACCTCCACTTCCCTGTACCAAAGATATCTTTAAAAAATGTTTTAGACATGTAGATTAATGCTACTTGCCCATTCAAAGCACAGGGGTAGAGTCTGTGTTGGTTATGTAAAGTTATTTCAGTGCAGAAAGCTATGACTTCATAATATTGTGACATTAAGTGCAAATGAGTTGCTGTTTTCCTGTCTTTGAACAGTGAAGTATTTCAAACTAAGGTGGAATACTGTTCTGCACTGAAAAAAGATGAAAGTTTTACCTCCAAATTTTAACTAGGAGAATCTTTTTGCCCAAGTGAAACATCTTGGTACTGGGTTAGAAACTGATCTCATGATGTGTTGAATACCTTTGAACCAGTAGCTTTGTCCCATGACAGTGCCCCTCTGCCTTAGCTGTGTTTGCCTAGCAGCGTCAGATCTGGGAGAAATAAAACTTATTCAGGCTCAGTTTGCATTAGAATGACAGTAGTCCTTTATTAGAGTAAAAGCAGTAAAACAGAGCTCTCTGAATCTCTGAACTTTTGGAGTTTGGGATGGTGTAGTGGGAAGGGAAGGATTACTCTGTGCTTACGCTATTAGCTACTGAGCCAGGCAGTAGGTTAGTTGGGCATTTTATTTGACCTAATGCTGCAATTATGTGCTTGTTGGATAAGTACGATCTCTAGCCTAACCTTTCCTCTTGCTTAGAAGTAGCAGCCCCTGTTTTTGTGCCAGATACCTTCCACGTAGTGTAGTGTGCACATCCTTTCAAAAAAGTTTCTGATGGTCTGTATCAGCGGTACCCAAACCTTCTACGTGACGGGCTTTGTAATCCTAGTACAGCAGTCCAGTTTACTACATGCACACTGTAGTTTTACTCCGTGAAATAAATGTCTTGTGCCCACTTAGTGTGTGTCTGTTTTTTTCACATCTTTAGACGTCTCTGGAAAAGCATTTCTGGGCCCTAATGATATTTAAGCTTAATGGTTTTAAATTAACTCTGATATGAAACTGCTTATCTAGTAGCGCTGCAATGCCATGTAACAGTCTGCTTAAACTGGCTGTGGTATCATAGGAATGAGATATGGCAAGATGGTACTCGTTCTTAAAATAGCATCCAAAAGGGAGAAGAGAAATGAGAACTCGGTCTCATTTCTGTGCTGGCAAAACATGGTTAAAGTATTCTAAAGAGCAGAATCAATGAGTATGTGGAGAAATTACAGATGAGAAATTAATGAAAGCATTGTAAAGAGACTATCTGCTGTACAAATGTCTTCGAGTATGTGCATAAAGATTATCTTGTTGATGTAGGTTTCTAGGCTTTCTTAGATGCGCACAATAGAATTCCTCCAAAAAGCTTACAGAGAAATGTAAGTTGTTATGGAGTAACGAAAAAAAAAAGGGGGGGGGGGGAATTTAATTGTTTTTAAAAACCCAACAACAAACCAACGTCAAAAGGAAAGTAAAAGGTAAGAAAGAAAATCAGTGATCATGATGGATGGATGTTACCAGAAAGATCTTGTAAGAACTTGTGTTCTCATTGCATCATCTCAGAGGAATGAGAGCTCAGGGTTGTAACAGATTAATGGAATAATCACGTCAGTACTCAAGTTACAGTCAAAAAGGCAAACGGAATACAAGGAATATCTGGAGAAGCAAATGGCAATAAAATTGCATTATTTTATCACTCCTGAAATCTGTACTGTTCCTTATCTTGATGAAGAAAGCATATCAATCTGGAAATTGTTCATAGAAGAGGAGTAAGTGTGGTCAGAGGCAGAGGGCAGCTGCTGTACAATAAAAGATGAATCAGTTTGACTCCCCAGTTTAGGAGAGCTGAGTCAGGAGATACCAATAAAACTAGAGTCAGTAAGGTTGAGCCACTAAAATTGCCTAGGAAATGGTTATTCCAGTAATATGAACTCATATTCGGAAATATAAATTAGCAGGTAGTATTTGTCTTAGTCCCTAAACACAGCAATCTGCAGTCAGCTACTGGTAGTCTTTTGGTTTCTGGTTATACCAGTAAAGGTATTACAACGTATGTTGCTTGTCTCTTCTTTTTTCTTCAACTGGAAGCAAGCACCTTTATTTAACTCCTTCCAATTAATCTATATGGGAAATAACTGCTTATATAAATGTTGCATATACACACATGCTTCCTTTAATGCAGGACAACTGCCTTTCCCTGTGAACCAAATCTTGTGCTGATGAGCGTAATAGGTTCCCTTCCCTTTATCTCCTGGTGTGTCTTCCCTCTGATCCGCCACCCTGTTCCCTCAAGTGCTTGTCCAGAAGTCTTTTAGAGCTTGTGGAACATCTTTTAAAGTAGAGTTTTCTGTTCATTAGAAGAGTTTTTCTGTCCTTAGAAGGAACTGATGCTCTCTATGATTTGAGGAACTGTGAAGGGTGTGTTCAAGGCTAGCCAGCAGTCAAAGTAATTGTAACTTCCTGTTTTCCCTTGTATGTTTTCTTGCTGATATTATTTCCTGAATGCTGCTCCTGTTTGAGCAGGTAGGTGAGATTACCCTGAAGATGGAAGATGCTGTTTCCATTTAGAAATTAAAGATTGGTTGATGTGTAATTTGCAAAATCAGTTATGATTGAGAAAGTTGCAATCTGTTACCACCTTTTTAATGGAGACCTTTCTAAAGCTTTATGACATTTTCAGCAGGAAGACAGTACTTCTGGAGTTAGGAATATAGCTAGAACAGTGAAGATTACAGAGAAAAATTTGAACACACCCTCAGAAATAGTGATTCTTAGACTAGCATTGTACTTGGGTTGTCACTCTTGAAAGGAGGTGCTCTATGATGTTTAATTAATATGCTTTGCCCAAGTTTTTGATAGAACTTTTAAACTTGCTGTAATTGAAGAATATACAAATATGTGCAAAGGTGCCAAGTTTGTGTCTTACAGTTGACCAAATCTGCCCCTTTCTCATTATGGATCTGCTCAACAAATTCTTGTCAACACAGACAAGAAAGAATGAAAAACTGTAGCAGATGGACTGTGGGTTAATCCAAACATTAGAACAACCTGAGATGCAGTAATCAACATCAAGTCTTCTTAATAACTGGTTATACTCTTTTCGCCTGAGATTTCCCCTGAGCTCTCAGTGCAGTTGGGTTCATTCTGATGACTGAAGAAAGCCTGAAAAAACTTGCATTAAACACAGGATGTTTCTATCAGTCTGGCATGCCAAAAAGATGGGCAGGAGATTCATGAACAGGGTACGGAAGACCAGGCAGTTTAATCTGCACAGATTGGTAGGTTGTCTGAGGTGTAGTATGAGTAATAATGTAATAATCTTTTATAGTCAATATTTATACTAAAATGTATCATTACAGAATAATCATGCTGGGATGTTTACTTATAAGGTGGTTTCAGCAGTAAAATAGCTACCTTTTATTGACTCTATAAATCAAACTTGATCAAGGGCTAAGCTTTCAGTCCTGTCTCTCAACTAAGAGCTAAGATAAGCGTTCTAATGTACCTTAGCCGAAAGGGTTAGCAATTTCTTTTGCCACAGTATCCAATTTGAGTAGTGTGCTCCTGGGCTTTGGCTTAAAATATTGTATATGCTTGTTAATGAGATTTAAATTTGTTATGCCAGTAAAAATTTATTAAACATAGAATTCTGAAAAGTCTAAAAAGTAAACATGAATTCATATCTATATTTTCAGTGGTGTGTGTTGTTCCCCTGCCTGGAGAGTTAAGATGCATAGTCTATATTTGAGTATTTAAATTGAGTCTGCATGTTTCTTTTGTCTCTATTTTTTTAGGGTAAAAACCGAAGCGTTACTGAAAATAAAATAAGTCCCTGCCATTGTTTTAGGTCATTCTTGAATTTTCTCTATTGAATATATCAGCTTATTCCTTTAGGGTCTGTGCTTATTTTAGACAATATTCTCTTTAGCAGGAAACTAATATAAGACACTTTTTAAATGCTTCAGGATTTTGTTGTTATTGTTTAAAAAGGATAATTGAGATATAACTGCTTTTTGCTTATACAAACAATATTTGTTGCTGTGCATTTTTAATTTCAAGGTATGTGTGCTGCTTGTAAAGGTATAGCCAGAAAAACTGTATCTTTTGAGATTAAAATATGGCATTATGTCAGCTTGTCCTAGCAAGCTGATAATAAGAATTGGCTCAGGTACAAAGTCAGAGGCAGCTTATTCCAAGTATTTGATGTTAATTTTTAAATTCAGTAACCCCTATGATTATCTTGTTAATTGTCCACAGAACAAATAATGTTACTTTGCATCCACTACAAATGCAGATGTATCTTGCAATAGTTTTATTAAGCTATATAAAGGTATGTGTACTGACATAGAAATGTTAATTACATGCTGTTTTGTGGGGTTTTTTAGGGTGTGGGGTGTATGTTGGTTTTAGGTTTTGTTTTCTGTGTGGTTATTTCTTTAATCTGCAGAGTCTCAATTCTTCCCTCACAATAAATGGGTGGGGGTGGGGTTTTGCTGCGGTGTTTGGGTTTTTTGGTGTGGTGCTTTGGGGTTTGGTTTTTTGGGGGTGGGGTGGGTGTTTTTGTGGTTCTAGTTGCCTTTTTTTTTTTTTTTTAAATTTTGTCCCCATCGATTCAATGCTCGGAATGTGGAAAAGGGATGATGGAACCTCTGGACTCCCTTTAGTACTTCTGAGATTCCCTGGTGAGCCTGCCAGTTCTACCTCCTGAGTCTGGAGGCAGTCATTCACAGGTGTAATTTCAGCTACCACCTTTGTTGATTGATGATTCTTAGATTGACTCCTTTGTCTGGATACTTGCTTTTCTGGCCAAATAGCACTTCCTGTGATTTCTACAGTAGGGGTTTGGCTCTTTGTTGAAATGCTCTTTGACTGAAACCAGCTCCTGTTTTTACTCCCACCCATCACTTTTTTCAACTGTACAAGCGTCCATTTTTCTTGTGTGGACTCCTTTGCGTTATCTTGATGTTGTGCACCTCTTAGAGTTACGCCATGCCTTTAACTTTGGGTTTCTTTGTAACTTGCAAAAATGAGGATTTGTCTCATCACTGCAGTACAGGCTCCTTCTACAAATAACTGCAAGTGTATCTTGTTAGGCATCAGCAAATCCTGCTCAGTATCGTTACCGTCCATATGGAGTGTAGGTGACACAGATTGCTGTTTTATCACCAGTGTGATTGCATAACCTCTTCCTGAAGTACTTTTCTGGATTTCTGTCTCTATTGAAATTCAGTCATCATAGCTTCACTTTCCGGAAATTTTTTATTTTGGTCCATACAAGCCTTTCCTGAAGTCCTGATTTCTACGGTCTCTTTGTCAGTCATACCACAGTTAGTCATTGGCTCGGTGGGAATCATCCTTGAAAGAAACTGCCTTGAAACACAGCAAACCTGTCTCATCTTCAGACAGATTGATGTAGCAGCAAGGAAAATAGGTACTTGGTACATTGCTTGTCCATGTGTTGGGGTGTTCCCTTTCAGAATTTTAAACAATAGTCTCCTATATGACTCTCAGTTTGGAGCCTATGGAGATGTTTTTTTGAAAGTTACACTGCTATTCTTGTGCTCTCAGATCTTTTAAAAATGTACAGCAGTGTGGATGTTCAAGGACATAGGAAAAAAAAATGTAAAAAATATTTTCACTTTGACTTTTTATAAAAAGACTCAGAATTCAAAGCACGGAATTCATAGTTTAGTGCAAACATCTTCAATCATAGCCAGAGATTAAGAAATTTCTCCAGTAATAAATTCACAGGCATTTTTCTGACTAAGTATTTTCTTTGAGTCTGGAGAATGTAGGGCTCAGGTAGGGCTGCAGTTTTCCCATGAAAAGAATTTACATTATAAAAAGCTTGTCCATTTAAAAGGATCATTGCATCTACTATGTCTCAGGCATTTCTTTACCTCCATTATCTCTCCTGTGAACATGGGTTTGAGGACACTGCGCAAGTCAGAATGAGTTTCATATTACTTACACTGATAAGCCATTGGTTTTTATGAATATTAATAAAGTCTGAAAGGTGTACTCAGAATATTTGTAGGTGATATGTTATTATGCTATACTAGCGCATAGAAATAAATGGTGCATTGATTTATTACTACAGCTTTAAATTAATGTACTTACTATTTCTGCTTGTAATGTAAGCTGTTCGGAAAGTTTTGTTACACGGAATAAGATAGCTGTCAGTAAGAATTTATTAAGCAGAATAGTATATTGAACCCCCCAAAAATATATGAGGGAATTTGGTAATCCCCACTAAAATGCACGTAATGAGTCAGTGGATTTGTAGAATCGTGTTGTTATAAGTTGTGGCAGTGTTGTAAGGAACTCTTCTTCTGCCCTTATTCATCATATGGGGGGGTTTCTTCTTTTGGAAAATGTTTGCCCTGGTGGTATGATTATGACTATTAGAGCATTTTGTATAGAAATAGACAACAAACAGTTTTGATAACTTTGAATTGGATTTCCAGAGGCAAGCTTGTACTGAAAGCCTTGACACTTAGCTGACTTCCTAAGTAATCTCTTTGATGTGAGCTGGAGGATTTTTTTTAAAATAGTTGGCTATAAAAATTTGAATGGTGACTTCTGTAAGATAACTTGAATTCCATATAATCTTTTAGATAATTACTGAGTGAATTCTTTTTTACTGTGAAGAGAGCAGAGAAAATGCACATCTATAGCAGTAATACTCTTGTGGTTTGCATAGAACATCAAAGTAATGCTACTGAGAATTCATTAGTGCATAATAACTTCATTTTTTATCAATTCTTGTACTTTGAGAAATATTTGTTGGGTCACAAATATATGTATTTATTGGTTTTGTATTATGCTTACAGTAGTCAGAGAATTTTGGAAATAGGTGTTACAATCATGACACAGAGTAAGAATGACAGTGTGTTGACTTTTAGTATTTAATCTTACTGTCTCTCATCTTCTTGCTGACTGAAAATAAAACCACAGCAGAATAACCCCACTAGACATCCATTGATATGCAAAACAAAATGACTGTTTTGTGGCACAATGGTATCTTCCCTCTATAGTTGTGTTATGCCGGGCAGGGGTGCAGGGATAAAAAGAAGAAACCAGCAAATGCTTCTTTCTTGAATATTTTTTCTGAATGTGTGGTGTTGAGGTCTTTTTGTTCTGTGAAATGTTTTCAGAAGGACAGAATCAGTGAACAAGTGCAATTATATGGCATGCTCCCTGTTTTGTTCGGTTCAGGTTTATAATTTATGCAAGCAAGGAAGTGAAAAGATGCTATTGGATCTTACTACAGGCAGTGATTGAAACTTGGTTATTTTTGATCCATGCTTTCTCCTCCCAGTAGCTGTTATCATGCACCACCATCCTCATAGCTGTGAATTTATAACATTGTACTGTACCTGCTACCCGGTTTCTCTTGAATATCTGTTGTCAGCTAGGAAGAGAAAACAAGCTTTCGATCCTGTGGATTCTGAAAAAGGGAAAATAAGAAAAACATTTGCTTGCTTTTTTTTTTAATTGCTCCAGATTATGCTCATCACTGTAATCATAGGTAGAGAAGGGATGTAGGAGGTGGAAAAGCTTGCAAGAAAAATAGCATCAGCTATCAAGAATTTTGTTTTCCTGCTTTGTAAATGATGCTGCTGTAATTCTATCTGCATTTTTTTTTTTCTGCTCATTCACCACTCAGCAGCTGGTAGGGAAGTAAGACTGCCTGGCAACCACCTGCAGAGCTGCAGAGATGAATTACATTTTCGGAAATAACACACTCCTCTATTCTCGCGCCAATCGGGGCAACACTAGCTCAAGCCACAGTTCTGTAGGCCCAAAGCACAAGCAGTGGGCAAAGAAAGGCTCGACAGATGAGTTACGGAATGAGCCTTCCCGTTGGCAGCAGATAGTTGCATTTTTCACTCGGAGACATGGTTTCATTGACTGCATTTCTGTTGCTGCCAGCTCCACCCAGGTAATATGCCACTTGTTGAAATTATTGTGTCTGCATGTTTTCTTGTTACTTGCTAGTCAGAAATAGCCATCTATTAATGTGTGCATGCTTTCATATAATCTCTGACTTAAGAATGGTGTTTTCTGTCTGCTTTCACTCATATTTTAGAGAGCTCTTTATGATTTTTAGCATTAAAAAGTGAAAATGGCAGTGCTTGCTTAGATGAAATTGATTTTTTTTTAAAGGTATTTTGCAAGCGGTGAGCCTCCAACGAGTTTAAATACGAGGTATTTTAATGAAATACTGAAAAACACAGTTTGCATTCTACTGCCTACCCCTGGAGAGGAGTAACATAGTTAAGAAATACCAATTTCGTAGCTGTAGTAAGATGACAGCTCAAATAAAGACCACATATTTTCTGGTTAGGAATTGTATTTAAAGGATTAAGTAATTTAAAGTCTTAATTATACATAGCACAATAGATACTGGCCAGTAAGGGTTTTTGGGGTTTTTTGGCTGCTAGTAATCCATAAATAAGGTGAAGGAATACCTTCCTTACGTACAGAGTATGCATTTCATAGCCTGTAAGAAAAACAACATTTTTCAACTTGACAGTCAATCTGCTCTAAGGGATGTTTTTAGTAATCATTATTGAAAGTCAGGTAAAAGGAGGCAAACCAAATTTCAAGTCAGTGGATTCTGGGGTGAGTTCTTAAGGTTGTTATTGAAATAAGTATAAACTTATTTGCATTAGCAGCCGACTATGACTTCGAAAAATGCTGAAATGTCAGCATTGTTTAAAAATGTGGTACTAGATTTGTTTTGCTTAGATAAATTCAGCTTTAATATAGAATAATTGCTTTCTTGATGTTGTATAACCTGAAGTACTCCAAAAAAACCCCCCAAAAAGGGAAAAATTTATTACCGTCAGACACTGTAATATTATTAAGATATAAAATATCTGCAGATAATTGTTTCAAAGATGATAAACTGGCACTTCCTCTGGAAGTCTGCTTCCCATTACCTGGTTTTTGCTTGTGAATTTAGAGTAAACAATGAATAGGAGATCTTAGAGGGGGATTTTCATCTTGTTGCAAGCATACATGAATGTTGATGAGTTGTATAATGACCCATTATAGAAACTACAGGATCCCTCTAAGTGCTGCATTAGGCAGATAAAAGCATTAGGTTTTTAAGTACTGTTGTGTTTTAAAGTCAAAATATACAGTATTAGCCTTTTGAATAAATATTATGGTTGCTCTTATTTGTTTAATGCATGAACAAGTAATATTGAAATGCCTGAAACTTGCAGTTGGACTGGCCAGTCAGGACTAGAAATCAGCTGATAGATAAAATATCAAATAGCCTCTGCTTTAAGTGTGGGTTGGACCAGATAAAGGTCCTGAGATCCCTTCAAACAGAAACTCTGATTCTGTGAATATCTCAGTGCGTGTTCTATTTTTCTGCTATGAAAAAGACAGCTTACCTCTGTGAAAGCCTGCCAAATTTTTCTTCTAAGTCTGACCGTTCTTCCATTAAAAAGACCTGCTTATACATGTTCATGGCCAGGAGGAGGGAAAAAAAACCATAAAATATTTTGAAGTGGTTTCAAAAAAACTTAATGAGCATATTCAGAAGTAATGCACTGAAAACATAAGAGCTTATTGAAGCCTCTTCCTCTGGAAAGATGCTGTACTATCCTCCTACCTTATCCACCCATTGCAGCTGTTCTAGCCTCAGGGAGGGAAAAAGACATTTAAAGATTGCTCATTGTGGTGCAATTTTGTTTCCTGGTTCTCTTCAGTTTTTGTTCTGTGCTGTAGTATTCTGAAAATTCTTGATGACTTTTATTTGTTTACTTAAGATACATCCCCATCACTTGAATGCAATCACATATGCAGAGTCCAAATAAATAATTAGATGTGAGGTACTTCTCTAACCTTGTCTGTTGAAATTCTACATGTGATGATGGGCTTTATATATTCTTACTGTTGTGACATCATGATTTTTAGCATATATAAAATCAAACTGCTATTTTTAAAGTATTGTCATACTGCTTCTCTCTGCTAGCTAGCGCCCATTTTTAGCTATCCCTTCACTTGCTTGGCTTTCTTGGATGGGGTGGGATGGCATGGGATGGTGATACTTGCTCAGTTCCCTTTATTACCAATGACAGGGAAACGATTCCCAGAGACCAGGCTGTATTCCCCAGTCATTCTCTGGGCGTTGCAATAAGTCACCTTCTCTCCAGCAAGGTGGCAAGAGGGCTTTTGCAGAGAAGGGACTTTGGATATCAGGGCAGGGTATTTTAAGTAGGGAGTCTTGCACCCTAAAGAGGCAAGAAAGAGGTTGGTGATGGATATGGTAGCACTGCTTTTTGCTGTAGTTAGTTATTTGCTGGGCTTATGCCCAAAAGAATGTATGTCTGCACAAATGCATGGTTGCATGGAGGACTAGTAAGGAGTGAAAGGCTACTGCAAAAAGCCACAGCACCCTGAAGATTAGCAATTCTATTTCAAACATTAAAGGTGCCTTATTTTACTAGTATTGCACCTTTCTAATGTTATTAGAAGGCTCAGTTCCCCCAGCTAGCACAGGAGAAAGGCAGCGGTGGAAACAGACACACATGGAGTCAATAAGTGGTCATTCTGAGGCTCTGCTTGTGTCCTGCCCTGGCCGAGGTCTCCAGGGTGTTTTGCATGGAACTTGAGGTGGTTGTAGTGTCTTGTAGACTTTGCATTACTTCAGAAACAAGGAGTCCAGGGATCAGGCATTGCAGTCTGTCCATAGAGCAGCAGTACTTCCCCCTGGGTTAATAGCTGTTCCATTGGCGGTGGTGAACTGCTGTAGAGGTAGCAGAGCCCTCCCGCCCTGCTAGCCACACCAGTCCCCTGTACGAGTCCAGGGAAGGTGATTTAGCATGCTCAGACATTTGAGGCCTTTATTGTTTCTTCCTTTTGCATTCCCTATGATGAGGAGTTAGTTACTAGAATTCAGGAATTTGATTAGAAGTTGGTCTTTCAATTTTTTGTCAGCAAATGTATTAATTTTTTTAATAAAAGCCAAACCTGTGGCATAAAATGGAAGATAAGGATGAAAACAAACATACAACAAATCAGTACTGTCACAAGAGTGAATAACTAAGCCTTGAGCTTAGTAAATGCATGGTTATGCCAATGAAAAATACTGGGTAATTTGAAGTGCCGTCCTAACAAGGGATATGCATATTGCATCAACAAAGATAACTCTATCCAGGGCAGTTCTTTCCCCCAAAGTCTTTCCGCAGCCCTGAGAAGCACCTGTTCCTGGCAGGGAATACAGCTGTCATGGCTCGGAATGCGTTTTAACTCTCAGTAATATTTGGCCCATGTTGTGCTACGAAGTCAGAAACTGGGATTTGTCTGAAACTCACATGGCATTGAACTGGTTCTAACAGCAGCACATTCAGGCTATTCTTAGTATGTAATGTAGTATAATATGCTTTTGATACTGAAACATTGTTTAGCTCTTTGAATATGCTGTGCTAATTTATACTTCTATTTTTTAGGACATGTTTGAGGGAAGGGCGGGGCAGAAAACCCCTCCTAACTCCACTTACACATTTCAAAACCTTAATTTTAAATTTCAGAGCTTATCAACTGCCTCTGAGTTATTTGAGACCACTCATTTCTTGTCTTTGTATCTCTTCTTTTTAAGATCTTGATAGAAGTTTTACTGTATGTGATAATTCATTGAAATATTAGGAACATAGTTCTAACATGTATGAAATGCTATATGTAATCAGACAACAACAGAGGTTTTGTAGAGTGCATTTAAAAGATACTGATTTAAAAAAACAAAACAACCAAACAAAACAAAAACTAAACAACCCAGGTATCTATCCTAATGCCTTTTTTTATTGTACTTCTTGAAGTTCAGGATTTGCAAAAGTTGATTTCTTATAGCAATGTCCTTCCTATAGTTTTGGTATACTTAAGTATTTATTTTTAGAGATACAGATCATCACACAAAGCCACATACTAAAAATATGTGAGATAAGAAAAGATAAAACAGTTCTGATGTAGTATGTGGAGGTTTAATTAAATAAGCAGAAGTTGAAAAGAAAAAAGAAGTGCGGAGTGCCTCATAGAAGACATTGTTAAACCCGGAACTTGCAGCAGGAAGATACCGCAACTAAAATTTGAGATGATTTGATAGCAGTTTAACTATTAATTACCTTAGGCATATCAGGATGTGTCACAGTGGGTGATATGTTTTATGAACATTATTAAACTTTTGTGTGGATAATGTGACTCTTGACAGCCCCTCAAGTTTACGACTGAAACTGGGACTTCATTATGCCAGCTGTTGCGTAACGTAAAGTTCTTTAAATCAAAAAAATTTACTGAATAAAACAAGTCCTGTGAGTAAAGTGATGCAGTAAAGAAGCAAGGAGTTACAGGAGTTAATTGTAGGGAAGTTTATATGGGTACATAGAAGAACTGTTGTCATTGTTAGGTTTTTTTTTAATACAGGCTTTTCCCTGAGTTTAAAATTTAAGCATTTTAAACTTTTTTTTTAACTTTTAAGCATTTTAAACTATTGTTCCAGGCAACAATACATTGCCTGGAAACTGTTGCTGCCAATGTGATAAACATGCAAGAATGCAGCTTTAAGTAGTATTTGCTTTGGATGATTTTAACTATAAGAAAGCACCTTCTGAAATTCAAACGCTAGTTTTACTGTACCAAGTTTCCTTCTTATTATTGATTTTTAGCTATGTAATAGCAAACATTTGTAACAGTATGAATTTATTTTGCAAATTTTAGTTCTGCCACTGGTTGCATTTTCCATAAGAGGGCATTATAGCAGAGAAAATGGTATGAATTTATTCTGCAAGAGGAATGCATTTCTGTGTTCTAATCAATAGACTAAGAAATAGGAAATTCTTGACAGCTTAAATGCAAGCCTCAAGGGACTGTCTCGGGACACTTTCGAACTGTGTACAGTGGAGGTATGGAAACTTCTCAAGGCTATGAAGTTTGCTTGACACTTTAAAAAGATAGTTTTAAAAGCATATTAAAATCAGTAAATCTTAATAATATATATCATGAATCATGTAATGTCATGGTAGACTGTGTTAGCATCATGCTGGTTCCCAGCTGTAGCCAGTTGTCTCCTTTTCCAAAGCCAGCCCGTAGGCCTGTGAGGTAAAGGGGTGTGCTGCTTCCTTCCCAGACCTGTGTGTGTGACACTAACGTTGGCATGTGCGGTGTGTTACTGCAGTTAATCACTTGCAGCACGGCAGTGATAACTGAACCGGTGCTCTGGCTACCTGCAGGTATTGCCTGCTGCCAGAGGGTTTTAGGTTCTACTTTCCCTCACCTGTTCTCTCACAGCTGTTGTTCAGTCTCGCTCAGAGTTGAGAACAGAATTTCTTCGTATTTCTGTTCCATTCTGTTTCAAGAAAATTACTTTTTCCAGAATGAGTCAAAAACCTGGTAAGCAAAGGAGAAGGGGACGCAGAATGTTTTGCTTTTGGAGTACTACTGCCACTGCAGGGGCTTTCTGTCTTCGTTGCATCCAAGACTCTGAACCTCCAGCCAAGGCAGGCTCTGGATTCCCTCTTAATCCATTATCTTCAACTCCAGCGTATAACTCAGGTGGACGAACAGGGTCTTTCCATTTGAAGCCAAGTGCATGGAAGCCGGTGAAAGAGGTAGGACACTTCAGGTCTGGTATATAACTTTGCTAATTTATTTTATATTGTGATAGTTGCCGTCTCAGTTGAGGCTTGTATTGATTGATGAAGTGTTTTGAAAGTCAAATACAGGCCAGTCTGTCTTTCACCGGCTGTCAGCTTACTAAACGGCTTTAGCACGGCTTCTGTGGTATAGCATTTCTGTGTTGCTGCCAAAGCTGCTCTATATGTTTTAGTGAATACAACTATTAAATAGATGACTGACAGAACCACTAGATCTAAAGTGAACACCATCTTCTTTCTATTCTCCTATTTTGGTCTACAACATCAAGAATATGCTCTATTATGATTAGGGATATGCAGAATGTTTCTTTTGGTTTGAAGAAGCCAATGCAACAGAAATGTCTTGGATGTTTTTAGCAAATAAGACTTTGTCTTTTAGAGTGATCTGCTTCCGTGTTTGAGGGCTGACAGGGTATCATGTGTTGTGCAACTTTAAGAGACTTTTAGTTTATACCTAGCTCAGAGTCTTGGTAAACTTTATGTCCACAGCCTTTCTGGGATTTATAGTAACTCAAGGAGAGAAATTGCTGTCTTGTTAATAAATTGAAGTCTTTATGTGCATGCTGACTATACAGTCTCTTTTCAGAAGAATTGGTTCTCTTTTCTAGAACCTCTGTTGGGGCCAGTGCTTTCTCCTGTACTCCAAAACAGAGGAGGTACTTGAATTTGTCTTTATGAATAACAATTATTTATTAAAACTTTAAGTGAAGCAAATAGGCTCTCTTGAGCTCTTTCTTTTTTTTTTTTTCTCTGAAATGCATTTTCTTTAGTGTAGTTTTCTGTGTGAATGTTTGAGTCATTTTATCTTCATTGGAATTTTTTTCTAGTTCTCAGAAGTGGTCCTACCCTGTGTAAACTACTTAGTGCTAAGTAAACTCCTAGTCTCTGATAGGTAATTTGTATTTCTCTATTCCTTCCCTATCCTCATCTGAGTTTCATAGTGTGATTTTTATTGTCATGGAATAACCAGTGATTCCAATTTCATATATATTATTTTATAATCTCTTGAGTCCAATTTTCTTTATTCTATCTACAGGTCCATTTTGAGACCTGCATAGTATTGTGTACTGTTATTGCTTACACCTTGACAGTGATTCAGCCTTCCAAGTATTTTGGTGCACGGAAGCAAGCATGTGTTCTGTAGCTGTTGTAAAAGGCCAGATGTGCATATCTGTAGATCCCTTTATAAAAGATGTCCTTGCAAGGCATATGAACTCTTTTTGACTAGCTAACCTGTTTGGGCTATGCGTGCAACTTTTGCCATCACAGGGGCATGACAGTCTGAATGAAAAACATGTCTTTCATGACTCTTCCTGGGAGTGAGTTCAAACTATTGTGTGACACATTGTGTGTGCTGGATGCTATATGTTTGCTCAACTTGAAGCACAAGCATAATGTGAAGCATCTCCGGTATGGTTCATTTTTTGTATTACTTTGGCAGATCCATAAAAGATGAAAATGTCAGGAAAACATCTGCTTCATCATGTGGTGCATCTCATGTGCAATTGAAATGAAGTGCCTCATCCTTGTTTATTAGTATGACTACATCATTCACACTTTGCTTATCAGATAATGGCTGTTTAACAGACAGGTCCCAGTGGATAGTTTCCTCTCTTGAGGAAGTATACTTCCTTTAATGCTGTTTCTAATATGCCTTCCCAAATTTCATTCAAGTGAAGATTGCATAGTTGTGTATATGATTTCGGAATGTTTAAAGATTTCTCCAGTAAGAAGGCAAGAGAAATCCTTCTAGTCAGTTGGGACTGTTCCTGCAACATGCTTTGCTGACCAAGTGCTGTAATGAAATTCTAGCAGGCTGAAGTCTAAAAGGGCACTGTAGTTGTAGTGCTGGTCTCAGGGACATAGGCAACAACAACAGCAATATCGAATGCATCACTAGACTTTGAGAAGGATGTAACACCACCCTGTCAGATGCTGTGTTCATGGTAAGCCAGCACTCTCAGTCCCTCCATTTTGCTCCTCTCTGTTTTGTAAGGAATATTCCTGTTTCATGTCAAAGACCGATAACCTTGTGCCATCTCTCAAGGAAGCTCAGAAAACTGTAATAGGCCAAATTCAGCACTGAGACCTGACTTCTTGTTAATACCACCACCACCTGGTGAATCTTCCCTAAATCCCAAACGTACTTCTTAAGGACCTGCCTTTTCTGGTTTTGCCCAAAGTAGCATTAGCAACAGTCATTTCAATACCGGTCAAAATGAATTAGGTCAGTATTCTCCCTGAAAGTAGTCCATCATGACAAAAAATAAAATAATACAAAAAAATGTTTACTCTCTGATATACTCAGAAAGCTGCAGTATCTTTTAAACTGTACCTTTGTTTACGTGGGATTATCACTGGCCACTTCAAGCGGTGATCTCTTGCTATTAGCTTAAGTTTTTTCCAGACACTTCTTGGACTCCAAGACAGTAAGCCCAGTAGTGCTTCCTGACTCTCCTGAGCTGTGTACGTTCTTGGTACCCACTCATGTTTTACAAGTATTACCTACTGGGAGCTGCTGTTAGAGAAGGTGCTGAATTTGTTAAAGTGATATTCTAATCTCCACTTGACCACTGTGTCTGATTCTTACCTTCTGGTGGGTAGAAGCCACCTGTTCCACACTGAGGTACACTTAAGAAAAACTATTACACAATTTTCTTTGGCGAGGTGGGGTAGGAGGAGGCACTTGTTTCAGTGGGTTATGATCCTCTTTTCTTACCTTGTTCTAAGATTCTGTCATGTATCATGACCATATGGTGGTTTTATCCCCTAAAAAATGTAAGGGACCCTAAAACTTGCGAAGTTCTGTCACTTTTTGAAAGAGTTAATGCTTCATTCCGTGTACGCATGTACGCACGCGTGCACACACGCACACACGGGTCGTTATCAAAAAGGCACTCTGAAGGACTGTAGTCAGTGTAGAGCAATGACTCCCTATGTGTCTTTTATAATTTAAAAAAAAATCTTTGCCACCCACCAAAGCACTTCTGGGCTTGGTTTCCAGTTGGGTCCTCGGAGTGTCTCTGAGCTGTTTATTGCTATTCCATGTGCGTTTGGCTCTTGGTATTGAATTTCATCCCGCTGCCCATAACCCACTTCTCTAACATATTAGGCTCGCTCTGCAGCTTGTCTCTGTTATGCATTTGCTGCTCTTCCAGTTTTTCTGTGTTTAGCTGCACATTAGGATGTAGCTGAGCTGACGTGTTCTCCAGACAGATTACAGACATTTATGACTCATATTGTCTCTTTTGTAAGCTGATCTTGGCAGTTATGAGTTTTCAGTCTTTTGCTCCATTAAATTGTTTCCAATGCATATTCTGGTCCCTTGCAACAGTCTCTGATGTGAAATGATACATCTAAGCAATGATTTAAATAAAAACAGGTCACCTAATCCATAGTTTTCACAGAAAAGAAGAAAGGATGAGGATAAAATAATTTAATTTTTATTTTGACACTGGTAAAATAGAAATGCTTATTCATTTTTTTCATGTACTTGTAGTTGGCTTAAGGGTATTGGTTTTTTTGAAGTTACCATTGGATTTTAAACTGTGGCTAAGCATTGTTGTTACTGGAGACTTGTGTCTATGTAGTTCTGTCAATCTTCCAATAAGATTTCATATATTTTATGGGATACAGGTATAGCACAGGGTATTTCTTTGACCATGAAATTTTCAATTTCTTCTGACAACGTTGTGTAGTATTTACTGGAAACTGCTGTACTGTGGGAATGTTTTGGATGAGTGTTCTAGCCTCTCCTCCTTTACTCTCTTTATCAGTGCTGCCTCGCAGTGTGTATATTTGCTTATTTAAAATTGTTCCTCTAGGACTGATGCCTCTAGAAGTTAGTTGAGCAACCTGTATTATGTGCCTCCCAGGTAATAGCATTTAGTTTTCATAACAGCATAGGAAGCAGAGTGAAGATTGCTTGTACTTCTGGTGTACAGTTCTACTTCAAAGCAAATTTAATTTAGTAAGTAAATTGTAGTTGTTTTTCTTAGATAAGTAACTGTATCTGACTACATTGTGTGATGTAGCAGGTGAGAAGCAAGTCAACTTTCCTTTTGGAGAAGAGAGGGAACTCTGGATTCTGTTCGTAGTATGTACAGTCTCCAGTCTGAAATCCTGGCCTGAAAAGGGACCCTGATAAATTAAGGGTGTTCAGAAAAGGGATTATAACTGTAAATTGCGTTCAGGAAGACCTGCTTTAAAATGAGAAACTTAAGAACGTCTCCTTAGTTCATCCAAAGGAAAGTCAGGAGATGATTTGGTCACAGGCTATAAATGTATAGGGATAGATTTCAGAAAATAGAAAGCTTGTTTATTTAGTAGGGAAAAGCATCTGTTATCCAAGCTGGGGAACTTTAAGCTAGATGAATTTAGATAGAAAACTCAATTTTAAAGAAGGATATTAATATAATAAGTACTTCAAAATCTTAGTGGGATGCGACATTATTACCCTGCCAAATCAGGGTAATAAATTAGTATTTCCTATGTAAAAAGCATAATGACAAAGTTTGTACTTGAAAATGTCAAAATACATCACAGAATCTCTGATTCAACATCTCATATAATGACTTTAAACTGCTACTTGGAAGCTGTAAACTGCTGGAAAGCAGTTTGTATTTTTTAAAAACTCTTATTGCATCTCTTTACTAATGCTTTTAATTTTTATTTTAGCTCTGTTATTGTTGTTACTCTTTTAAAAAAAGATGAACACCATGGGGGAAAATTCTGTGTATAGCTTTTTGGAATTTGAGCACATTAAGCCTCATTACAGAGTAGCACTTCAGTAGTTAAATGCTAAATCAAGTGGTATTCAAATTGACTGTGAAATACTACTGATTGAGATGGTGATAGTACAGACCTAAGATTGAATTCCCAGATAAGTGTGGCATGCCAAAGTAGATGCCTATCTCTGAGCAAAAAAAAAATAAAAAACAAACAAAAAACAAACACCCAACCAACAAACCAGCTAGGGCTGTTCCACCTTTGAGCTTGGAGTAGTTCCTATGACTCATTTTACTATATTAAAAATATTAAGATTCAGGTGCTGCCAATAGAAGAGAGAATTTAAATTAATGTGGTAAGAGGCACAGGTGATCAGTAGGAGATGACATTTATTCAGGATTTCTTAAGGAACTTGTGTTTAATATGACTGAACTGTCTCTTGTGTTCTGTGTGACCTTTTAGTTCAAACTGTCTGGGGTATTCCTAGAATAAAAATTAAAAGGCAAATACAATGCTGTTTTTAAAAGGAGCTAAGCTGTACTGTCAGAGATTACAGCTGATTGGGTCTGATTTCCTTATTGTACAAACTTTGAGACATTCTTTATTACTAAAAAAAATTAACAGGTAGATGGATAAATAGATATTTTGAAGAGAAGTCAGCATGTCTTTGGAAAGGGAAAATAAGGACTCGCACATCCTCGAGACTTTTTGAAAACAGAAAACACATACATAAAAATCTGCATGGGAATATGTGGTCATCAGAAGGTCATTATAATTACAGAAGTCTTTGAAAATAATGGTTCTTGGATCAAAGGGTGTTAAAATTAATGATGCCATGAGATAAAAGGGAAGGATGTTTTGTAGATTTTCAGTTGATTAAAACAGGTCCTCTAACTGAGACTGGATCCTCAGAAGGTTGTATTCATGAATGATCGGGGGCAGGTGGGGTGTGAAGAAGCTGTGAGGCAGAGGTATGCAATTGATTTTTATTTTTATTTGCAGGTTAACTAAACTATCTACAGAGAATAGCAGACAAAAGTGAATGGGCACAAAAATAGCTGGTGACATTCATTGTACAGTAATGAATGGGGAACAGATTTAGGATAATCCTGCAGGTATGCATAAAGTGATAGGCTACAATTGCAGTATTTCTAGTCCAGAAAGAGATTTTGGAATTGTCACTGATAGTTCTCTGAAAACGTCACCTTAATACTCTGCAGTAGTGAAAAGGGTAAATGAAATGTCAGTTATTACTAAAGTATTAGAGAATAACACAGAACATGACACTGAGTATATTTCTTGTGTATCTTTATTTTGAGTTTTGTAGGGGGTTCTCTTTGCCTTGTCTTAGAAAGGATGTCGCATAAGAAAAGTGTGAAGAGGAATAATTGAGTTATAATTGAGAGGAATAATTTAGTTATCTGTAAGCACAGTTTATTTAAAAATAAACAAAAATAACCCTGAGGGAGAATATGATAGACTTGTAAAATAAAAAATGAAATTAAGAAGGTTCTCAATTAGAAATGGTTTAATAGTTCTCTAATTCTAAATCTGTCACAACTGTCCTTTAAAATTTCTGTTAAAATTGTGAAGGTCACTGCCACAAAATGCCATGGAGAAGAGAATGTTCAAAAAGAGAATGATTTCAAAATGGAGTTAAATGGGTTTGCAAAGGGCAAGTAGCTGTTACAGATAGCGCTTAGGAAGACCTTGACTGTCAGGGTCTGAGATGGTTTCCTGGGAAGTTCACTGGGCATATGTCTAACTGCTACTTGCCCATTTTTGCTGCTAGTAAGATTCTTCCATCCAGTATGGCGGTTTTTACTGTTTGGTTTTTTTAATGGCAAGGGATATGAACTATCAGAATAATTTATCTGTGTCTGTAGTGCATTGTGTTGTTTGATATTTCTGAATAAATTCCACTAGGAAAAATACTTGGATAAATCTCTAGAGGATCTTATGAAGCTTGGCGATAATGTGAGTTAAATGCAGGGAATCAAGTCTGTTTCTGGGCTCCGTGTGTCACTCAGTGATCATGATCATCTGACCTAGAAAACTCCAAGTCTCCCAAGAAAATGCTATCTGATAGATTCATCCCCCCAGTGATGCATCAGTCATGACATGATCAGTGTGGCAGGAACTAATCATGAAACCTGGGAAGGTATAGTGGTTACATTAATAGTTTTGGAGAATATGATTAAGGAAATAAGTAACAGGTGAATTCAGTACTGTTTTCCTTAAGCATGTCCAAATTAGAAGCATTCTCGTTGTGTCTTGCTGTGTGTTATTCTAAAGACAGTAGATATATTGCTGTGCATCTTAGAGAATCATAGAATCTTCTTGTGTTCTAATATAATTGGGAAACGGCAGGAGTGCTGGCAGTTTCCTTTTTGTCTGGTGTTAATTTTTATACCGTACATCACTACTTTCACCTACTTTCTTGTGATGAAGGACTTTAAAAAATTTATTTGACAGCTGCTAATTTAGGTTTGAGTCTTGGTAACGAGCATAAAAGACACATTTTTTCTGGTTCTTGAAATGTAAAGCAATTAAGCAGTTATCTATTTATAGCATTGCCACTTAACAATTCGGTTTTACGTATCCATTAGTCTACTTTCTTCTTTTGTGGTTCTCTGTTAATTTTTCATTTGTTTCAGCCTTGTTTCTTTACCTGCTTATTTTTACCTGTGTTGCACTGCTCAAGCTTTATTGAGTTTTATCCTTCAACTTCAGCAATCATAATCAGACAAAGTAGACCATACTCTAAAATATTATTTTCTACTTATGTTTTTGCTTGCTGGAAAAAAATAAAATATTGGGATGTCAGTCAAGCTGGTGCCTCGCTTCTAGCAGCATCCAGAGTGGAGGATTAGGGAAGAGTATAGCTCTGGACCAAGTAGGTGTGATGCTTCCTCTGAGGCCTTTCTGAGCTTTCTGCCTGCTCCAGTTTAGGGATTCCAAGAGCTGGAGATGACTTGTATGTTTAATAATCCTGAATCCATGAATTTTCATGGACTTGGCCAGCCTTGTAGTGGCAGGGATTCAACAGTGAAAGAACAGCTTCTGCTTGTTTGTAGACTAATGAGTGGAGGAGAGTTGCGGTTATGGTACCTGTTGTGCATTTTGTTCAAAGATTATTATTATTTTTTTTAATGCAAAACACTGCTGGAAACAAAATTCAGGTTGTTTTTAAAGGTTTACAATGTTTACAAATACTTAAAGAGAAGGTGCCAGGAGGAGGGGGCCAGTCTTTTTTCAGTAGTGCCCAGTGATAGGACAAGAGGGAATAGGCACAGACTTGAATATAGGAAGTTCCATCTGAACATGAGGAGGAACTTCTTGACTTTGAGGGTGGCAGAGCACTGGAACAGGCTGCCCAGAGAGGTGGTGGAGTCTCTGATTCTGTAGACATTCCAAACCTGCCTGGACGCCATCCTGTGCAACCTGCTGTAGGTGGACGTGCTCTGGCAGGGGGGTTGGACTAGATGATCTCCAGAGGTCCCTTCCAACCCCTAGTATTCTATGATTCTATGAAATACCCTTCTCTTGGACTTTGCAGGCCAGGTTGGATGGGGCGTTGAGCAATCTGGTCTAGTAGGAAGTATCCTTGCCCATGGCAGGGGGTTAGAGTTAGATGATCTTCAAGGTCCCTTCCAACTTAAACCATTCTATGAAGAGTCAGACTCGTCTTTTCTGTTCTGTTGTTGGCCCTGTTTGGTTTCAGTTCGTTTGCTGGGAGAGGCAGGCAGGGCCGAGGCCAGGGCTGTGGGAGCGGGCTGTGCAAGGAGCCGCCAGGCCACTGGCCTGAGCAGCAGAGACTTTTGAACCTCACGTGTCAAAGTCAGCCTGAAACCCAGAACTTCATCCGTGGCCTGACCACTGTTATGAAAGGGTGGCTAAAGGTACATTTAGCTCAGTATCTTGCTGTTCTGAGGACGCAAGAACAAAGGGAGTATTTTTTGAGTACTTGTGGTAGGGACGTAAATAAATGCAGGCAGTGACCCTCCCTTCTTTTTTCCTTTAAACTGTTTAATGTCCAGAGGTTTTATTGGTGTCTGTTAGCTTCTCAATGTTTAAGGGCTTGAATCTTTACTAGAATGGTGTTGTGGGGCGTTGTTGGAGTTAAAGAAAATTTTGCAGTTTCATTTTATGAGTAGTTTGTAATCTTGAGGGTCATCTGAATCCTGTTTTGCTTTACCTGAATCGTAAATTCAGAAGTCAGAACCCTTGTCTTAGCCCTTTCTACAGATATTTTGGTAATGAAGAATTTCTAATATATGTATCCTAGAGACTGCGAACATTTTATTGCATATTAGACATGTTAGTTATCTGAACTAAATGAAAATTGTCAGAAATGATTGTGTGAATTAGTGTACTGTCAAGATTAGACCAAAAAAAATTAATGGAATTGAAGTCATAACTCAAGAAAAGCATATATTTTTTCATGTATTTTAAAGCATTCTGAGAAACTTAAGCTGCTACTTGTAATATTTATTGATACATACTTTTTTCATGTCAGTATAGTTTAATATTTGTTTTATCCAGAGTAAATGAGGCAAGGATGAGCCACACAAACGGTAGCTGATAGACATTTTGCTCAGTATGATACCAATACAAAATGCTGGCTTTGTGATCCCAGGTTTTCCCTGGCACTGATACCGAATAGCAGCTTTCGCACTTTGTCTGAATTCTGCAGAGCCATGTGGTTGTCACCACAGAGGTTGTCATCTTCCCAGAGGAGGTCTCAGGGCTGAACCTCGTCCTCTGGCTCCTGTGTCTTTGTCCTGGGCAGGTCAGTCCTCATGGAAACTGCAGGGAACTATTTAAATGACTTCTGCTCTCATTTTGGATACAGGAGGGCTTAGTTAGCTCCATTTTAGTTCCAGCTGTAGCTGCCTTGGCCTAGCTCCAGTTCACGGGACGGACAGGCTGTTTTTTTGTGGTACCCAGAAGGACTCAGATTTCCTGCTCTGCTTGAGAGCGTAAGCAGCTTCTGCGCTAGCTAGGTATGGATGCAGCATGGTTGTGTGTGTTCAGCAATGGTAAAAATAAACTGATCAAATCTGACTTGCATTTCTATGGTGTGGTTGACCTGAAATCCAGATAAAATGCCTGTGGATAATTAGGAACTATGAGCCAGACTATCTGTAAACCTTATTTTTAAAAACACGTTATTTTTAGTCAACACTGTAAAATTAAAATGATACATAAATGTTTGTTTTTCCACTGCAGGGTTATATAAGGCTATGTTCTTTCCTAAGTTATACTGCAAAGTGCTAGAATCTTTAGAAATTTTTAGCAAACAGCATTGTAAGGAAAAAATCAGTCTTTGTTTACTTGTAGAGTGAAAGTTTGCTCAAGTAATGCTAGGCATTAAACCTGTTATAAATTTTATAGTATTTTAATTTGCCGACAACAGTGGGTGTTTGACAATGCAAGAAAGATGCCTATTTTGCTGAAATGTTGCAGGGCTCCTATGACTCATTCTAGAGCCTGGGTGTGTTGTATAATGGTACTTATTTTGAGATTGTGTTATAACTGCTTGTTGTCATGGAAGCAAGTCTGAGGAGCTTCCAGTGTTTCCATGGTGTAAGAATGAATAAAATCAGATGAGGCACCTAGCTAGTAATTGCGTGGTAAAAATTCTAGCCTTAGCTCTGAGCAATGAAAAGGCAAAGCAACTGGCCTTATAAAGCTATCAGAACTGTAGTGACAGCAATAGTGTATGTTTGGGAGGGATTCAGCATGCATAAAGGAAGATAAAATGCTAATGCCACTTACCTGCGTGAAGCCTTTTGTGAATGAAGTAAGGAGTGGCTTTAGTGTAAAGCCACTTTATGTGTAAATCAGGTCATTAATTTTCCAAAAGTTTCTGACACATCCTGAAAAAACTAATGGATTTTGATTAATGGGTTACTATAGATGGCTTTTCTTGTGTGGTTTTCTGTTTGCTGCTCATTAATGTGAGGCAAATGACTTTCTGCTCATGCTCAGTGTTTTAGAGCAAATTTGTTTTTATAAAGAGGTTTTTTGACAGGTAATAATAGATTGCTCACAGAATAATGCAGTCATCAATAAAATAACAAATACTTGTCTTAAAATGGAAAGCTCTAGCTTGGATTTGCTGACTTTCTTCAGATCACTTCATTACTCATTAAGTACTTTGAGGGTAGTGGGGTGCTACATGTAAGTGAACCTGAATGTTTCTTATGCTAAAGAAAAAACAGATCATCCTGTAGATAAGAGGAGGTTAACGTCCATAATTTTAATATTTTATGAATAATGCTTCTTATAGATTTACTAAAAAAAAAATCCCCAACAAAAAAAAATTTGGAACAGAGTAGTGGGATAGTTTTGAGAGTTAAGTGATGCATTTCTAGTATTGAGAGAGATAATTTGCCCCTATCAGAGCTAGCTAGATATGGGTCACCTGTGCTATTTGAATGAATTATAAAGAAAAAAATAAGCATGAGGAGGATTTAATTATTCCCTGAATAATTTAGGAATGATTGGAAATTGTGTTCCAAGACCTTGTAAGAAGTGTGATATCTATTAAAGCATGTAAACAGTAACCAACTATTGCTGTTGTATTTTGAGTTAATAGTGTTCTCAGGAGTGAAGTCTATCACATCTCAATTTCCTACCACAGCGTACCCTTTCTGCCTTGAATTTCAAAAACTA
The DNA here is from genome assembly GCA_013398295.1 of Chionis minor. NCBI lineage: Eukaryota > Metazoa > Chordata > Aves > Charadriiformes > Chionidae > Chionis > Chionis minor. Next base: position 369,434 of record VZSF01006618.1, read on the forward strand.
AAATATTGACACCCTAGACCTGTCATTATTTTTCCATAAAAAAAAGTCTTAAAACACATTTTCTCTGGTCATTTTCTGATGCTGAAACCCTGCTTCTTGGTGCACTCTTTAGCATTATAATGAAAGCTACTATTCTTAAGGCTGATGTTATTTAAATGAAGCTTTCTAGGCCTTGCTTTAAGTTGCAAATTAAATGTATTAAGTTCATTCTCAATAGCATTTATGAACCTAAATGAGGAGCCTTGGAATTCTGTTTTGAGCTTAGAGTGCCTTGTTGCACTGGGTGAATACAGATGACTAATCTGCTGTATAGGATTCAGAGCTAGACATTCACTTAATATTTGAAAACAAAAGTCACAAATCACCTTTATTAAAACCAATATTAACTTTGCATATATTTTGCATATTATGGATTTGGAATATGACTGAGATTCAACCATTTAGGCGATTCCTGAGAGATTGGGCAGCACAAACTAGTTTGAGCTAAGTACATTTTTCTGCATGCCAGATGTAAGAAATGGATAGAGGTGGTCTCCTTTGTATGAAACATTGTCTGTGATGTTAAATCAAGTCTATGAGGGTCCATTTTTAGATGCTGAGAGAGAGGAAAGGTTGGTTGCTGACATTATTTTTCATACTTGCATGAGGTTCTTAGCACCTGAAAGTTTTCCTCATCAACCAACCACTGGATACTGTGTGAGCGCGCTGGTGATAGTTCTGTAGTTCCACGTAACTCATTTCTGCTTTATCCATTTATCTCATACACAAAACTCAACTTCCACTTTGCAGTAATTGCTTACTAGGCCTCAGTAAGTCTCTCTGTCACTGCCTTTGCTGCTTTACTTCTGCTTGGGTAATCATGGTGCAAATTGTTTCTTGCTGCATTGTTTTTGTAGATGAAGATTGCAATAAAGAATTGACAGTAAATAGATTGCTTATTTGTCTCTAAATCAGTTCAGATCATCATCACCATCTGTGATTTTACTGACTTTTCTGCTGTCACTGTTTTTCCTGTTCAAAGCTGTTTATTTATGTTTTAAGTTCATTTGAGTTCATTGTAAAATGCTGTGGGGTTTGAGGAGGAAACTAGGTTAGAGAATCAATTTGTTGACTGAGTTTAAAAAAAAATACCAAACCACCCGATAACCCCTACTGTTTAGTCATATCTAGCATGCTAGCTCTGTGTCTTTAAAATAGAGTGATCACATAGATATGATTTTCAAAAACCATGCTTTACTCTGAAAAAATGAGATCTAAAGTAAGCTCACAGGCATTCAGACTAGGGCTTTTGATCTCCAAGGGCTGGGTACGTAAACCTTTTCGTTTCTTTCATATCTTTGTTACAGTACTTACCTGGAGTGATGTTACACCTCCAAGATGGCTTGTCTGTCCTCAAAATCTCTTAGTAAAACCATTACGTACTGACCTACCCATCTTCATGTAGACATACCCCGACAGGCTTCAGGCTTACCTTTGTTTCTGTGCTTTCTGTCCAAACACTCCTTGGAGAGACCTGCATAGCATCCAGGTGGAGATCTAGGTATTTTTATTCCTTCATCCTTAGGAGACCATGGGAATTGGTTTTTGCTCCATCATGGCAAGGAACAGAGAGTGCCCTTGAAAGGGGTAGGGGAGAGTCAGAAACCCAAATCTGAAGGCAAAAATTCTTCATCCTTATATCAGTGCAGAATGATAAACAGCCTTAATTGTAACCACCCATGGATTGAGGCCATCATAATTAAACTTATCATTTATCCTGGCCAGTCTCTCAAGTTTTTAGGGGTTTTTTTGTGGTAAATCAATTTATTGTTGAAAAACAGTATGGAGAATGCTGACTTGGATAGGAGAATCTGAACAACACCCTCACCCCCATGATGTGCATGTTGTACAAAAGCTGTCAAAAAGTCATAAGCATGAATAGTTAGAAAGCTGAAAAAGTGTGTGTATTTTGAATAATTTGGGTTTTAGCCACTGTGTATGAAATAGTCAGTATGGTGTCTACCATATCAAAACTGGAGAAGTACCATACTAACATGCTGAGCAAGTTGGTCAGGTAAGTTTGAGTTGATGGGGTGGGAAGTGGATTTTTAAAGCAAAGTAATGGTCTGTTGATAGACAACCTTTCTCATCTGAAAGAAATAGCACCCTGTAGAGAGGGAAAATCTTGAGTCATACTTGTATTAGCGGTATTCTCTTTTTTTGGTGGTTCTGCTTCCCATCCTCTGTATTTGGCATATTTTATCCTCTAGACTAGCTTGTCAACAATGGCAGTGCTCATGCCTGGGTAGAATTGAATCTTGTGTCTTCGCAGTTCTCAAAATTCAGATACGCTCAGCATATTAGTATGGCCAATTGTGTTATATGCTGTTGTCATATATGAACATTGTTTGGAATTTCAAATCAATACTTACATGATTGTTTATGTTCAGGTAATTCTATGCTTTTTTAGTTCTTGTGAAATTGGGTAATTTTTTATTTGATTTCTGTGAAACTTTTTGTCAGTAGGGAAACACTTCTGGTATAGTTTGATATTTCCAAATCCCCTTGGTGCTGCATTTTGTTCAAAGTCCTGGAGAAATACAGTCAGGACAAATAGGCCTGTCTTAAAGTTATTACTTAATGACTCAAGTCACTGACTGTGGTATTAAGGACCTGCCCAGGCCATAGGATGACACTGATTTAGGGAGGAATATGGCAGAGATGGGGCATCAACATTAACACCAGCTGTGTGCTCACGTTTTGATGCTCGGGGCAGCATACGGCTAATACAGGTTATGAATGAGAATGGATGGTAGCTGTACTTCAGTCTTACCACCATTACACCTCACCAAACAGCCTGTACATCCCTGAAGGTATGTTTAGATGAGTATCGACTCGTGTGATTTTGGGGAAGATGGATGCAAAGTTCTTAAAACAGCAGGCTTTGCTAGTGAAATATCATGTGGCATTCTAGGATGTAGTTCAGAGAAAACTACCCTGACAGACCTTAAATTATATATATCTAGAAAGAGAATATGCCATTTGTTTTCAGCTTTGTCACTCTGTATTGAATCAAAATGGTTCTTCCTACTGTTTTAAAGTTTTGTTTGCTTTGGAAGATACTTTATTTCTTACTTTCAAGAAGAGGTGATGAATATGGACTTGTTTTCATCAGTCCAGTCATATTAAGGGAAGTTGCTGATTTTGTGGTATCTGCTTGAAGGCACTGGAAGGGGGAAAGTACAGAATTATTTTGGCAGGATTCTCCTAGCTATTAAAATTGCTTTTTGAAGTAATGGAACTTGGTTATTGAAGCTTTTAAAAGGATCTTTGCAGTAGACAATGCCGGTCAAATGTTAGTACTATTTTCCCTGGGTATGGTTGTTATCCAGCTATTGACCGGGTGTTACAGTATGTGGAAGAAAATGATTCTTGAAGAAACACTACATGTGGGGGGGAAAAAAAATAATTACTGGCACTTTAACAGGCTGCAAAGAAGTGTGCACTGCATGTTCAATGTGGTAATTTAAAAGAATGAAATATTGATGATTCAGCTTTGTGTTAGCAACAAATTGTTCAGAGTTTGTGTGTAATATACAAAAGCACAACCTGATCTCGAACCCCCTCTGGTTATGAAAGTCACTTGGTGCTTGATATTAGAGTGGAGCAGTTCATGCTAGTAAGTAATACAGTCTGCAGCGAACACTTGCGAGTTCGGGTTCCCTGCAGTCGGATGCTGATGTGCTAAACCTGCGCAGCTTTCGTTGCGTAACTGCTTTTTCGGGCTTTGACTGATGCGCGTGTCCCCGCTGCCTCCCCACGGCTCTCCTTCGCTGCCAATGCCACTGCAAGGCAGGCGCTGCCTTACCTCACATGTGGGAATGTAATTCAGCACAGTGATCCCCGTGACTCTCAAATATCGGATTAATCTCCTGTAATACCATTCTTCCTGTCTTCTCTGCTTTCATTTTTCTTCTTTTTTTTTCCTGTTGTCTGTTTTCATTTTGTTTACACGTTTGTTCTAGATAAGCATTACTATGCTTTGATTATGTATTCCCTTCCTCCTTTTCCCGTGTTTTTTAACTAAGATGTTATATTCACTTTCCATACTTGCATAACACTAAATTTCAATGCGGCTTAAGCTTTTTCACTGGAGATTGCCCTGGCACACTGTGCAGCCCTGGATGAAATAGGTATTCTGCCTGTACCTCCAGTTCCTTGACTGTGTTTTGGTGCTTGGACTATTTTTCTTAGAACTGTAAGTGCCGTCAAGCTTTTGTTTTCTTTTAATTATTGATATCATCTCAGGGACCAAAGGCACAAGATCTTCCAGGAAAAAACCCTTGTATTGTTGCCAGTTGTCTGCTACATCATCTTCGTTCTTTTGCTACTGAAGTCAGCATGTCTGAAAGCACACGGGAGAGACGTGGATTCCTTGTCTTTTGCTTTGTGTTGTCCTCTTTCTTGTTTGGAGGTGAATATAGGAAGCCAGACAACTGGGTTTCCAGGAATATGGTACCAGCATCTCCTCCCCTTGCCCTCACTTTCTCACTTGGCATGCTTCAAAGCTGATTCTCTTTTTAATCAAAAGGCTACTTGGTCTCCATGTTTTCAACAAAGTTGATACCTCCAGGAAGATGATGTTCCTTTCAAATCTGGATCACATATTTTAGGATTTATTGTGTACTCAAGAGAAAAGCCTTATACCCCAGACTCCTCCCTTTTTACATGTTGGTATTTAGACAATGTCATGCTGGGTAGAAAATAGAGTACTGCTATGCAAGTAAAACGAGTGTTACGAATGCAGCCTGCTAAACCTCATGCAATCTTGATAATATCTCTGGAAAAAAAAATGTTTGTTTGTGGTCTACAAAAGCAGCTATTTGGCACACTGTTGCCAAAGGGGATACTGATACAGAGGCTTCTACGCAAGACGGCCTCCATCCGCGTAATTCCTGCAGGCTGGGGAATGTGCCCCAGAATTGCTCAGTATTAATGCATCTGTGGAAATTTCTCAAAGGGGGGAAAGTTAGTTGTGATGTGCTGGTTTTGAACTGTTTACCTATGTGCACATTCACAACACCCTTATCTTCCTCGCTGCCCTTGCCCTTCAATAACAAAATCTAGACATTCTCCAGTTGTCTAGAAGAGAAGAACCCAGGTGCACGTGCCCATAGGTATTAGGGGGGCAGCCCTCCAGCTCCCCGATACCGCAACGGCAAGAGACGTACCTGCCACACACATGCGCAAGTCTGCGAATGTTTGTATGACCAACACATTTCCAGCTTCCTGTTGCTGGCCAGAAACCTTTCTGTCTCTGCATTTATAAATATTGCATTAATGATACGTTATGCAGCTCTTGATTACATCCATTCTGGGTAGATGAGACATGGCAGCCCTTGGTGATTAGAGGAGCACCTGTCAGTTCCTATTCATCTCTTAATATCCATGCTATAAATAACTGGAAATGTTTGTACTTAGGTCTGTATTTCTAGGTTTTTATTCCGTGTGTAAAAATTACGCTGACTCATATCATTTAAATACTCAGATTTGCTGTAGGAAAATATACAGCGGGAGGGAGAATGACCATGTTTTAATGCTACAAGCTCGTGAAATCTCTCCATTTTATCTAGCTACAGTACAGCTGACTTCATCAAGCTTTGTTTCCTACGGGCTGGTGTCCTTCATTCTTATCATACCCAGTGCCAGATATTCAGATGCAGAGCATATTCCTAGAACAGACCCATGGGGCAAGAGGCAGATGGTGTGTGCTGTGGCTGGTCCAGAGCTGTGCGAATGCTGGTTGTGTGTCCGCTGTCGAGAAGACTTGCCTAACTGCTGACTGGAGCCTGCTTCTTCCTTCTGTGAGGCTAGGAAAATAGCTGTCTTAATTTAGCTGTCTGGGAAACAAACTTTTGATTATTTCCTCTTTTTAGAATATTCAACAGCGTGATTCAATCAAAATAGCTCCTCATTGGGTGGTTGGGTTTTTTGGGAGGGGGAGCGTGTAGTTGTTTTGAAGCTTCTTTGTTTTGAATATTGGGGTAAAAATGTATCCATGCCATTAAAAACTGAATTAATAAAATAATAAAAAATTCAGGTTCATTTAAATGTCTCTATTTTTTTAGCTTTTAATTTAAATCGTGTGCACCTTAAAAATTGTGGTCTCACAGTGCTGCTGTCTTTCATGGAAATGCAATCTTAAAATTATTAAAGTAGTTCTTGGCATGGTCTGAACAAATTTATTTTCTTTGGAAGTTTATTGTTGAAATCTTGTGCAGTGTATCTGCCCATTCACAACTGATACACTTTTCATCATAAGGTTCTTTAAATGCATTTTTTTTCAGTCCCCATAATGTGTTCAGAGAAGTAGTGGAATTGGTGTATTTTAAAAAATTCTAGATGTTAACCTTGGAGAGGTTTTGAGGTGGTAAAATATAACAAAGTTTAGGGGGATAGTGGGAGCTTATGGAAGAAAGAAGATAGCCTTTCATAGCTTCTTTTTAATAAATAGTCAGATTATTTTTGCCATCTATTCAATAATTTGTGCATTGCATTGATTATTTATGCCCAGCAAATTGACTGTTGTGTGGTGGTTCAATGGTGCTCTCTAAATAGAGTGAGAGCGTACACAACATGCAGTACTAGCTACAGCAGCATTTAGTGTTTCTTCCTAGGACCATAATCTAGAAAACAGTCATATTTTGAACTTTCTCAGGAAGCAATATTTTCCTTTATTTTCCCTCTGTTTTTTTGGCAAGAAGGACTGTTTGTGTTGCTAGTTTCATGACTACTCACTGTCATGACTACAAATACTGTGGTGCTACAGATGATGGTGAAATGGGAACGCTCAAGCTTGCTGATTTAACAAGGAGCCCAAGAATGGAAATACATCAAAATCTTCATATGCAACCAAAGCAGCCTTTCCGGCATCAGCAGCGGGCACTGAACACTTGTACATCTTTTAGTTCATCTACATTGCCAGTGTCTTCCAAACACAGAGGAAAATTTATAAACCTACGTGACAGTGTAAAAAAGAGTCCTACAAAAAGCACAGCAAAAGTAAAAGCTGCTAGTGGTTGGGTGTCTGATGGCTCATGTTCTAATTATTCTTTAGAAAAGGTATGTATTGCTCGAGATACTTAGAAATGTGCATTTTTGGTGCAAACTGTAAAAAGTATGTCGCACTTTTTCTGTAGTTTTATCCTTGCTGTTTCTAGAGACCTAATGTTATTTAATTTTCTTTTGTACTTTATCGCTTGAAATCAAAGTAGTAATTGAAATTGGGCTGGCAAAGCAATACTTCTGCTCAGTATTTTCCCATTAAGATTGTTGCACTGTGTACAGTGTAGGTTTTTTATAGTAATTTGTGGAAAGTGAGGAAAGTCTGGCTTGCTTGATTTTTGTTCTTCAAAATATGTCTTTGAGTACTTGACAAATAGCACCATTATGGAATTTGCTGTGATTTGGTTGATCTGCTTCAGGATGTGTACGGTGCTTTGATAATTTCAGGTTAGTTGGTATTTCCTCACAGAAGGGAGTTATTGTGTGTGTTGGTTAAACATGAGCAAATGAGTGTGCTCTGCCTTTTCACAACATCTGGATTTAGTGTTAGATTTGGAGGCACTTTTAATTGATCACTCAAAGGTATTATTATCTTAGCTTTTTTTAAACGTAACACTTAAAAGTAAATGATTATTTTTGTTTAGAAATATTAGAAAGTCTATCCTTACACTTTAAAAAAAAGAATTACTTGAGATTTATTGTACTGTTGTAACAGAATGGCTTTTCATTGTAGGTCTTCGCACATTTATTTAGGCTGATGGACTCTGTAAAGTGAGTTATTGTTCAAGTCATGTTCAAGTTCCTATGCACAGTAGTCTGTCATACTTGTGTGCTATAGTTCATATATATTGAAAATAATTTTTTAATTGGCCTGGTGCTGTCTTTGTAGTTTAAATAAGTTTGTGTCCATTTAAACCACAGTTATTAAATGTTGTAGCCAGGGACAGATTTATTTAAAGTTCTTTTGTGGATAGGTTTTTGGTTTTCAGAATACTTTAGTGTATTAATTTGGAGAATTCCTAAAAATTACAAATGTTTCTTGAAAATTTCTGGGAAGCGGGGCATTGAAAGCGATACCCTGAACTAGTGGAGCCTGTTCTGCTGCTCTCACAGATACCTGTATCATATAATAATTTTCAAACTGATTACGTGCCATACTAAAATAAAATCAGCATTCCTCTATTATAGCAATGTTCCAGGTCTTTTTGCTCTGATGGTTAGAAGTCTTCTAACTTTTTGCATTGTCCTTCCTTGTGGTAGCCATAATGCCTATGGAACAGTTCACTGTGTTCCATGAAACGTTGGAAAGTGAAGACAGTCTTACCTCTGTCTGGATTTGCACATCCTTCAAAAATGGTTGCCAGTGGTGTCACCTCCTTCCTCACCCGCACTGTAGTGGAGGAGTCTCAGCAGGAACATTGCCAGGATGCTTGGAGTAGCAGGGAGCAGCTTATAAGAGTCAGTGGGTATTAAACCATCAGCACAAAGGGCAAACACAATGACGGGCTGGAACCTGAAAGAATTGAAGCATTTTGAACAATGTCAGTTTTAAAATAATAAGGGTAAAAATGGGAACTGGTTGGGAGGATTCTTGAAGTGTTTGGGAATGAGAAGCCCAGAGAGAGAGAAGGGAGTTAAGAATTGAGAAAAGGAAGGAAGCGGAAAAATAAAGCTGCTGTTTGGTGTAGAGAGGGATGCAGATTGTTTGGCCCATAAGGAAATGAACTATGGCTGTGTCAGTTATTTTGTTAAGTCCAAGGGCAGGGGAGTGTGGTCAGTATCTAAGAATAACTTTGATTTGTTTTTAACCTTCTTTTGTTGAAGAAGTTGTATCTGTAAATCTGGAACTTTTCTGACCTGCTAACAGTTACCTTGTCAGCCTTAATATTACGTTGTGTTATATTTTGATATGTAATACATGTATATCTGAAATTTTGTTTAACAGGATTTTTTTTTTACTGTGTGCATACACGGGAAGCTGCTTGCTTTGAAACAGGGTAGACCTGAAGGGGTGGCTTATTTTTTGCGTATGTAGGGCTGAGTGATCACTCAAGCTGTTTAATTTGATCTGTCCTCTAAAGGTTGCATCATTCTTCCAGTAGCTGGAAGTTTATTGCAGTGAGCATTTCCTGCACCCTTTGCAAAAAAAATAATTTTTCTGGACCAATTCAGATTCTTCCCCCTGCCCTTTTTTTAACACTTGAAAGATTGCACTGTTGTCCATATAGGTAAGGATGTCTAAATGACATTATTAATCTTTCAAGATATCAAATGTATCTTGTTCTTAGATCTTTCAATAGCTGCCACACTTTTTGCCAGCTGTTCATTTTGGGTAGATTGACTTTGAGCTGGGGAAAAAAAAAAACCTTGTAGAAATACCATATGTGCATTTAATAAGGGTTTGCAACTCTTGGGCTGCTTCAGGTTTATTTAATATTTGCTTTTACTCTTTAATTTGGTATGTGCTATTGGTATATGTTGCTTAGTGTTTTAAAATATCTCAAAATTTTAAAAGATGTTTAATACTTTTATGTTCTGGGTTTTTGATTCATTTTCATGATTTAGTATTTTGTCATTATGCTTCATTATATTTAAAGATCACAAGAATGTCTTGGAACAACTGAGTTGCAAGAGCTTTGATCTGCTGTTCAGCTTATAATTTTGATGATAGTTGTCAGTAGTTTATGTTGCTGACAGCTTGTTGACAACCAGTATGTTAACATCTCAAAATTATTTGAGTCAATGTTTTTGCTCAAAATGCTGTTTGTAATCTCGTTCCCTTGCAGCTTAAGTGTCAGTAGCTTTCCTGGTTATTATTTTTATGAAAATTCCTGAGACCAAAATTCTGCTAGTCTGAAGGCGTATGGTAAACCTGTACGAAGGTCTTTGAGAGGTAGATTGAATCTGTTTTAGGGTCTCTGCCCATTTGGCTAAAAGGTCTTCTTTGAATTTTGTCCGGTTTAGAAACCTTAATGTACTTCTCCTTATCAGGGTTTTTTTAATAAGGTTTTTCTCCTTTATCAAAAAGGAACATTAATTTTGTTCAGTGCTATCAACTTTAGCCATTGTTTCCCTGCTTTTCACACTGTTGTATAGTGGTGAAGGGCTTCTCTTGTGAAACCATCCCACAAAAAGCCTGAGTCTGTCCATTGACGTGAACAGGTTTTCTCTTGGACCTCCAGAGTCTTATTACTCTGTAGTGCAAGGTGAGTAACTGGGTGTGAATAAACAACATGGACACGTCTTACTGCTTTGGGTTCTCTGACGTTAGCATGGTGCTGGGGATGCGCTGCCATATGCAGCATGATTAAGGTGGTTGGTTGTCTTCAGTTGTGGTTATAGTCTCCAAAACCACATACTGTTTCAGAATATATATATATTTTTTTAAGCTGCTAAATTTGAATCTTGCTTAAATGTTTTTCTGGTTTTCGTTATTTTTGACGTTTTGTTGGTGATTTTTAGCCCACAGAAGCTGTTCCTTCCTCTTCTCCCATTGTCCCTGTGATCCCTGTCCCACCAGTCCCTGCTGAGACCACTGTCATCCCATCCACCATACCACAGGTTTTTATTCTTTTTTGTTGTTGTTCAATTTGTTCAACTTCCATTTATCCAGTTTATTTCATTGCTTTGTTTAAATTCATGCTTTGATACTCTTACACACAGGTTTGACATGAACTGTGAAATAGCTGAATTAGTAATACACTGGAGTTTCATCCTAATTTTAGTTTTGTAGCAGCTTTTAGTCCATTTAGAACATCTATATTTTCATATGTAAGTATATTTAATAAGTTGAGAAATAGCTAAAGAATGAAAACCAAAAAGAAGTTTGGAAAGCAGCAACAGGATGTTTTGTGTTCTTGCATAATAATTTTAGAGCCATTTCACCCTTACTAAAGTATTATCGCTCGATTTATTCCTAAAAACTTGTTGTATCATTACATATACAAGTACTTAATAAAGTCTTTCATCGATAGCGCTTGCATGACATTTCTTATGTTCTCCAGCTGTTTGTTGGTATTAGTGTGCTTGGGGGCATGTAGAATACAAAAAGGTTTTTTTACCCCTCTGTTCCTAACATATTTGACTCATAGAATGTGCTTCCCTTCTGGGCCTTCGTCCTTTAGGTCACATAATGTCAACACACACAAAAATCCCACCCTGTCAAGACAAGTGAAAGCAGTAAACATGAGTTAACTGCTCCAAGTTAATATCTTGCATATAACTTGGAATATGTGACCACAACATGGCGAGCTATGGAATAATTTAGGATAGGTAGCAGTTATATTTTTGCATATTGAATGACGTTCTACTTCTATTTTTTGTAACTTCATTGTAACTTTCAGTGCAAAAATCTCAAACGATGGGTGCGTGCCTTCTGAAAAGATAGATCACTTTTTAGAATTGTTTGGTGAGAGATACTTACTAATTTTAAAAGAGAATTAAGCTTTCCAGAATATTACTGGGATATTTTTGTAGTATACATGTCAGTATTTTTTTTCTTAAGGTCTGCTTTCAAGCTACGCAGCTGAACTTGCAATAGGTGCTAATCTTTTTCTGTCTCTGCTACATTGTTAGATTTTACATAATCCAGTAATTATCAAAAGTTTTTAGAATTAGCTGTTTTATACTGCAATTTCTAGTGGATGTACGTTTACATGAATCTGGCACCTGTAGTCTTTCCACAGGCAGACCAGAGATTTGATTAGTTTCAGCACTATTTCCTCCTCTTAGAGGGATTCTGCACATCAGGATTTGAGGCAGACAGACTAGTGCAACCAGTGGACTTCTGCTGCCAGCCTTGGTGGATAAAGATAACTGAGTTTCCAGTAGCAGTTACTTTCAGGGAATTGCCAGTAGGCTAAACTTAAAAGTAAAATTAGTGCTGTATGTATTTATATTTTCTTTGACTGCCATTGCTGTGACAGTGTTAATGTCCATTGATGATGCTGGATTACAAACAGAAGAGAAACAATGGAGTGGTCTGTGCTTTTATCTTCTGAGTGCATGTAAATGTCTGCAGGAGTTAGCTATATAATTCTGCATTGTTTGTGATTCTAAGCAATTAGAAAATACCACAGAAATTTATAATCAACTTTGGATTTGGCAGATGCATTTTAGTGCAATAGATATATCCCTCTATTTTGTTAGTCACTTTACCCCTCAGGCAAGACCTTAGTCTGCTTGTAAACAAACTCGTCAAATGGCTCTTAAATATTTGAACAAGCCCTGGCACAGAAGCTTGCAAGTGTTAGGTAATTTGGAGAACTTGCATAACAGACTGAAATACCAGGTCTTCTTCCAGAAACATTTGATATTTTGAGTTAGGTGTTGCCTTGCGTCTTTGCGGTGTCCAGGCGTACCTCTGGAATGCCTGGCACAAAGCTTTTCTGCTTCCTGCTTGGAAACGATGGTAAATTATTGCTTCTTGATGGAGAATTGAGCTAAATGAGGAAGGAGTGTTAGGAACAAGCACTTAACTTACAGAAGGTGTTTTGCATCTGTTGGCTAGTTTGTGTCTCAAACATGTTGTTCACATAGAAACCTCACCTACTAACAGCAATCTGGTTTTAGCTGGTCTTCCTCTTTTTTAAGAACCCTTGTCAGCCTCAAGAAAAAAACTTCATGGGAAACCAGCTTTCACTGGCACTGCTTTTATTGAATATACTTGGATATTATAGAATCCTAATATTAAACAAAAATAAATTCCAAAAATTGAGTGAAATGTAAAGAACATGACTGAACCTTCAGAATTACTCCTTGCTTTGTTTTTCCATTTATAAATTGAAAATATTTTCATACGTGATACACAAAAAATAAAAGAAATGTATGTATATTCGTCCCTTGCAGATACAGTGGAGATTAGACTCCTAATGCCTCATTCAGTCAGGTTCTTTTTAATACAATGTATTGTTTTGTTGTTCTTAAAATTTTTGTCTTAATTATAAAGCTCTTACAGGGATAGTGATGCATAATTGATTTGGTATTTTTAATACAGGATTTTATTTTTAATTTAATATTATTTTGATAGAACTTGCACTTGAATAACAAGCAGAAATTGGAATGTAACTTAATGGCAGAAAATGGTTGTGAGAGATAGCGTTGTTTTGGCAAAGATTTTTGTCATTGCACTAGTAACTTGTACTTGATTTCTGCATAAAGTACACCCATGCTTCTACTGAGAGAATTGCTGGGTGAAAAAGGTGTTTGGTGGCAAATGTCATTTTTTTGTTTCCTTTTTTTAATAGTCTACTCTGTTAACTTGCATAGGTACCACCTGATATTAATACTTATTAAATGATACAGGCCTAATTTCTGACAGCAACCTGATGACTCTTGTCTACTGATGGTAGATTATTCATTTCTGTCTTTTGTAAGGAAATTCTGAGTCATCACTTCCTACCTCTTGGAGGCTTTCAAAAATCATGAATTCTTCTGAAGGATGTTGTTGTCATGGTAGTGAAATTAAAATGCGGTACATGAATAGGTTAATTTAATTGTCCTGTTTTTGTAGATCTTAAGCTTATCTTTGAATGGGTTTAATACTAGTTTCTATTGCCACCTGTTAAACTGTCCCTAAATTTATTTAAAGATAATGGATTTTTATACATGTTAAAAAATCTCTTTGGTTTGTGCCATTGAATTTGAGGGTCCCATTGAAGTTAATACATCAACAGTATTTGGAGCCTGGAATATATCTGCACACTGTATCTTTTTTGTTGTCCTTAGAGCAGGCTGGATGCTACCTATTTTGAAGGCAGATTATTAATACAAAAATAGGAAATCTATTTATTTGGAAGTATTTCAAATAAATACCACCAGTCTGTATGGATTTTCTTTCAGTTGAAAACATGCTTATTGCAGAAAAATGCTCAGTAGCATCAGGGAGTTAAGCTAAAAGTGTTAGCTTATTCTACCTGTTCTGGGCTAGCAAGAATGCTATACTATTTCATATTTCTATAACAATAATCTGACTGCTTATGGCTTGCAAATCCATGACAATTTTCTGGTGGAAGCACATGTTGCTGGGTGGTAGATGAGTGCCTGCTGTGGATTTGCTTTCATAAGTCAGTTCCGTAGATTCTTTCTTCCGTAAGTTTGCCTTTCTGTAAGTTTCCATTTTGCAGTTTGAAGAAGGAGGGACGGGGGGGGAAGTAGTCTTTCCTGGTAAGAAGAAAGAGGAATCGAATCTCCAAAATTTGGTTTTAAGATATGGGCTGGTAAAGCAGCTTCTAGATGTTGTGTCACAAATTACTAGGGTAAGTGACAAGTCAAATGATAGCATGATTCAGTTTTTCTTTTGAAAAATAACATAATAAATGCCAGAACCTGTATATAAAGTATGAGCTCAGGGTTTTGGAAGAGTGATTTTTGTGTCATGAAAGCACTTTGTTCAGGGTAGAAACAAGTATTTCAAAAGGTGAATTTCTGCAGCTCTCAAGCTGAGACTACCTTTTAGCAGAACTTTGAGAAACACAGCAAATTAAATGTTGTATAATTATCATTATTGTTATTTTCTCTTATGCTGTATAATTTTTTTTTAATTCTTTTGTTAAAGGCAAATCCCCCTCCAGTGCTGGTGAACACAGATTCTTTGGAGACTCCGACATACGTAAGCTTATGTTTCGTTTCAATTACAACTTTAGATAATGTTTTCAGTATGTAGTTGTGTAGGTCTGTTACTGATTAATAAAACCTATTTCACTTCTCTGCTGGTGCATGATTTTCTCAACTGTCCTAATGGGTATTTGAAGTCCTTAAGCAGCTGTTGAGAGAAAAAAAAAAAAGTTCTAGATTGCAGGTGAATAGTGTGAGTACTAGAGTGTGTCCGAGCAAAACACAGTTGTTTGAACACTGAACCTCTGGAACTTCAGAGAACAATCTGTTTCTTCGACTGTGCAGGCAGGTGCTTTAATATTTAATGTGCCATTTCCGTCACACTTCTCATAAAAACACTTCTTAATGCAGGGCTATACTTAAAATGTTAGTACTCCAAACGTTCTTAAAAGTGTGTTTGTTCTGTTTGAAACGTTAAGGTAATAAGTGTAGTTATGTGGAGGCTAAAATTTGTGTTTGGCAGTGTGTTTTGTGATAGGAATACCACTGGAAGATAGAAACCTTGGGGGCTTTGGAACGCAAGTTAGTTTGGCATAGGTTGCAGGTCTGAGTTTTGCTCCTGCATCCTCCTCCTACAGTTACTTATATCCCACTTGCTTGTTGTTTTCCTGAACAGTTGCTTTACATTGCGTTTATTCTAGGTACTGCTATTAGCAAGTAAAGAGTAAGTCTTGTCAAAAGCATTCATAACTTACCAGTGTTGCTATAAAGGAGTTGTGTTAGTTCAATGCAGACAAAAGTGTGTTTAGGCAGAATACAAAAGATTAGTAAAGTGACATAATTGCCTAAAAAATGAGTCCCAAATGCAATAATGATGCCTACGACTAAAAGACCACAGTAGTAGCCTGCAACATGTGGCCCTTTTATTGATGTGGTGCAGATACGGTTTAGAAAAGCATACTGAAGGTGAGGTGTCTTCCTGTACACACCAGCTTAACCAACATGAAAAGTGATTAATAAATATGTACTCATGTCTCAGAGGGCCCCGGCTGATATAGGTACATTGGAGCACAGCAGATAGTAGAAACAGCAAGAGAAAATAGCACTAACAGAACAAACTGGCACTCAAAATTATAAGATGTCTAAATTATCAGTTTGCAGTGAATGTAAAAGAAACAAGCCCATAACAATCTGTAATCTCACCTACTCTGTAAGCATAGGAGATTGAGTAAAGGAATATCCTTCTAGGTTCCCAAGTAGTCAATGGAAATGTTAAGTGATAAGTAATGTAAAATTATACTTGTGAGGTAACTGTATCATGAATCTACAAAAACCTTAACTAATAAAGCTTTTTCTATTGAGAGAAGAAAAAAGCAAAGTGACTCTAGGAAGTTGAACAACTGTTCAAGAACACAGCTTCCATTATCTGAATCATAAAGCTACTGAGGAATTATTCCCTCTTGGAACTTAAACTGGGTTGGGAAAAAACCACGAAGAAACTTTTTTTTAATTCTTTGTAAAAGCCAAAGGAAATACAAACTAAGCTCAAGTTGGTGGCACATGAAAAGATTAACCATACCAGAGAAATTAACTTCAGTACAGCCAAAAGGCTCTAATCAAATTCTGCTGAACTACTAATAGGTTTTCAGATTCAAAGATTGCTGTGGCATAATTACAACATTGTATAGAACTTCCCTCATCCAGGGAAATAAAGCTTGGCTTAGTGGATCTGAGGTCACTTCAAAACTTGCAAAGGGTAGAACAAGAGAGCGATTTTTATCATTTGACGTATCCTTGCTCTTGTCTGCTAATGTTTTGTTTTAGATAAAATAAATTCAAAGGTAAAATAAAAAAAGGGGGGGGGGAGGGATGGACAACTGTAGAACTGAGCTAAAACAAAAGATAGAAATGGTGGAGTTTTTATTTGCTCCGGTTTATCTAGATGATATTTTAAAATTAGATTACAGAGTTTTGTACATGGAAATAAACAAGAGGCAGCTTAAATATATTAGGATAGGCTTTGTTTTGTTTAACAATAATGAATAGGGAAATGATCAATTGTTCTTGTTATTTGTTTTAAAAAAAAAAAGTGCCACATGCTGATCGGTTATCATGAACCATTTCCCAGGTACTGTAATACCAGATGACCGCTTCAGTTAGCACATGTTGTCATTCTTGTAGATAATAGCTCAAGGACCAAGCTAGCATAAAAACTTCTTGATCACAGTGCCTCCTTTTGTGTTGGTGTAGTAATAGATACAATTTCATGTGTTCAGGAGGTCAAGACCTCTTCCCTTTTTAATGGAGAAATATCATGTGTTAAAACCACAGTATCTTTTCCACTGAACAAACTACTAAGGACATACTATTTTTGAGGTACTCTGCAAAGAGAAAAATAATAGTCGGTTATGTCTGGAACGGACATGGCTTCTATGATATTAAGGGGAGATATAATTAGAGATTGAGAAAAAACTCTAGTGAGGGATAAACGTGCTTGATATTAGACGACCTGTGAAAGTCGCAGTATCTCTAGCTTTTGGAGCTTTTAAATGTGTTAAATATATTATAAACAAATTATGTAGATGTGATCTTAATTTTGTTTGGGGGGGATTAAAGTCCATTTTAATTTTCTGCTAAAAAACTATAGATTTTTAAATGCTTTCTTCTATACACGTATTTTGTATCTCTATAAAATCTTGAATAGTATTTTAAGAGTACAGAAGACCAGCAGATATAGAATATCTTAAGAATAGATAAGATGCTTTTTAAAATAATAGTACAAAAGTTATTTCTTATCTTGTTAAATATTTCATCCTAAAAGGCTTGAAATAGAGAATTGCCTATAGCTTCATGTTGTGTGTGCTGTTATAGGTGTCTATGGAAGAATGAATTTGAGTTCCAAGATTTGTAATTGGACAAAAACCACTTAATGTTACTTTCTCATTAAATATGTTTAAGAATCTTATGTTTAACTTATATATGTTTAATTTATACATTGTTACTTCTGTTATTTGATCTGTCCTAATTCTGTAGGCAGCAAAGAATGTGGGTGTGCTTTCTAACTTCAGGACACGAAGGCATACTTCTAGTATTTGGATTTTTCATCTAGCTTTATAAAATTCTTCTAAGCTCTTCTGGTTTTGGTCCTGTCTTAATTTGTTGATCTTGAGTATATATGTACTACTTACATGATAAGTAGTAATATAAACAGTTTTTAAACGTTGCTTTAGAAGGGTCTTGCCCATTTCTGGTGAGAAATGGTGTGAAGCATCAGTCGTTGATTTTTCTCTGCTCTGTGAGGAACAACAGTTTGGAAATCCTGCTCTGTACTTCTTCTCTACCCCATGACCCCTTCCTTTTTCTCAGTTTCGACTTGCTATATAGCCTGAGGAACGTGTGAGGGTCTCAAGCATATTTTTTTTTTCTGGCAATCAGAAGCAGAGGGCCTCTGCTCGACAGTATCTATGTAGCATAGTCTGCTCCCTGAAAACTTAGCTTTTAAACTCAGACAAAAAGAGCATCTGATTTATGTACATGAGCGATGTGAAAATCACACGTCCCCTCTGAGCTCCGTGGTCACTGTGGATCAGCTGGGATTTGATGGGAGTAGGCCGCCAGCCGAGCAAACTGTGTTGTGTAAAGTGTGAAACTCTCTGTAAGTCTCTTTTCTTTCTTTATAGGTCAATGGCACGGATGCAGATTATGAGTATGAAGAAATTACTCTTGAAAGGGTAATGTGCTAAATGTCTTTCTGTACTGTTTCAGACGGAACTTATGATACTTTAATATGAAAAATTAACCGCTTGATACTGCTAAATGGCTATGGAAAACAATCCTTACTGTTGTGTGCTTTTTCTTTTTTTTTTCTTTAGGTAGATTATTTAACCTGAAAAAAAAAAATACACCCAGTTGCTGGAGCAAGAATAGAAATTTTTATTAATATCATTGATCATTAAGAGTAAAATGGAGGAAGGATCTCCCTGAGACATGCTGCATTTAATGTTATTATCTAGACTTGTAGAGTAATAATACAAATTATTATTTAATTTCCTATATTGCCACTTATGATAGGCTTTTACTTATACCATTAAGTTTTATACTAATATTCAGCCTTCCAGTTGAGATTACAAGTTACACCTTGTGATATGCATTGCTTTGTTAGGTTTGTGATGTAGTGATCTACCTTAGTTCTCTTTTCTTGAGCTGCACTCTAAACAAAAAGAAAGGAGGAAATGGTCATATTTGATTCCTGGTGGTTACTGAGAAGGTGAAGGGTTCTTGCAGTTCATAGTAAGGGCAGGCCACCTTTGAAGAGAAAATGTCAGTGTCAGTCACTGCATGTGTGAGAATATATTACGTATGTGACCCAAATTACTTGGGGACTTCTCTGGGAAAAATAATTTGTCACTAATAATTTAATGAGGAGCAAATATCTGTGTGAATAATCTCAAAGATCTAACTTGTTAGACTAGCTTTTACCTACATTATCAAGTTTACCTCAATGAGTCCAGCTGTGGGGTTGGTACTGTGTCTCTTAGAGTTACACAGTGACTTACGTTCTCTTTCTATGAAAATAAATATAATTACATCTTGCCTATGGTTATATATATATACACATACTGCTTAAAGTGTCTTTTAATATTTTTTATCAGTGAAAATCATATAGATTTTGTTCTGTATTGAATCAGATAGATATATTAGAATATCTTTTACTGTAAAAAGAAAGACATATATTTTTTTCCCTCTCTACCTTTAGGGAAATTCAGGACTTGGCTTTAGCATTGCAGGTGGTACAGACAACCCACATATTGGGGATGATTCAAGTATTTTCATTACAAAAATTATAGCCGGGGGTGCAGCTGCACAGGATGGAAGATTACGGTATGATGACTTTCTGTGTTGGGTTGCTAAATGTTCATTATTGTATTTTCGAACAAAGGGTAGGATAGAACAGTTTCTGTTACTTTTAATAGTTCTATCATGCTACATTACATTTTAAGTAAGTTTTTCTTACAGAAATATTTTGTAAATAATGAAAAATGTTTGAGTGGACCATTTTTTCCCCCCAAACAATAAAATCTGCGGTTAAGTGAACTTTCTTTTCTGTTCACTATTATGCCGTATGTTCTCTAGTCCTTAATTCAATATGAAAAGGAAAAGCTTAGACAGGTAGGATAGGTAAATCTTGATTATCCACATGCAGATTTTTTGATCTGTAAGATAGTTCAGCTTAATAACAACCCTCTTTTTATGCTTGTTATAAATCTTATTTTTTCAAAGATACTACACATCTTCAAAAGCCATATTTTTTGTTTAAATTAATAGAGCATTCCTTTTCCAATATACTTCATTTTCTTATTTGACTGTGAACTGATACTGCTACTTAACTCCTAGTGAGGAAGCATTGGCATATTATTAGATGGTAGCAAATGATATTTGCAGCTTCCTTTGAAGAGTGCTGTTAGAAGTTAATAATAAATTGCATCATGAATTATTTTTCCAAGCCAGAACAGTCTAAGCGTACTCCTGTATCACTGTGTGGAAAAAAACACATCTAATTGTAGAACCAGCTTTTTTTTCTCTTTTGTCAAGAACTCGCCCTGTCATTTTTGGTGCAAATGCCTGATGCCTTACAGTTTTTAGTCCCAATAAGCTTATTTCCAGGCTTCCTTTTAGCTTGTTGGCCATTGTCAGAGGTACATCTGGCAAAACATGGTGACAGGTGGGTCAGGCATTGTACTTAGTGTAATGAGAGCTCAGTGTTACTACAGCAACATGCTAAATGGAGTGGAAGGCCAGCACTTAAACAGCTTGTGACAACCAGGGATGGTGGTTGACTTGTTTGTATCGTGGCTTAAAACTGTGTGCCTCCTCGCTTCTGATTTTTTTTTTTTTTAATTCTTTCTTATAGCCCTAAACAAAAGATAGTATGTGTGAAGCCCTGTTCAAAATAGAATTTAAATGAAACAAGTATAAGATGGTGTCCCCTTTGCCTGTGAATAAAATATTGCCTTTAAATGTTTTCTAGTGATCCTTGTTTTATTTTAAGCACTCATAATTAAATTTAGAGTATTGTCTTGAATCAATATAAATTTGAAGCAAAATCTATGTAACTTAATGTGTTAACATGAATGTTAGTGTATTGTAGATAAAGTGTGTCCATTCTGCTATAACACAACAGCTGAGCATGAATGTTGCTGTCTCTAGGGTTAACGATTGTATTCTACGAGTAAATGAGGTGGATGTTCGTGATGTGACACACAGCAAAGCCGTCGAAGCATTGAAAGAAGCGGGGTCAATTGTACGATTGTATGTCAAAAGAAGAAAACCAGTCACAGAAAAAATAGTGGAAATCAAACTTGTAAAAGGCCCTAAAGGTACGTGGGAAGTGTAAAACTTCTGTTTCACCAGAAGGGTAGAGTTGATGATAGGTTTCTGCGTTTATTTTTCAAAACAAGGTATTACCTTGTGTATGACATGCTAGGAAATGCAGAAAAATGGAAAATAAGATAATGGCATCTGAAATGCTTCTGAATTTTCATCCCTGTGTCTTGAAACTGTTCTTGTAAAATGCATATTTTTCTTTCAAATGATAAAAATATGTTTCTGATAGTATTTATTTATAAGTACATTAAAAATGGGAGTAAAATACTTCATTTAATTACCTAGGAGAGATTATAAAACATTTGGAGAAAGTGTTATTTTGTTTCTTTATGGAGAAATGTTGGACAATGGTTTTTTTAAATATCAGTGGAGATGCTGTAGCTGTGCTGTGTGTATCTTTGGCAAAGCATGATGTAAATGATTCAGCTTTTGGTATTCAGAACTTCTGTAAATGTTAGGTCTTTTCCAGAACTTTCTGGAAAATTATGGAGTTCACTTGGAAAGGCATCCAATATTGCTTCATCCAGAGTCTATTATTTTTATATATGTGTGTGTGATACAGATAGCAGTATTATTTATATAATAATTGCAATCCAATGAATGTTAAAAGGTTTCTTGAGTAATGACTTTATCTTCAAGCAGGTCTTGGTTTCAGTATTGCTGGTGGAGTAGGAAATCAGCATATACCTGGAGACAACAGCATCTACGTAACCAAAATCATTGAAGGCGGCGCAGCACATAAAGATGGCAAACTTCAGATTGGAGACAAACTTTTAGCTGTAAGAAAGAGCTTCTTTTTTTCTTTTTTCTTTTTTATGGTCTTTCACTTTTAGGCCCAGTAAGAGCACGATTCGCTTTATGGCTAAGCTGCCTGCCAGTGCAATGTTATTTCATAGAAATTGGTAAAAAAAAAAATTCTATTTCTAGGAAATCAATCAATCATAAAAATTAAATCTGTAGTATTCAACACCATCTCATCAGGAAATCTGAAATCTGTTCCTCAGCACAACTTTTCATGCAAAACCTGTATTAATCGGCCTGTTTATTTCTGATGCCTGCTATTATTTTTCTGGGATCTGACTGATAGGAATGTAAACCAGCGTACAGTGGGATTGTTTCTTTTCTCAAAAAAGAAGAATGGAAAGCAACGCCGTGTACTGGTGGCTGGCCAGCCTGTAGTGACACTGCTACTTATATTGGATTGCAGTGTTTGTAATGCCTTTGAATGGCATTTTTAAAAAACTTAAAATGCTTCAAAGTTGAGTTTTCTGTGCACAAAGTAAAAATAACTTTCAACTCCCTTGAATTCCATCTGGAAGTATAATTGTTCGGCTAGAAAAGCATGAGCCAGGAGTTTCTGAATGAATTTCTGAATTGTAAACTCAGCTCTTGTAAGGTGCAATTGCTCTACCCTCCTACATCTACCAGGCAGTACCTACTGTATCTGAGTACATCTGTACCTAGAATACATGACAGCAGAACGTGTGCTTTGTTGCTCTTTGAAGAGTAAGAAACTCCTTGTTTAGTGTAATTTCCCGTCTGTAAAAAGACTTTTTGGATAAGTTTGTCACTTACAAATGCAGAACTGGGAAAAATGAAGCTTCTTGGAGATAAAGAATCCTGGGATTATCCCTGTATGTAAAGTATCCTGCGCTTTTTTTTTTTGAAGCATTACGAATGAGATCTTGGTGTTACAATGGGTAGTTCTGTGAAATCAGATCAAGACGTGGGCAAATCCTCACATAAGAATAAGCAGGAAAAAAGAGAGAATGTACTATGTTTACTATTAGCTGCACAATAAATATACACCTTCATATGCCATGCAAATTCTCAAAGCCAAAGATCCAGTTGCTTGATGGATAATACTGTTAATATTTGAGGATTTTAAGCTTTCAAGTCTGCATCATAGGAAGTGTTGCGGTTATAGGACTTCCCCGCAATGTAAGGGTGCTGGCAAGCTTCCTTTTAATGGCAAACTGCTTTCCAGAGTTATAATTTGTCCCTTGTACAAGAAAATGTCATGCTAACTTGCTTATATTGTAAAATATATGGAAGGTTTTAAGGGATTTTTTTCTAGAAATATTAAACTTTTGATACAGATTACTTTGTCCAGTATTACTTTATCCATTAAAAAATTTGCCTGACAAAATTAAAGTAGCTTTGGATTAATAATAGATACTATTTTGGAGATGTGAGGATCATATGCAATAGGGATAAAGTAATTATAATGTCCTAATTTATTGTAGCTGTAACCATTCCCTCAGTTCATTAAATTAGGAAAGAAGTGAGTCAAATGGCATCTATATCTTCTATTATCTATATTATCTTCTGATTAGCTGAATTTCACTTTTTCAAAGCTTTAGTCACTAATGTAGAGATAAGCCCCCGTATTTTGTGGTATGTAACTTTCAGACTGTGTTTAGGTTGTACTGCAATTACCAATGCACTGCAAATTGACTTTTCAGTCCTCAGGAGTGGCAGTTTAAATCTATTTTACCAAAAAAAACCCCAAAAACCAACCAACCAATAGGAGGCATTTAGAAAACTTAAAAAATACAAATGAAAGAATATATTTAAGCAGTAGAGTTTTTGTCGTGTCCTGCCCTGCCCCTGGGTAACAGAATTGAGAAGGCTTGATTGTTTTTACGCAGTATATAAAGTAATCAAACAAAGTGTCTTTGGTTCCCTGGGTTCAGTGTAGTACAAGCCTTATTTCCCATGTTGCCTGGAATTATCTTAGTTACTTCCCTCTTCAAAATATGGAAGAGAGGGCCAGCAAGTCAATTTCCTAAGGCTTTATACGAGATACTAGTTGTTAAAGAATTTTTTTTTTCAAACTGAAATGCTAGTGTTTCACCTTAATAGCAGTAGTTTAAAAATTCCCTTCCCTGTAAAGTTAAACTAGTTCTCAATACTTGGCATGTGAATCCATCAGTCACTTTGGTATCTTCTCCAGTTTTGTTCCCTACTCTTGACCTTTTGTGAGAATATATTGCCCTGTTATAATGTCTAGAATTTAATTATGTCATGACAAGATCATGTAGGATTTATTCTTACTAGAAGAAACTTTCTTCTATTCAATGCTTGCAATAACATACTGTGTCATTGCTGTGATTGTGCATGCTTGTGACATCTTGAGTGTCATATTTGTCCCATTAGTTTTCCAAAGTCATATATACCTTCTTTACAATGTTGCAGTCAATACGCTTTATTATAATCTTCTGAGGAAAGACTTGCATTTCTTACATTTCACAGCACTACAAGGCATGTTTTATATAACTTTTATTGAACCAATTATGTCTGTGCAACATGAAGGCTAATAAAAACTCTCAATGGCAGAGTGCTCCAACAGCTTTCACTGAATGTCTTACGAAAGCATACATGTGTTGAGAATTCATTCATTTTTTTATCTTTAGGTGAACAGTGTTTGCTTAGAAGAAGTTACTCATGAAGAAGCAGTGACTGCCTTAAAAAACACATCTGACTTTGTTTATCTGAAAGTTGCAAAACCCACCAGCATGTTCATGAATGACAGTTATGCCCCTCCTGACATCACAAACTGTAAGTTCATCTTATCTTTGTGATCTAGTTACTTTTCCCTTTAATGCTTTAACATTTTTAGTATTTTAACAGCTTCAAGCTTTTTAAAACTATACATCGTGAAAATCTGATGTAAGAAAGTTGATTAATCAGGAAAGTTACATGCTAAACAGAATAACATCCTATAGGTTCTGTACTGCAAAGAGAGCAGCAGTGGGGCTCTTGGTGTGTTTGTGTGACTGATGTGGCCTCGTCCTAGTGACTCGATGTTTCTGATCACTTGCTGATGAGCGCAAGGAGAACATGGGCTTCACTTTTCTGGCGGCGGTGAAGAGTGACACACAATGCACTCTGTAGATGTTCAGTGTCCTGTGAACTGAGCAAAAGACAGTACTGTTTCCGGTAGAGGTTAGGGAGGTTCTGACTCACTTTTTTTCTTTTTTTCTGGAGCTGCACGTATTTGAATAAACTGCAGTGGGAGGAGGGGGAGATCTTTACCTCTGCCTCTCTGCAAATGTATTGCAAGATTCCAAATAAACTCGCCTGAAATCTTACTTCAGTTTTGACATAGCTGTTGAAAATTCAAGTGGAAAACCAGTAAATGCTATCTTGAAAACAGAAGAATTTCTTGTTTACATAAGGATACTACTTACAGGAGTCTTTTTGAAGTCAGACATCCAAATCCAGAAAGTTCTGGCTTGAACAACAATGTAAAGAAAATTTGAATTTAATGTACTGTTTCTTCAAGAGAGATGCTGCTTTCCGGGACTGGATAGGTGGACTTTTCTGGATGACCAGTTTTACTCATCTTGTCATATAAAATGATTGTGGGGGAGAGTTAGTTTAGGGTCTTTCTGCTTCCTGCTGTTAGATACAATAATTGGTAGGTAGCACTGATCTGTTCAGATACTACTTCATATAAAAGAAGGAGCACTTTTGGACTAAAAAGCCACTGATGTAATCTAAAACGGTATATAAAGAGCACCAACAAAATGCAGCACATCAGAGGACTGAAGTACCTTATAAGCCCATCATTTATTGGCAATAGCTACCTTATCTTTAAATCTATTCATAAGCTTATTGAATTGTAATTCGGAGCTAATTAGGTTTTATGTCTTCATTGTCTTACTAGAAGGATGTTCTTGAAGGCTCCATTTGATGTAAAACTAATTTTCAGCCTTCACTTACTGATCCCCAGTTTTATACTTGTATATATGATTAGAGAGCCGCCATTTTCACTATTGGTATCTATTGGATGAGTAATTCCACCTTTCCTCCTGGTTCTTTGGAAAGCAAATTTCTTTTTCTTTCTCCATTGTAACTGACCTCTTCGCATGTTTCACCTTGAATTCAGATTTTC
This sequence comes from Chionis minor, assembly GCA_013398295.1. Classification (NCBI taxonomy): domain Eukaryota; kingdom Metazoa; phylum Chordata; class Aves; order Charadriiformes; family Chionidae; genus Chionis; species Chionis minor. The sequence goes on from VZSF01006618.1 coordinate 395,316, forward strand.
TGGAACAGAGGAAACCCGATTTGTACGTGGTGTTCCTGGTAGTGTTTCAGTAATGCAGTTACACAGCTGTGGATGGTGATGTGACAAACATAGAAGTATCTGATCTATTACTACTGTATCTTGACTCGATCATTGAGATATTTACTTTATGAATCTTTTGTAGGGGAAAGGCAAAGTCTCAAGAAAGTTTGGGGAGAGGAAGGTAGAGAAGGAGCTGGTTCCTCATAATTTGCTTAATTCTAATAACTTGATACCATGATAGTGGCAGAAGTCACACTTATTAACTCTTGCCTGATGCCACTGATTATTTAAAAACAACTTGATATAAGGCCTAAATGGAAAAGAACAAAGTACTGTAGCAATTTAGAGGACTGGCTGTCTCTCTTGGGAGGAAATCTGAACTGAAATCGTTCAGTTTGTGTGAGTGGAGGAAGAAACCTGTAGCAGGATTTCACAAACATACTCCTTTACTAGGCAACCATAAAGGAATGGTTGGATATAAATGTAGATTGTAATTTTAAATTTTGATGTGCTTTGTTACTGTTAATTAAATAACACTTTGCTGTTAAAAAGACTGTAGACTCAAACAGTTAAGAACAGAGATGCCAAGCTCAGCGTGGCTGATTCTCAGAACTGTAGGTTGGTTTTAGGTAGGGGAGATCAGACTGAGAGTCTTGTTCGAAGCAGCAGTCATATTTCACCTACAGATTGGTGTTCTCCTTCAGCGGCTTATTTTGGTTTTGTATTCACATCTGTATCAATACGTACTCTTAATGTAATATTTGCTCTAGCAGTATGCATAAGGGCATGCTGTTGGCCCTTTTCTCAGGCAGAGAATTAATTTTTCTCAAATGATAGATGAGCTGGAGACTCAGTTCATTGAGGTTAATTGCATCATTACATAAAGCCATAAAAATGCAGTGGTATCTTCAAGAATACCTTCTTACCATGCCTGTTGGCTCTTCAGGAAAGTTCTGTCAAGGGTAATCCCACACGATTGTCAGGAGAATGTGCTCTGCCATCTTGCCTTGAATCCTTAATTTCCCCGTATACGTGAATTAACTTTAGAAAATGAATGTGAGACTAAATGACTTGGCCACACATCTAGGCCATCATTCATCCCATTACTGTTCTCCTTTCCAAGTTTCTCTCCCATTTGGCTGCTTTCCCTGTAAGTGGGACTTGAGAGAGAGAGAGGCATTCTATGCAGCCCGGTATCCTGTCCTTGTGTGAAGTGGCACTTGTATCCACAGAGAAGTGAAAAGCCAGTCTCCTGAGCTGTCATGCCCCTCAAGCTCCAGCAACTTCTTCTGGGAACCTCTCTCCTCCCGCTGAAGAATTTTGAAAAAAACCACAAAAGATTTCTCAGATTCCAGGTGTCTGCCTTCTGTCCTTTGGTGAGCTTTGACAAGGTTTGTGGGCTAAAGTGCTGTCTGTACTTTTGAGTAGATTTTCTGGGTTTCTTTTCATTTAGCTGCAGTTTTAGCATTCAGTTCTCTGTCTGAAGTTACTCTTTACACTGTTACTGGTAGGCTTTTGTCAACAGTTAAGCAAAGAACACTCTTCAGCAAAGTGCTGGGTCCTTTGATGAAACCTCAGCCTGTTTCTTTTCCCTACAATGGGAAAGCCTTGCCTACCCAGGGCTCCATATGCTTGTCTCTCTGTTGATCAAAGTGCGGCTGGCTGTTACTGCAGCTGGCATGGAGACTCTGGATCTACTGCACGCAAAATAGATGCAAAGATTTTGCCTGAGGTGTTTAATGACTTAATTTAAAAAAATCAGTTTAGCCTTTTCCTAAATTTTTCACTTATCAGAAACAACTGCATATGGCTGAGAAGCTAGATGCTATTTTTCTAACACAGGGGCAGAACAAAAGCTTTTTCAGGACTCCTCAATATTTTCACATTTACAATGGAAATTTCAAAGGGAGGTACCAATCTACGTGAAGGCTATTGCTTCTTTATAAATGAGTACTGTAACTTTGCAGCTAGAAAGCCTCGGCTTTCTGTAAGGAGCTGCTCAATTAGATAGAACTCATACCAAAAAATGGTGGCTCCTCTACATAGCATTTTAGAAGCTGATGTTTTCAAGGGCACCATTTCAAGGTTTGTTTGCACCTTTTTTCTCATCTTGAATGAGACCTCCAAAAGTGATGCTGCATTTGGCAGAGCAGTAACTGGCTCCTGAGCTTCAGGGTTAGAGACTCTGAAGAGCTTTTCCCTGATGACAGGTATTAAAACATTATCTCCTGGAATCACCTGGATTGTGAGTGAGTGGTGAAACAGTTACCAGTCTTCCTTCTTTACCTACTCACCTGTGGCAGTTTTGAGATACATGTATTTGCGATCGTTTGTATTTCTGTCCATCAGAATCCTCTTATCCAGGTTCTTAGCAGTTCAGGTTCATCACAAAGGAGAAATACCACGTGGTATTTGTTTCACTACCAAATCTCTTCAATTCACACAGAGGCTGCCTATGGACATGCCTGTTACAAATGATGTTAAGGTAGGAACCCTGTCTATGACCTGAGTATATACGTAGACTGCTCACTGCCCAGAACTCCCCTTGGTGTTTTTTTCAAATTTGTATAAATTTTTTTTAAAATGTTCATTTTATCAGAAGCACAGTACTTACTGGCTTAGTATCTGTACTGTCTTCAGAAGATGCAATAGTTTAGTCATTATTCTAACTTTTATGAACATGGTAGTTCCTTCAAAAGTCCACAAAACACAGAATTCATGATTCGGTTGTCTTTAAGACTTTCTCTCTGGAACTGGTCTAGCTCAGTTATAGGGCTGTCTCACTTTCCCTGGTGATAGGGTTTTAAAATGTAGAGCTGAGGAAACTGAAAAACTGTTTGAGAACCAGGTTCACAAATTTCAGTTATCTAGGTTTTCTGCAAAATCTGTTTTCTTTTAAAACCCCTGTAGTAAGAGTACCAGCCACACAATAGTAAGGTCTTATCAGGTGGTCTGATGGCGTGAAAGATGGGACAAAGTAATTTAGCATCCATATAGATAACTAAATCACTTGATATTTGATATTTCTTTGGGGCTAATGCCTTTGTATCAAGGGACACTTGATCAAGAGGTTTCTGAGATTCTGATTTATGGCTGTCTTTATTGAGAAAAGGACAGATCCTGCCAACATAATTCTTTATGCACTTGGCGCTGAAAGTTGACCTCTGTCAGTTGATATTTATCAGAGTGCACGAATGGCTTCCAGCTGCTTGTGGGTATATTAATGTTGAAAATCTTGGTAAAGAAAAGTTGAGGCTGTCTGAAACCAGAGCATTTAGCAGGGAATGAATGTGGAAAAAATAGCTCATAGTTATGTGGTGTAGCTCTGGAGACTGGTACTGTGAGCAAAGAAAGCTTGACCACAGCCATTGACAGACTGGAGTAGTTGATTGCTATGTCTGTTTCTGTCACTTCTATGAGATTTTTTTTCTGTTAACCCTTGAGGTGTGGATTGCTAGTTGAAACAGTTACTTTGCAGTGATCTCCATTTTTTGACTCAAGAGGAATGCAGTTAATGAAAGATTGTTCTTTCTGAACACATTGCCTTTTGAGTACTCTCCTCTGTGGCTTTCAGTCTGAGACACACTGAAAGATGAGAACTTCCAGTAGGAATTCAACAAAAAACCCCAGTGTTGATTGTATGCAGAGGAACAGCAGCACTGTAGGTGGGATGGTCCTGTGGACCGATGCCACCCAGCTGGCTAGCACCATTCGCAGCTAAACTGGTTTCTGTGTTTGATAAACATGCCTATGTCTTCTGTAGTAGGTCATATGTCAGGAAGGAATGTATACTGCCTCGGTAATCTATACATAAATGTCTTTCACTAAATGGTTCCTAGAATAAATGTCCAGTAACTTGTTGGTATAAATGCCTTTAAAGTTATTCAGTTGAAATATTACTAAGAAGGTCTAGAACTTGCTATTTAAAACTGCCAATGTTACCTGTACAGTACATAGTGTAGAATACCAGACTCAGAATTGAGACTAAGGACTTGCTTCCTATGCAGGCCTCCTTTGAAGACATCATTGTGGTGCAGTTTTTGACTCCTAGTCAATTTTCAAGTATTTATCCTTTGTGTGTGTGTGCATTGTTACGGTATTTCCACCCTGCATTGAGAAACAAAACACTGCGAAGTAGGAAATAACCAGTTTTCTCACTAGAGATGTAAATGCTTTCTCGTTCCTTAAATGCGATAAATACAGAAAGAGAAGAATATGTAATAACAGTAAATTACAATAGTTCTAGTTTTATTTCCTGTTTTAGAGATTATTGTACTTGTGATTGGTGTCCTCAGTTTGCAGACAGTAAGGAAATAATAGGAAATCTTCCATTTCTTTTTGTGTAGAACTGTGTTATGTCAGGGGAGGTGGATTTGAAAATGGAATTTCTCATTCAGAGTCTTTGACTTTTCCTGTCAAAGCAAGTTCATTTTATGCATGGTAATTTTCTGTTCATCTAAAGCACAGTTTCTTTATCATTTACACCAGTAATAATATTTACTTGGAAATGGAAGTTTAGACTTGATTTAGGATACAGAAAGTAACGGCTTGTCTTTTATTTCTATCATGTTCCTCATGAATATTCCTTAGGTATGATCTCCAGATGAAACAGTTTTAGGAGAGGCGCAGACATGCAGGGTTTTTTTTGCAGGAACTCCGTAGCGAGCCTTTTTATGCCTGTAGGTTTGTTTCTGTAGCACTGAGAGTGGTAGCAACCTTGAAAATTGACCTGACTTTCTAAGCAAGTACCATATGTAGAACTTTATAAATGATGTACCCAGTGCTGATGTGGAACAGTCCACAGGTCTGAAATAATAAACTGCCATATCGTTTGATAGCTGTGTCTAGTTACATGGTGAAAGGATATGAAATTTAAAAAATAAGAATGTGTGACAGTATTCGATGGTAGTAGTGTGATTTCTGAACACAATACAGTTAAGAGCTTTAGGAACCTTAAAAACAATCGAATGAAAAGCACTGTAAGTCAACACAGAATTTGTTGACTTAAAAGCAATTGTGAATTTATTTCGTGAAATAAGAAGAATTAGTGCATGAACAGAGGGTACAGTGCTGCTATACTGTACTACATTTGTTTAGGTTTTTTTAATCAAACCCAGTTTTCCGCTAGTTGGAAATGAGATCATAAAGTCTACATTCCATTTTTTTTTGTGCTTTAGCTGTAAAATTTTCTGAGGGAACACCAAAATAACTATATTTATACACAGTAGTAATTTAAAAAAGTATCACTTGCTTTAAACAAAAAATGTATATAGTGACATGGAAATACACTTTTGTATTAAAATACATATGTTATTTTCCATTGAAAAGTAAATACTGCTGTTTGATGATTATTGTGAAAGTCAGTTGCCAAAACTCCAGTGTGGCTAAAAAACAAGTTTTGAAATTGACAGTAAACTGCCCAAATCTGTTACCAGTGCATAGAAGCTACATATTGTGCCGGGGACAGACAGAAAAAATTAAGGACTGGGATCTCTAGGCTTTGAATCCTTGCAGGGAGCAGAAGGATGAAGGTACAATGTATATGTTACAGCTGTTGTAAAAAAATGGTTTTAGGAGTCATGTGTCATGAATGACTAATTATTAGGGAATTCTAAAATATGAATGCTTTTGACCACCTGGTTTTAGCAAAAGCAGTGTTCTCTCTGCTGTAGACCTTGTGAAGCTAACTTGAGGAAGCTTCCTTTTGTCTGTGCTGTAGAAGGGGACAGGCTACCTCCTGCACTCAGATCTTTGCTGAAACCACTTGTGAATCCAGAGTTACAATTTCTAAAAGTTCTGCACAGTCCCACACTAGAGCATGCAACTCACTGAGGGCTGGTGTCTCTGAATAACATGCTTAATTACTTTATCAGGTAGTGCTTTTAAGCTACTTAAGCTGTTAATAGTGGATTTTAATGCTTGCTGAAACACATTCCTAGAAAACTGAAAGAACTCTAATACTGTGACAAAGCTTTAAAGAAGCAGCAGCAATCGGGCTAATCAGATATGATACCAGATGTTACATTCCAAGCATTAAAGTACTCCCTATCTGGCTCGGTACCTTTTCTATCAGACCATTGATTGTGGTAAGACAGTGTTGACACATACTCTGTGTGTGGAATTTACTGCATACAGGTTTACTAGGTATCCAGAATAATACAGAATCAATGCAGTGCAGATTGGGTGGTTTGAAAGCTGGCAATTTGGCAAATCTCTCATAAAAATACTCCTGATGAAGTTTGCATGTGACCTAATGTTCTGCCAGTGGTTTAAAAAGAAAAATAAAAAAGGAGAATATACAGATCGCTTCTGCAATTTGTCATGTCTGTGCAGTTAAAAAGCTTGGGTTTAGTGTAAATCCTCAAAGGTAAGGCATCACATCAGATACAACAAGCAAATAAGAATCTGGCAACTTTAATAATGTTAAATCAGTGAAGTGTTCCCACCCTGCATGTTTAAGCCTCAAAACTTGAAGCACCTACACCAAGAAAAAGATTTTCAATTGTAGAATAAGCTTTGTAATAGGAGACAGTGGGTATGACTATGCCTGGTGAATGGATGCTTAAAATTGATGTGCCTAACTTGGGAATAAAATGGACCCTTTTAATTATTTATCGGAACAACTCTTCTGGAATTGTAGAATATTTTCCATCAATTGAAATCGTTAAGATGCTTAATTTTTCTAGGATGTGTGTTGTGATTCGTGTAAAACATGCTTTTTGTGCACAGGGTTCACAGTCTGTTATAGAAGAGGTTAGACTAAATCCTTTTAATACTCCTTTCTAGTTTTAGTCAATGAACCTGTAAATAAAGCAACTGACCCTTGTGGTACAGTTGAAATTTTCTTTTTACACTAGCTTGTTTATTCCTCTTGGTAAATTGATGCCTTTTACCTTGAAGAGTAGGAGGTGGAATAATCCTGCCTTTGTTTCCTGACGTGTGCTGTTGGCTGAGCACATACTGGCATCGCTGCCAGCACCTGTGCTACAGAAGATGGGTTGTTCTGTGTCTAAGAAATGTAACATCCCCCCCTGGCCAGCCCTGTTAATCAGAATGGCCTGGAGTATCCTGGAGATGCTGAGGTGCTCTGCATCAAAGCGTTGAAAAGGAAGAGGCTGGCAGCTTGGAAGAAGTGCAACATTAAAATATATTTTTCACTGTTGCTCCGACATGATGATTTTAAGAAACTGAAGTTCTTAATTGACTTCAGTTGAGTCAGATAACTTAAAACCAGATAAATCACCAGACTGCCCTTATGGGCTTCAGCTGCCCACAGTGTCTGTTTCTAAAAAAGGGGCTTTCTTGAGACGCAATCAAACTGAAAAATTTGCTTACTGACTTAGTGTGAGGAGACTTGGGAATGTGTAGATATGACACAGTATTTTAGAACTCTGGTATTTGTAATGTAGTATTTGAACTGTTACATTTTGGTTTTAAAAGAGGTCACTCCCCATAATGCTTTGTTTCACTCCTTATAATGCTTTGTTTCAGTTTCTCCATCTCTTTTTCCTTATTCATAATTTTTTTTTTTCTTCCTTCCCCTGCCTTCTTTGAAGCTTATTCTCAGCCAGTGGATAACCATATCACACCGTCTGCCTACCTGGGACAATCTTTGCCCCCAGCATCACCAGGGCGCTATTCACCAATTCCCAAGGGAATGCTTGGAGATGATGAGATTACCAGGTAATGCATAACCAAAGCTACATGTCAAAATTACTTAACCAGGAAACCTCATAAGATGTGTTTGTGGTCAAAATATTAGTGAATACTACTTTTGAAGATTATATTATTTCAAGAAATAATTAGTTTCTTAACACTTGTAAACATTGGTGTAAGGAGAAAATTAAATATATATATATGTAGATATACACACACACATATATATATATATATATCCGCACACACATGATTTATCAATCCAGGAATAGTCGTAAAATCAGAATGCCCTGCCAGAGTGCTCCGTGAGTTGACTGGATGGTAGTATGAGCAGACTAGAGATTATTTCTTATTTTAAACCCAGCAGTCTTTTTTCTTTCTTTTTTTCCCCCCTTTTTCAGTCAAGAGTTTGTTTTGATGGATTAGTAAATCCAGAAGGGCTAGAGAACTCTTAATCCTTTCCCATTAACAGACCATTCACTCCTTCACTGATTCAGTAGATTGCATTAATCTTTTGTTCATCATTGCTGATAAAGGGAAGATCTTATAATTTTGTTGCCCTTCTGTACTGCAAGTACAGGGATGTTATACTGCATTTTCAGGAGGTTGTTGCTGAATTCTCTTGTCACTGTAATCTAATGAGGATAACGTCACTCAGTTTCTGAGGAGGGTCTACCCAGTAGTGAAACATAAGTGATACAATAAGTTTTAGAATAAATTTTAGTGTATTTGAACATAGGAGAGTCTCGGAGTAGTTATTTTTAACTTAGGGTTAGGTGGACGTATAAGCCAAGTGATTCTGTCCTGCTGACAGATTGCTGAACTTACAGTTCTGTAGCTTTCCTTTAAAATTACTGTAAAGGGAGGTTTTTACATTTCTTCTGAAATGCAAGGGCTATTCAGAGAAGGTTTTAGGTGATTTTCTTTAAATTACCTTCCCATCTTCTGCTGCCATCATCCCAAAAAGAGGTTTAGAAATTGAGTAGTATTTTAAAAGATACTGTGTATTTGTTATCTAACTGCAGCATTTTTATTAACGTATTAGTGTGATTCAGAGCAACATACATAGGTTTTGAAAATGTCATTTATTTGTAATAAAATAGTACTCTGAAAAGATGAATGTAATAGTTGGTAGGGGTTGAAACTTAAGAATTTGACGCTGATTTACGAGCTAGTGCAAAAATGGAGTCTTTTTTTTTTAAAGGTCAAACTAGATTTGTTTGCTTGTGTTGGAAAAAATGCAGCTTCTTAGTTTATCCTATAAATTAATAATTAATGTATCTGAATACTTAAGAATGTCCACTAATTGTTCTTTAGTGCTCTCTAGTGATTTTTCAAATGCAGTGCACAGTTGCTCTGCTTCATTATACATGTCTGTTTCTGAGATCATTTATGCTTTTCTTGTACTGGGTCAAGCAGCAGATTAGTAGATTTTTGGAGGGAGTGTTTCTGCATTAGAAGTCAACCAGCCTCATCTAAACTTGATCAGTATTTCTTCTTTCCTCATCCAAGCTAGGACGGAATCCTATAGAAAGAATGCAACAACTTGATATACATTTAACTTTTTCAATTGCAGTTGCTGCAAATAAATTGAAAATGTATTTGAGAATGCCATAAACTCCAAATTACTTTTTTTTTTTGCATACTACTTTAATTGTTCTTTGCTATATTTGTTTGACCACCTGGAGTGAAATTAAAGACATAAGGACATATTGTTCATCATTGGTGTTTCCATTAGAATTTGTTCTTTAAGTTTCAGAAAGTGAAAATAGCATTTTCACTCGTCAGATAGGTAGAATAACTATGTTGAGGCTCTCGGACAAGATGAAAAGTGTTAAATAATAACATTTAGTGCTGGAAAGGATTGTAGCTTAATAGGAATTTAGAATATGTACATACTTAAGAATTGTTTGGTTCACCTAACAACAGGGAGGGGATTTTGTGTAGCCTCCAGAAGCAGAATTGAAAGCATACAAATAATAGAAACTGTTATTTAAAAGTCTTAAGCTTTGGGGGAGAGGACTGGGGAGGGGGTGGGGTGGAGGAACGTGTGACATTGTTGCCTTAAGAAATAGGTGTGTTTTGGAACCTAAGTTTTCAATGCTACTTCTCTCAAAAAAACTTAGCTTTTCTAATTGTTTGTTTTGCTTTTACTCAGAACTAGTGATCAAGATTTCATATTCCTTTCATTCAGGGAGCCTAGAAAGGTTGTCCTGCATCGAGGATCAACAGGTCTTGGTTTCAACATTGTCGGAGGAGAAGATGGAGAAGGAATTTTCGTTTCTTTCATCCTTGCAGGAGGCCCAGCTGACCTGAGTGGAGAGCTCAGGAAAGGAGATCGTATAATTTCTGTAGGATTTCTTGCTTTTATTTAAACGACAAAAGCTTTTCCCTTCCTGGATGTTAATGCTAGTTAATATGATTTATATGCAAAGAATATCATTAACTGAGCTCAATTTGAGACAATGGAACAGATGCTGATAAACTTCCAAAATATCTTTGAGGACTTTAGTCTGCCTCAGTTTCTTACCTGTATCCTGATTAAAATAGTGTTTTCCTTTCTCGGAGGTATTTTTTTCAGTGAAGACATTAACTTATCTTAGTCTGGTAGCTGAAGGATGTGTGTGTCTAAACTGAAAGAATACAGGTTTTAGAAATAAGCTTTCTAATCAGATGGAGACATTTGGCAGTAGTATATGAAATTGGGAGTTTTACTTCCTGGAGTAACTGCTTAACTTCCTATTCATCTTAAATAGATCCATCTTATACCTGTCTGAGGGCTTTTTCTGTGTAAGTTCTTGAAGGACATAAAGATTTTGTGTGTTTCTGTGTGAAATTACTTAATCTATGGAGAATCATTTCTTTGGACAATTACATTGTAATTTGGTAGCTATTTAAGAGAAAAAAAAAGCTTTGGCTCTGCAGTTATTAAAATGATGATATAAAAGTGTATCTTTATTCCGGTTTGAACTATGAAAAATCCTTTTGATCCAAAATGACACACACGTTTCTGCTTCAGTTTTTCCTGACACTATTTTTCGATCTGTTGCACTGATAGCAAGGCTAGACAATTTCATGGAGGGTATGGTCTGTCACTGGATGTTAAACATAATGGTCTGTAAGCGCGCTTTGGCTAAGGAGATCCCTGAAGCCCTATTGTGGAAAGGTGAGGTGAACCATCACAGAAAGTAACATTCTGTGTTTCTTTAAAAAGAAAGAAAAAGCTCTTAAACAGGAAGATTGACCTAGTGAATACAATTTCTTTAAGTGATATACTATGAAGATGAGACTATTTCTTAACAGAAGGATAGGTATGAGAGAGGATTTATTGACTCTGGATTTCAGTAAGGATCAGTAATGTCTGCTTGTATTAACTAGCTTGTAATGTTGGAAACTGGGAATACTCACATGGAAACTAGTTTGTGTCCAGTTAATTTTTTTTTTAATATGCCTGTTCTGTGATGATAAACACAAACATTTATTTTGATAAAGACCTTTTTTGTATTATTTTTAGGTAAATGGAGTAGATCTAAAAGCAGCCACGCATGAACAGGCGGCAGCAGCTCTGAAGAATGCAGGACAAGCAGTAACTATCGTAGCTCAGTACCGTCCGGAAGGTAAGGGTTGTCTCGTACATTCAAGTTCACTTCTACAATTTGAAATTTAGAGAAAGGTAATCTACAATGTCCTTTGGCCCCACCTAACTGCTCTTTTGGGGAGAGGAGAAACAAATAATGCAATCGGTGTTGACACACATGCTTGTTAGCATAATTGCAAGTGACCAGATAAGAATATTTGTGCAAATGTTGATGCCACAGCTTGATGTGTTTCTTGATCATATTCAGAATTCTGATTTCTTCAGTAAATGTTAACACTGTCATAACATGAAAGTTAAGCCAGTAGATCCAGAACTTGGTAGAAATAACACATTGTTACTTTTATATTTCACAGTTCTCTTCACCCTTTAATATGGTACTTTTATTTTCCTTAGTGGTAGGAGGATAAAAGACTAAGTCCTTCTCTCTTGTGTTGATTCAGCTGACCTGCAGAGACTATCAGGTTTTCATTCCTCTGTTTTATACAGAGCTGCTATTTCTCTCTCCAGCAATTTTTTCTGGTCCAGATTAGACTGCAGCTGATGCACGCATTCTGTGTGTTCTGCAGAAGCCAAATGATACTGCCTCATCACAATACACATTTTTGTCCTCTTTTATTTCTACAGCACATTTTGAACACCTTTTTCTATTTGAGACTTTAAAAATTCAGTAGTGTAAAATTATATGCTTGCCCATACATATATTTATAAATCCATATATTATTGTGTGTGTATATAATAAGTCATTTTTGATGTCTTACTATGAATTGTGATGATCAGCAGCTTTCTCAGATTCTGATAAATTGGATGGCCTATTGCTAAATCTTGCTTGCAGTGAGCTGTCTGCTTAAACCTTTCTTTTAACAGTACTGGCAAGGAGTAAGTTCGGGTATTTATTAGGACTCCTCATTGAGCAAGACCACTGCCTTCATCTAAAACTGTTCGGTAGCCGATTGCAGCACACTTTTCTTCATTCTTTATTTCTTCTGTCATGTTTCTCTTATCCTGTCCTCCCCAAGTCTTTGAAACATTAGTTTTCATGTTCCTCTCCCCCTCCATCAACATCATATATCTCTGCTGACCCAGGAACTCTGTCAGTAATAAGGCCAACTGGTTGGTTTGTGTCTGGTTCAAGGTCAAATCCGTGCAGCCAGCCCGTGTTGTCAATGCCTGTATTGTCTTGAGAGGGTGTGCATCCTGTTCACATGTTGAATCTGTAGATTGCTCTGTTCCAGGATTCATTTCCTAGGTATGCTGACTCTGAGACTAACTTTTAGAAGAATAGTAAGGTCAGTGTTGGTTCTGGAATATCTACTTTGGTTTTGCAGCAGAATTGTCAAATATTTTAGTTGATACACTTTTGGCCTGTTCTCTGCTTAGCTCTTCAGTGTTTTAACGGGTGGGTTAAATTGTTACACCTTCTTGCTCCCTGCATTAGGGATCCCGCAGTTTAGAGAAATAAAACTTGTACTTTTATTAGCCCATGGGTTGTGCTTTTTAGCATCTAGCCACTTTTTTTATCCAGAGGGCATTCTTGGTCAAAATTTCTTCTGCCAGGAAGATATGTTGAGATGTGGCTTCTAGTAGCAGAACAAATGTGTCTCTGGTAGAGCATATCCCAGGACATGAGTACTGTTTCTTTTCCCTTCCCAAAAAATGTATCTAGACTTCATGCAAAAGCAGCAGTTTTTCAGCCCTCCCTTTCTGTGATTCAGGCTTTAAAAAGAAAATAATCCCTTCATGCTCTGAAAGTTAGAACTCTCTTTTCCTTTTATAATAAGAGAACTAAGCATTTTGGATGGTTCTTGCTCTTTCTGTGTTGGAAATAACAGCTTTCTTCATTACCGCTTGTCCGAGCAGATAACTGATTTTCTTGAAACATGTATTGAGGTGCTTGACTGACTGATGGGATTTTGCACAGAGATTTGCTCAGAGCAGCATGTGCTGCCTCTTACAAATTTCTCAATGACTGTCACTTGTGGACTTCAAACCTAGAGCTGTACTCATTCCTTCATGATTACTGAAGCATTTGGAACAAGAGTGCATGCAGCTGAGCTATGTTGAGAGTGCAGTTCTCAAGGAATTGTAGGGTGCCTTTGACAGGGTGTATGTGGGAGATGTTACTTGAATTATTCTAGGTTATGGACAGACATCTGAAACATTATTCAAAGAAATGATTTTTTTTTTTCTAAAGATGTTTGGTCTGCATGACTGTCTGTCTTTCTGAAATAATGCTTAAAATTTCCATTTGGAGTGAAGATGTTGGACGCATGTTAGGGCTTACTCTATCCTTTTGAAGTATGCCATGAAGGAAAAGTGTAACTAGGAGACGGCGGTCCGTTGTGGTTTGGAGGCAAAGTATGAATTGACACATGGCCAGCTTACCTCAAGAGAGCTCTAGTTACACTAATGTCTGTGGCTGACATCTCTGCTTGCCGTTTTCTTCTCATAAAAAGAGGTTGCATGGAACTCCAGCTGTCATCAGCTTTTTTCAGGTCTGGTGTGGGAGTTAAGTCAGATCAGATACTCACTGTTCCTATCTTAGAGATTAGTAAAGAGAATATTTTCTTAAAGATTAGTATTTATTATCATAGGAAGCACTTATGAGGTTTGACTTTCCAAAAAGAAAGTATCATCCATGTGGTTGAGTCTACTCGATTAAAATTTATATGTTCTTTGATCATCTTCAGCTTTCCTGAATTATAGCTGCAGATACTCTTCCTCTCACTTGATTCCTTTGGGGGGGGGGGGTGGTAGAATTAGGGTTAGTAGGGGGGAATAAAAAAATCTACATAAAATTATCTCTTCTTTTGTTCACGCCATTCAAAAAAAGGTTAACAAGTCTTAAAATGAAGAGTTCATAAAATTATTGTTCATCATTGGTGTTTCTCAAATGTCTTAATAAAAATGAAAAACATCAGTTGTAACTGCTTGTTTTGCATATATTTTTTTATTTATATTTATAAATCCAGCAGGATTTTGTAAAAGATGCTGACAGCTAGGACAGATCAAGGTGATTCTAGACATCCATCAGGGCTCATTATAACTGGGTAAATAGATTCAGTATGATAGGAGCATTTGGAAGGCGCTTGGGACTGGCTCACTTCACTCCCTGTAATTGTATATGACAGTTTGCATGTTTGTAGATGTGGTGGGGAATGCTAATTTATGTTTTTACATCCTACCACATTAGCTCTGTCAGAAATTCCGCATTTGTCTTTCTCAGATTTCTGGTAAAAGAAAATTTTTGCAAGCAGTTCCTTCATAGAAAAGCTGGACTAGGCTGTAGAAAAATTAATCTTTGGAAAACCCCTATCATGGAAAGGGTAGAAGTTTCCATATCTGTCTCTTCAAATCGAGTTAGACAATAAGGTTTATCCAACACTAGTTACTGGACTTGGCATAGGCTAATATGGCTGAATGATACTGCTTTCATTATATCCAGGCTCAAAATGTGCAAGTGTTGACTTTTTTCCCCCCTTAAATCTCCAAAATGTTCCTTGGTTATAGAATTGGGTGAATATAGATGTAGCCTCATTCCTAAAAATATTCTTCTGGGCATTGGTTTAGTTTCCAGCAATGTTCAGTAAATTTGACAGATGCCTAACAAAATTTCCCTATTATACTGAATCAAATTTCAGCAGCTTAGCAGCACTCCTTGGGATAGCTAAAAGCCAAACAGGGAATTTGAAGGTATTCTTCTGTTCACAATGGTGCCTCACGCATCAGGCACCACTTCTGTGCTACCACAGTTGTAGTCAACTGAATTGTGCTTGCTCCTTAGATTCCATGCTTTATCTTGCCACTCACCTAGGAGCTCTTGTTGTAAACTGTTGAGTCGCCTGTTGGCTTGTACATACTTTTGTGGTACATACACAGACGCACACAGGAATCTCCCTAGTTGCAGACGTCGCTGTATTTGAACCTGCTGGGGCTTGATGCTGCGGAGGAGGGGTCTGCAGTAGGAGAAAAGCAGAAGTTTGGGAAATGGGGATTATCCTGTAGAAGTATGGTGGGGAAATCGGGATGTTATTCTCGTTTTCTCATTCATTTGGAAGCTTTTTTTTTTATTCCCCCACTTGCACTACGTATTTCTATCTCCTTTCAAGACACCATTGATGAATAAAAAGGGATTTTGCTTTACTGTGAGTTCTGCTGGAAACAAAGTACCATGACCTGCAGCTGTGTCAAAGGAGGTGATGTTGCTCCAGTACCCAAACACATTTTGATGAGCCATTTCATGTTCCTGTTGCTTCACAGAGACACTTCAGTGCCACGCTGCAGTCCCCCTTCTTTGGGTTTTCTACTCATGTCAGGTGGCAAGGAAAAACTGTGATATTAGTGTGGAAGAATGAGAAGAAGCTCTAGGCAATTTGTGTATATGTGTATCTCCTGGGAGTGGGGATTCAGAGATGGTCAGAATTATGACCATGCTACTTAGCGGGGATACAGGAACGTGAGACTCTCGGTGCTAGAAGTGGAATGTAGTGAGGAGAGGAGCAGCAAGGGGGAAGTATAGGACTGTCCAGAGGTATGCAGCACTTGGAGGGCTTTCCCCTGCTTTCACATCGTCGTTACCCTTGTTATGCCCATTCGAATTGAATGGTCATCTGAAACATTTGTATGTGTTTTGAAGATGTATTACCTCAAAGTTCAGAATTTCTGGAGGGTTAGATTTTGCTATTCTGAAAAGGTATGAGGTGCCAGTAGGCTACCATAACTGTGTCATAGCTTGAGTGCCTTTAAGTGTTTAAGAAAAATAGCCAAAGAAATGCATTAAAAATATAAAAATATATTTTACTGAAATTGGATAGAAAATATTTATGCGGATTTAACATGTTTTTGTAGTTATATTCTGCTAGGTCAGAACTGGGCAATTAAGTATATGTTTAACGTTAACTGTAATTACATAGGCATTAATTCTGAAGCCTGCTCTTGGGGGGCCTTGCAAAAGCAAGCGGGCAAAGTGTATTGGCACCAGCAGTCATTCATGGGTCACCTGCCCCTTCCCCCCAAACAGGGGTGAAATTCAGGTAAGCCTGTCGCAACAGAAAAGGGTAGCAGCACTTTCTGTTTCCCAAGGAGCCACCTGGCATATAAAAAAAATAAAATTCTAACTTTAACTAGTACAGTAACCTTTTTTTTTTATGCGAGTATTCAGCTGCCTGTTATTTAGAATTTAGAATCTACATTGGTCTTCTCTATGTAATTCAACTGATCAAGTCCATCTCTATATATCCACTTTTCTGAAAGGGTTAAGTGATCAGATTAACTCCATGTTCTTAGGTGATTGAGTGGATCAATGTAAGATTAGGAGAAGGTGGAGCCTCAAGAGAAGTTGTTAAGGATTTTTTTTTGCAAAACCTCTGCTTCTAAACTTATATTATTCATACAGAGGGTTAACACAAATTTTTCTTTTGGCTTTCTTAAAGGAAGTAAGTGATTCTGTGCAAAATGTATTCAGGTTTTATAGTTCAATCAAAACTTGTCATATGTTGTTAGCCAGGTTTTCAGGTGGATTTTCATATATTTTTTTGGTTTTGAAGGAATGTATTCATCTACCGAAAATAAGATCCAAGTGTGACACTGTATCTTTCATTCTCTTGTCTTTAAAACAAACGAGTCAAGGGGATGGGGAGGGGGGGGAAGGAAAGGGAGGGGAGGGAAGCTTTGTTAGACCTCACCTTTCCATGGCCAGTATTAGGCCAGTTTTTCTGTTTGTGACACTCGATGTGTGCACTGTTTTCTAGTGGAATTCAAAACAGAATAGCTAAGCTCTGGGAAATGGTGGCACTTTCATGTGTGTAAGCAGAGATTATTTTCTGAGCATTTGTCTTGGAAATATGTTGTAAATCGATTTGTAAAAGTGCAGCTGGAGTGGCACAAAACCAATAACGCTTTTGTAAAACTTAGTTTTCAGTACTTGTTTTGTATCAAGTGGATGAGCTTCCCTTGCTTTCTAGCTGAGAGCATGTTTTGTCTTAACCAAAGGTGGTTTAAAATATCAACACAACCCAATTTCATATAATGAAAAATTCTTAAAAAAAAAAATAATTTTTTTTTTTAAAAGTTTACCTGCGTTTGGGGTACATGGTCTCTAGTCTTCCAAGCTTGTTCCTGCTTGTTTTGTACCTGGTTCTACTCATTTGCAAGTAATCCAGATTACTTAATTAAAGTACCTTTAAAATCGGGCCCACTAAGATTAGAAGAAGGGTTCTGCTATATATAGGCCTGATAGACGCTGTAAGGCGGCTTACATGTGTTTTAATCCTTTAAAACCTCACTCCTGCTCAAATAAAATTGTTTGTCTTCCTTTAAGAACAGTTCAGCCTTTTACAAGTTGTGAATGTGTGGTAAACCCTCAACAACGTTTTTGATGAATTTACTTGAGCAATGGCTGGACCTAGTCTCTTTCTGAGTTTTGCGGGCTCTGCAGGAGGTGTTCTTAACTAAATACAAATGCAGTTTTTCTAATCTGTTTTGAAGTTCTGTGGCCTAGTCTTTCAAGTGATTAATGAGCTATAAGCTCATTACACATTAGAATGCATGAAAGCCACCAATAGCATGTGGAATGCATTGCTGTGTCTCTCGGGTCATGTTAACATAAAACGACAAGCACTGAAGCAAAGTAATACCTCCTCAAAAATTATTTATGTTGTTTTTATTGTGGTCCATACATTTTAATGGTAACCTCTTTGCTAATCTTTTTGAGTGGTTGTGCTAAACATGCTGTACTCCACAGCCTCCTCTACTAACTGAAATTTATACTACAGTCTGTAACAAGAAAAGATGTGCAAAACATCAATAGTACCTGTGAATTTATCAAATACCAGTATAAACAATCAAGGGATGGTAGTAGTAGAATTCATAAATACAACTTCAGTCTTGTCTCACAAGCTTAAATTGAAAACAAAAGGAGGGTCAATACAAGATCAGTGTGGCGGTGGCAGTTCTTACTACCAGGCTCTGATTCTCTGTGTGCTTGGAGGCACCATGGAAAGGAAAACTAAGTATTCTGAGAGTGGAGAAAAGAATATAAATCAGTAGTTACATAAAATTGTCAGCATGAGAAGTTTGACAGATCCAATAGGTCCTGTTAAAGGAGGGCTTTCCACAGACAGATGGGAAGAGGGAAGCAAGGGGCATTCTTTTTTAATTAAAGTGAACTTTTTCAGCTCTTCATGGGTTCAGTATATGTAAGAATCTCTGCTTCTCAGTGCTGTGCTGCCATCTGTTTGCTGTACACACATCCGTGCTTCCTTGAGTTGCTCTTCCTTCTGTGCCGTTTGCTGAATTTTCCATCCCTTGTCATACATAGTCTTCTGTTCTTTTGCCTTATTTGCTGGAACTTGTGTTCCAGACCAAATTAATTTTCATGGCGGCCTCCTTTTTTCTTTTCCCCTGCCTGTGTACAATGTTCACCATGTATCTGTGTTATTCACTGTCCTCTTGTCACCCACCAGATGGGCAGTCTAGGAGAGTTTCACTGCTCAGAGCCTTTCTCTGAAGTTTTGATTTCTGTTAAAGTAAATGTTGACGTAGAAAACATTACACTTTTCTGGGTAAAATTTTAGGAGCTCAGGAGCAGAGGAATTTTCCATGATTTCCTAATCTCGCACCCTTGCCCCTGCTCCCACTCCTTTTTGTTCATTGGTGTGCAATACGTGCAGACATGAAATAGAGCAGATTTATTCTAGTTTTGCACCATCTGCTTATCCAGTATAATTTTGAAGTTTAAACTTGAGCCCAGATGTATCTGTCCAATGTTCTTAACAACTGATTATATGTAAAACAGAGTAGGCTTTGGGATTTTTTTTTCCTTTGGTGATGGTGAGGTAGGTACTCCTGGATAAATGCCATGAACTGAAGCAGCAGATGCTTGCGCTTCCTCAAGTTCTCTGTTGTTATAGCAGGCGCTACTCTGTCCCTGCCCCTAAACTTATTAGGAAGTTTGAGAAAATTCTAGCGAAGAAGTACTCTTATGTTCTTATTTTATTGTATTTCCTCTTAGTCTTGCTGCCTGTTACCTTTTTTTTTTTTTTTTATGTATAGCATCAGCAGCTTTCCTAAAATTGAGAACATTAGAAGAGATCGCGAGTTAAGTTCCATTCACTGCTGTTGTAGATACATCAGGTTTCAGATCCTGGTCACATTCTTACCTGAAAGGACTGAGGGTTTGGATTGTGTGGTCAGGGGAGCTTCTTGTGCCACCATAGTTCTTACTAAATTACTATTTCAGAATCTCAGTGTTGTTGATGGCATGGAAATTGGAAATGTATTTGTAGATGGAGTTCCTGTGATGAGCCTACTCTGTTTGGGTTAAAGTCAGTCTTGCTTTTTCATTTAAATAGCTTATGTCCTTTCTGTTTGGTTACCCTGACCACATTTGATCAGAGATCAATCGTATTCCTTTTCAGCCAAGCTCTTAATTTCCTCTTAACCAAGAAGGCAGGGTGTCCTTTTTATCTGTTCACTGTGCCTATTCCAGCTCCAAATTTTTGCAAGGTTGAAGTGTCAAAATTTATATGTTCATTGTATGGCTTTGACACAGCCATATAGAATTTTATTGTGCCGTTCACCGTGACTTGGGGAAAAAATATGATCAATTTTGTCATACACTATATATGTGTAATACTACACATACCCTGTAAGAAAGAACGGAATTGTAAAGAAAATAGTTCTCTATTTGGGAGAATTTAGTGATGGTAAGCTGAGTGAAGTGGGGAATATAAGCATACAATAAAATTCTCTAAACAGTGAAAATACTGGAGGATGGGAGAGTATTTGAAGGAAAGGTATCACTCTGTGCTTGCCTAGTTCTCATCCCTAAATACTTGCTTCTGTAATCAAATACAATTGCATTTTGTATGGATCACATTTGATGTACACACATCTCAGATATGAGTCTCCAGTCTTGCTACCAGCTGTTGGCTATTGATGTTCCCCTCTTGTAGAACACATAACATGGAGCAGCTGTGGACAGACTTCTGACTGCAATCTATCCTGCAACTACTTTTCTACGTTTCATAAACTACCAGATAGCATCGATATTCTTCACTTTGATAAGAGATTGAAGGTGCTAAAGACAGTTGATATCCAACTCTTCTTAATCATAGAGATTACATGTGTAACCTCTCCTGGCAGATTAGCAGAGTTCACACTTTGCACTGTAATGCTGAGGTTGACCAAGCCTAATTAGTTAACAGGGGATGAGTGCTGATCCTTTGGGTACCAAGCTGGTACTGCTTTACTGATGCTATCAAGGGTCTTGCTAGTGTCGCATTTTCTGTCTCCAGCATTAGTTTCAGTATCACTCTATCTAATACCAAGCTTTCTTTTTTTAAAAACCAAAATCCTGTCTACTTTTCAGCTCCAAACCCAATGATTTTGAGATTTCTATCCATCCTGTTCCTCTCAAGACCTTCTGTAAGAGCAGTGTGACTCAAATTTTTAGCTTGTTCGACATCAGAGGAGCTCACCACATTCCATCTGCACAGCTTTTCCTCAATATGGCATCTCTTAGCACCCCTTCTTTTTGAACATAGAGCCTTCTCAGTCCCAGCCCATAAGTTTCCTTTTTTTGCTTTATTGGTATGGCAGGAGCCTCTATGTAGATATTATTCTCCTTCTTACTCCTACGGATGTCCCTGTCACTCATTCAGTCCTTACTTCCCAGGAATTCTGATGAGAAAAATTAAATTACTCCAGAAAACTGCAAGGCCAGCAAACTAAAGATAATACATAGGATAAAGTGGAGCTAAGTGATAGTAAGGAATAGCTGTGTCTCCTGTTAACTCTTACATACTACATGCTATATAGGGGAAATCTTACTCTTCCAACAGGATACTTTCTTAACATAAACTTGTTGGCTTTTCCAGTAGCTATTGTGAAGAACTGCAGATATGTTCGGTACTGAACAGGCTGTAGCACAAGAAAATGCTTGGGCTGTCTGATCTTTTCCATGCTCACTTTCCTTTCTCGCAGAGGGCATAAAAAAATCTCTTACGTGAGAAATCTAAGCTACCGTTCTTGTAGTATGTTTGAAGTTTAGAACTTTAATCTTGCAAAACACCCAAGAAACAGGTGAGAGGCTTAAAAGATAATATCTTAGCTCTAAATGAGTAAAATGAAGTGACTTACCCAAAGCCATGCAGTGCAGCAGCAGCAGCACAGCAGGCATAGATGATTCTCTGTCTGCATCTGGGTCCTTCCCCTAAGGGATGCTGCATTCTAAAAAATGTCGTTTTCTCACATTCCTGTTAGGTTACCATCCTGTCATCTTAAATTCTTTTGCTATTAGTGATAGCAGTGGTAGTGGTGGAAATAATTGTTTTGTGTCTCTTTTCAAACAAGACATCAGTCTGATTTAGTGCTGGTAAATTATTTGATCTGGAGTTGGTTAAAAGGCTCTCGATGCTGTTTTAAAAACAAAGATACTGTCTAGCTTTTGGTTTTAAAGGATAAAAGTCTGGGTTATTTAAGAGACTATTCATATTGTTGTAATCTGGATAGGGTTAATTATAGTTGCTATTGCTAGAGCATCAGATTTGTAGTTACCTTGATGAATGAAGTGATATACCAGAAACTGGTTCACAGAATATTTTTCTGTAACATAATATTTTTTTCTTCTTCTCTGATTAGTCTGTAAGCCTTGGTGCTCACTGTCTGATGAGTGTGTGGGGAGAAAGTGCCACGGAACGTAACATGAGAAATCATTAATGGTATTTAGATGACTGTTGGAGGAGCCCGAGTTCAGAGATTTCCTCAAGGTTTTAGAGCCCTCTTTATCAATCTTGCATTTCCTGAGCAAATTTGATGCCTGCAGGGAATAAGGGTGCAGCTAGGAAGAGCAACACATTACCCAGTTCAGCAGCTCCTTGCTGCACACACCCTGGCTCTCCCAGTGTTGACTTGTTGTAATCTGGCATCACGTGGTCTCCTGGCGAAGGTGGAGGCTGCAGAACGTCTCCTTTAACTAGAAAGGTTTGACAAGTGGGTCTGTTGATCCTGAAGTCCAAACTGTTCAACTGAAGGGAAAACTCACTTGTTTTGCGTTCATGTTTTATGCTGACAGCATGTAAGTACCTCACTTCAGGAAATGTTTGTCCTGAAGAAGCTATTGCTATTTTACTGCCTGCCTTTGTAGCTGCAATCAAATGCATTTAGCTTAGTTTTAGTAGTGCACAGTGCTGCTTAAGGACACAATCCGTTTTTCCAGGATTAACATTGTACATAATTCTATAGAGAGAGTTTGAATCTCTAATGCCATTTACAAGTAGATCGAGATTCATGCCAGAATTTTGGGGTTTTTTTTCCTTTCCTGAGCTCCCATGGGAGCATTGTCCTATTCAGAAAACATTTTTCTTATTTCTCACCATGTAGTGCGAAATTCTTTATCTAATTCAATTCCAGTAGTTTTAAAGTATCTGTGCAATATTGGTTTTTTGGACACTTTTAATTCACATTTCTTTAAAATTGAAGATATATAGTTCTTGATTATAAACATGTATTTCAGATGTATGTTCTGAAGTTTTCTTTTTGTTCTGGGTTAAAACTTACTTGTATCAGCCTTTTTATTAGCATAAAAATGATAATTGTTAGTAGAAATGCTTGTTTTAATTAGAAAAAAATAATTACTGTGAACTATAGATTAAAAACATGAAATTTTAAAGTAAATGGATATTTGCTTCTGTGTATTTGCTTTGCCTAGTAACAATTATTTCAAATTTTATTTCAGTTAATGATAACTGTAAAATTTCACATAGATTTTAGTTACAAAACATGCTGCTTAATGTTGGGGTTTGAGAGGTGTTTTTTTCCTTGTATTAAAAAAGCTATGACAAATGCTTATTCTTCGAGATTTTCAGCATTTTTGTGAGTAATTTAATTGCTGAAGTTCAGAGGAAATTAATTGCAGTGCCTCTCTTTCTTACAGAATACAGTCGTTTTGAAGCTAAAATACATGATTTACGGGAACAGATGATGAACAGTAGCATTAGTTCAGGCTCAGGATCTTTGCGAACCAGCCAGAAGAGATCCCTATATGTCAGGTAATCATCTCTTTTTCAGTATTGCTACTGTGTTTTTCTGCTTTTCTGTAGACTTAGTATTTCTGTATTTACATTTTTTATACAATTACTTACTCATTGTTAAACTTAACCAATTGATATTTATTTGAAAAATAAAGCTTGACTTTGATTAGTGTAATATAACTGAAAAAGAAGTACTAGCTCTTAGAACCTGTATAACCTTTGAAGAGGGGTGCTATACTTGCTTTTTGACCTGCCTCTCAGAGAGATGATAATCCTTCAGCAAAAACATATTTATTCTTTAACTCAATGTATGTGAAGTCTTAACTTGGTTGATTCAGTTTGCGTTTTTGTGACAGTAGTCTTTATATTCCCCCTTGTTCAGTTCTTGAGTTCAAATTATAGTCTCCCTTTACTTAAGATGGAAATCTGTTAAAGCTTATTTCCTTCATCTTACTTCAGTTGTATTCTCAGCTTGTATTAAGAAATCTTATTTCTATATCCAAGAGCATTTTGTTAAGGATATTTTCCATGGTAACCAAGAGAGCAAATGCATCAAAGCAAATGAACTGAATATTCTTCATTAATTTATGCATGTAGAATTGTACATAAAGGATGGTAAAAGGAAGTAGAAAAATAAGTGTGAAGTGGTTAAGAAAACAGGTAGTTTCACTGTGAAATTGTGGCAAGGTGCAGCTCATTGATATCCAGCTAACTCCTACATCAGTTAACACATACTGATAAAGCACAATGTTTCAAGTATGGAATGTGGGTAAAAGGATAGCATTTTTAAAAATAAATTTATTTTTGGGTTCCCTGAACCATCTAATCTCTGGATTGAATAAGGGCCAGCAGTAGACTCTTGGTAGGGGACAGAACATTTTGGTAGAGCAGGTAAGAAAGACTTCAGCAGTGCTGGTGCTTGGGTTAAACTTGGTTTAAAATCTTGTAGGAGCTCACCAGTTTACTTGCTAAAATCCTAGGCTCAAGTGCTATTGACTTTTCTCATCCGAAGCAGATACTGTTTTGTTCATGGTGCTGTATCTGTTGAGCTATAGGAAAGGAAGAAAGTCTTAACCAAGGCAGTTACCCGTGTCACTGCATCTGGGCTCACAAAAGTCTTAGTCCTTTGCAGCCTGTTTCTGAAGGCTTTGAAACAACTGGAGCAAATTTATTCATACAGGGATTCTGTTTCAGTTGACTATAACATGTAGCCCTTAGGTTTTGACCTATTACTGTAGTAGCTTTATCTGGATTCCGGTTTTGCAGAGCCGATCTTATTCTTTTTTTTTTTTCTGTACTTTTTCTGCCTTAAATATTTATGGGGGTTAAAATTTGTATCTCTAAGGATAAATGCCACAAATACTAAGGGTAGGTGCTTGATATCACAGTTGTCTGTGTCTTAGAATTTCCACAGGTGAGTGTACATATGGATATTGTAGTGAGATGTTCCTTTCCATAATCCCAACATTTCTTCTTTATCCCTCATCATATAACTAAGCCTAAACAAGTCTAAATGCTTTTATTTTTCTTGGTTAGCTATAGCCTGATTAGGTTCTAAACAGCTTATGCTCATGTCCACACGTTGGTCTGGTATTTTAAGTCAGTGACAAGCATTTTGTGTTTATTTAGCTTCTATTCCACCAATGAAAGTTGTTAGCTGTAAATGATTGAGGTTGAGCTTTTTACTTTGCCAGCTGCAGAAAATGCAGCCCTCTCCAGGTTGTTGACATAAGTGTTGTGGAGACTGGTTGTTTCCCTTTCCAAGAATGGTTTTTGAGACTTGGTCATCAGCTTTGTTTTAAGTCAGAACAAAAATGCAAAAAATTCCTCATGAAAAGTACTCTTCCACCCACATCTCTTAACTAACAGAGGGTGCTGCTAAGGCTTTTGAGATCTACTCTTGTCATCGCACCACAAGATGCCAAAAATTGGTAGGCAGCTTGGTATACACAGGATGAGTTCACATCTGTTCTGTCTGGTTTCTGATGTAATTTTGACCTCACTGAAATAAGTTTTAGGAATCTATTCACATATTGCTAGATACTAACAGAACATGTTAGTTATCCAGCTTACTCCTTATTAAAGTCACTCTGGCATCATCATTTGGACTTTTAATTGTATCAATTCAAAGCCAAATTTAGTAGCTGATGCTATCTTCTGTCTGTAATATTTGGGTTTAGATATGTCTTAAGGGATTCCAGTTACATAATGTAACGCTGAATTGAGTGGTGAATCCAACAGCAAAATGTTTATAGGCATTCAACCACAGCTGTAGAAAACTTACCAAATAAAAATACTCCAAAAATAATCATCTCTGGTGATTTCTCAAAATTATGGTAACAGAATAGCCATTAAATTCAGATACATCATTGTGTCCCCGTAACTGAAACTTGATATATTTATGAATAGCCTGTAAACTGTGTTTTGGGGGTGTTACGTAATATTAAGGAAAAGGTAATGATGTTTGCCTGAAAATAGAATTGAAGTAGCATGGCAGATTTTTCTTCTTAATTGTATGTATATCAATATATGGTGAACAGCAACATAACAAACAGCCCTTGAAGGACAATACAAATATAGCAGTCCAGCGACAGCTAACTCTTCATTTGCGCATCTAATTCTCTCTCTCTGTCTTCCTCCTGACTAATTAAGATGTACTAATTTAATGGCCTTCTCATTTTTGCCTAGTATTTCTTTTGATCTTTATTCAAAGAGGAGATGCTGTCATATAGTTTTTATTTTTGCATCTGAGCTGTATGTATATGCTCTCCTCCTTCATCTGCAGATTCAAAAAGCACATGAAAAAGTGAGATGCTTTTATGGTGTCAAGTTTCTGTGATAATACGTTGAAAGGGAGTAAATTTGCTCCATGTTTTATCTTATCTTGTATGCCAAATCTGAGTCTGTGCAATGTGCGCAGAATTCAAAATTGAAACTTAGTTTGCCTCTGTTCATTTTTGTGACCAGCGTGAGACACTTCAAAGTCAAACAATGGTGCTGATTTCTGCTTGAATCAGAGCATCTCCAAGTGGAAGAAACTTTGCAGTTTTGAAATCATTAGGAATTTTAAACTAAATTAATTGAAAAATCTGGAATTAGATTTTTGATGCTTGAAAAGTGTACTTGCCTGCAGGAGGAGTTCAGTTGGGCATCCGTATGTTATTCTAATAATTTGAACATCTAGTTTCAAACAGCTTTGCTGAATACTCAAGGAGAAAAAGAGAACCTCCTTTATAAGCTGACATTGATTCATTCTGAAGTGGTAAGATTAATTCATGTTTCATGAAATAAGACATGGAGATGCTTCTGCTGCAGGAATTCCTGATCGCTTTGTTCAGCAAGAATACACTAGAAGAGGAAATGCTTCAGTAGAACTTGATCAACAGCCTATGATATTGAAAGTAATGAGTAGGTAGAAAGACATTCTGGAAAATTTGGCCCTGTTAACACAGCCATTACATTTTCAGCTTTGAAGTATAAACAGTCATGACGTGCAACTTAACTTCAGTTTCTGTAGACTTGTAAGTGAAGGAACCAAGTTACCTTTTTTAGTGCCGTTTAGTTGCTGAGTAATACAAGGTGAAATAAAAGGGAGGACTTCATGCGCTCTCTGTAAAATAATTTTTAGGACTTGTCATTTAAATTTAAATAGAGTAGGTATCATGGGACTGTGTTCAGAGCAGTAGTTGATCAGGAATACCAGATTTCTTTTTAAGTAAATTTGTATTTGTAACGTGCACTAAATAAGTGCATACATGGTAGTGTTAATCTGTAATAGAAGTCTCCATACAGGGAGTTAATAAAAGAGGTATTTTTTTAATATACCAGTCTTAAATAAGTGTAATCTTTGCTGTGAAATGAGTTCTTGTTTGATGACTTGCCAGGCATACAGGAAAAGTCATGTTAGTTGGAATCAAAAGAGATTTTTGTTGATTCTGTTTGCTTTTAGGCTCATTTATTTGATAGTTATCAGTTCCTGGTGTTCCTGTAAATTTTAGCTGCATAGTTTTGTCACTGCTGTGTGACACCCTAATTCATCTTATTATAAAACTGTCTT
Source organism: Chionis minor (assembly GCA_013398295.1). NCBI lineage: Eukaryota > Metazoa > Chordata > Aves > Charadriiformes > Chionidae > Chionis > Chionis minor. The sequence continues at coordinate 422,677 of VZSF01006618.1, forward strand.
TATCAGCTTTGACTTTTTTCCCCTAATAAAATTACTTTTCTTGAAGTGACCTCACCAGAGGAAAAGTGTTTGATGACACTGCCTTTCATTTGGCAAAAGTATTTGTCGTAACCATTTACCTAGTTTGAAGAGAGCACATGTTGTGATAATATGTTTTTATCTATTTGTGCTTCTATTTCACTTGTGTATTTTTTTTCTTACGCAGTCAACACACGTTTTAATGCTGCTAAGCCCAGCTCACTGCTCGTAAAATTTTATATTCAAACTAAACTTAGAAGTTAAAAGGAGTGTAGAAATCACTGCTTGAATGTTAACAAGAATTCTCAGGAAATAAATCTCATTTTGTATCTAATTAATTCAGTGAATATGTACACAACTTGAATCTGCATTGAAAATACATATGGATTATGTGCAGTTTATTTTGAGATGTGGAATTATGTTTGTTTAGAGTGCTTCTTGAACAAATGTGTGCAGAATAATGCTGGAGGAATGACTGGTAGATGTATGGTTTTCTCACAGTATTTGAGCCGTTTCAAAGAAAATAAGGGTTCTTATTTTTTTAAAATAATCAGAATATCTCAACTATTTTATGGAATTAAACTGAAAGATCTTACAGTGGAGGTTGCAGTACTGAAGGAAGGTGGTATTTCAAGCTCCGATGTCTTTCAAATTTGAAAGCGTAAATTTTATTATAAGTTTAACAAATTAAAAGTATTGCATATTTAAATATAGGGCATTGTGTATCACAAGTGTGAATATTTCTAAGCTATTTAAAAATGTCTGTCTTGTGCTAGACTTTTAAGAAAATATTTATTAAGACCTTTAGCCCTTTATGAAAAGGTTTTGATACTTTTTATGGCCCCAGAAAGGCATGGTGTCTCAATCAATTCTGATTTTTGCAGTAGACCTTATGCTAAAGATGAGTTTATCTGACAGATAATGTTGAATCTTTTCCCTGTAAGCAATTTGTCACTGGTTGTGAACAAATACGGTTCAAACTCTCGAGGAAATACAGTCAGTGCTTTAGAAAGGCAAAATTCACGAAGCTGCAGTATGTTCTGGAGTAAACAGTTATGATTTATAGGTACTTCGGTGGGTTAAAAAAAATTCTGAGACATTAAAATCTAGCAGACGCAGGTACGTAAGACTAGTGTTTCAGATGAAGAAACTGAATTTGGACGAGGAAAAGGCGACCATTTTAAGTCATCACATTGTAATCTATTGATGCTACTTTGTGATGGACTCGGTATCAAGTCTCTAAATCGAGACAGGGTATGGTTTAGAAAGTGCATCACTGACAAACATATGAGCTTGCAGACTAAATAAACTTGAGGATTTTTTGGCCTGTGTCATACAGGCACTTCGCACTTTACATAGGTGAGGTTCATACACCTTTATCAAATGTAGAATAAGAGTCCTTTCTAAGGCATCATCTTAGGAGTATCTCTTACAGTTTGGTAAGAGGCTCCTCATTCATTTCCACATCCCTGCTAAACCCTCGAGTGTGCTGGGTGGGAACATACTGCAAGTCTCTTCAGTTCCTCAGGGAACCAATCCAGATATAAACAACAGAGAGAAAAGAGATTAATTTTAACCCAGATCAGTTCTGCAGTATGGTGCACCATGTGCCTTTCCAGACAATCATGCTTTCATAAGTAAGAAGGGGGAAGGAATCTGTCCAAAGCAGGCATGAATGTGGGTATGGATAATAGTGGACTTGTATAAACCAACCTTGCTGGCAAAGGGAACGTTAATAAAATTGTACCCACGCAGCTGGTGTTCTGGTATTGCTGGTGCCTATTATTTGAAAACAGGCCTACCTTAGAAAAAAAGATGAGGTTCTCTTGAAACATTTGGGAATTTTCCAAAAGAATGCACACAAGGTTCTTTGCCTTCCAGTACTGCAGTAGCAAAGTTGTGTTCAGAACATATTTCTAAGTTGAGATTTGGGGTGGTTTTTTTTTCCCCCTGCAACCCTGTGAACAGGATATTGACTTTTACTTCAAAGAAAGACAGTAATTCTTATTTACTAAAATATTTCCATTTTATATAAAATAGTGTACCTTGTAGAACTTTCAACAGCACCGTATGCTTCAAAAGAGACTTGCTTGCCTTTTTTTATCCTAGTTTGACATGTAACTTGCTCTGTGCAACATACTTATTGAATGCCAGGAAACATCTTCTGTGGACCTTTTAGAAAGAGTCTCGCTTTTACAGAGATTTGCTCTGGATCAAGTTTGTTCTCATTCATTAAAGTTTACAAGTGTGTTGGATACTACACTACGTATTTTATGTGTGAGTGCAGGAGAGAGAGAGTGCATTCAGCATTCTGGTTTTAAGCAACTGTCAGAATGGTGCAATCATTTATGAACAATGCAGGCAGCTTGCTTCGTATTTTGTGCTATTCATACTCCCCTGGGTTTCTTCTTGCTTTTTCTATATTTAATTTTTTTCTTTTCAATGTAGAGCTCTTTTTGATTATGACAAGACTAAAGATAGTGGCCTCCCAAGTCAAGGGTTGAACTTCAAATTTGGCGATATTCTCCATGTCATTAATGCTTCTGATGATGAATGGTGGCAAGCACGGCAGGTAACTCCAGATGGAGAAAGTGATGAAGTTGGAGTTATCCCAAGCAAACGCAGGTATGTCATGTTTTATTGACGTGAGAGGTCTGCTATTAAAACGTCTGATACAATTAATATTTATAATGCATATGCTTACCCTGTTGTTAATTGTGTACCACATCAGGCATTTTTTTGTTTTGGTTTTTTTTTTTTTTAAAAAGAAAAATCTGTAGTCGGAATCTGACTAACTCAATGAGAAGTTTGTTAAAATCTTATTTAGTCTTAGGAGTTGCATGTTGAAGTTGATAAAGGTGGTCCAAGTCCATTTCTCTGTTCTCACTGTAAGCAAGTTACAGTTTTAATAACATTACTCATAGGTTTAATAGCATTTCACCATTTGCGTGTGAAAAGGTGCAAAGTGAATTTTATTCGGATCATGACACTGTCATGAATTCTTTCTACCCAAAACCTGGAAAACTGGCAAGCCTTTCTTTAGTGTACCGAAGAAACAAATAAGAGATGAGGAGGTCTGAATCTTAATACCTGCTGTTGATTCATAATTGAGACTGTTCCTTTACTGTGTCATGTTTTCTCTTTGCGCGCCCCCCGCATTTGCTGAACCTATGTAATCACAAAATACTGAATACTCTCACAGCTCGGCACTTGAGAAATAATACTGTACTGTTCCAATGCAGTCTGCCATTAGCAGGCTTCCATTTTCTGAGTGTGTCATCAGCAATAAAAATCTGTACTACAAAAGGTACATCTATATGCTTACATTGTAACGAGTAGTAACTTGAACTTCTGGAATTTTGCTGATTTACCGGTTTTGTGTATGTTTTTGTGGTAGAGTTGAGAAAAAAGAACGAGCCCGTTTAAAGACAGTGAAATTCAATTCCAAAACAAGAGGAGATAAAGGGGTGAGTTAATGAAGCACTAATTACACCTGGCATTGTGAATGGTAACATTTTTCAGTGGTTTATGTGTGCAGACTCAGTTCCAGATTTTAGTGAAAAGACTGAACACCAAAGCAAACTTTAATTGCCAGAACACTGAAAATTGTTTGAAGAATTAGTTAAGGTAGATATTGTCATTAATACTGTAACGCACTAGGTATTGAATGTATTAACCAAGTATTGAATAGTGCCATTTATAGCAGCACTGCAAGTGCTTTGCGTAAAGTAGTTTAGTTCTTTAGTATGAATTGTACTCCTGGACTCCCTTGTTTTAGGAACTGGCTTACTGCCAGTTGTCAGGAAAGGTAAAATGTTTCTTTCATTAAGGCTTTTTTAAATTTATCTAGCAAAAAAGGAAGTAAAGTTCAACGGGGTCCCTATGACGAAAGGAGGTTTTAGGATGTACACAATTAGGCAGACAGCACAAAGTAACTTCTTTGTTACAATTATGGATGTAGAAGCTTTAAAGAATTTCATGCCAGGGCATAGGCCAAGAAAAACTCCAGGCTACCACCATTGCTGACCAGAACCAGTTTCCATCTCTCAGCTGTTTTTTCTCACCTCCACTGTATGGGTGCAAATACTGATTTAAAATAACTGGTGCAGATGAAAAATAATCCCATCGAAAAGAAATCCTGGTTTAATTTTAGTCAATCCCTTGGTGCAGTTCACTGCATGATATGCAATCACTGTCCCAGAACACGTGATGGGAATGAGTGGTGAGAAAGCAGGGTAGCTACTTAAGTAGAACGGGAATGTTCATAGCCAAAATTATAATAATTTCATAATGGTAAAGCAGCCAGGTTTTTCAGTTTGTGGGGTTTTTTTATTTTATTTTGAGGGTGAGGCCTTTTTGCAATCTTTTGGTCATTTTGAAATTTGAGAAACAATTTCACAACCTTATAATTTCTACCAGTAGTCTACAACTAGTAATTTCAAGACTTAGGTGTATGCATTTTAGATATAAGGGCTTTCTAAAGCAATAACACATTATCATTTTTTAAAATCTGAAACATGATTTGAGCTCCCGAGGAAGCTATTTCTTAAATAGTGATTATTTTTTTAATAGCATCAATGCTGTAATGTTTGTTAGTCATTATTGTAGATTCCAAAGATTCCTTTTAGTTATTTATTTCAGTTACAATGTTTTCATAGCTTCAGGAATCACATAAATAAAGTATTACAGCTTCAATACTTTATCCTGATAGCGTAGGACTTTACACTTTAAAGACTGTCTAATCCATGGGTACATCCCTCTGCTACGTGGCAAAGATTTCAGTTTAGTTTACTAATGAAGATGATGTCGTGGTTTTTCCTATAAGTATTTGTTTAAAAGGAAATAGGTATTTCTAGTCATTTTCTGAGGAACAATTATGGTACTGCCCTAAGGATTCACTGGATTATTTGCAGGGCTTTTCTGTTTTGGTACATTCATATTTTGGTATTGGAATAAAATGTTATCAACTAATGTGGTAATTTTTAACCTGATCATTTTTCTAATTTGAGTTCACTTTTTAGAAGGCACATAAAGAAAATGGCTTAAATACTTTAGATTATTTTAACTATATTAAATAGTTTTTCAAATGTTACCATGTTCTTTGACAGATAATTGCACAGTTTTGTAGTTTGTCTACCAATAAACTGCAAACAGTTAACTTAATTAATGATGTATTTGAAGTAGCATTTTGACAACAGCGGAGTTAGTGCACAGTTGCTGTGTACTAGCGTAGCACCAAAGATGTGCATGGAATACGGAGTGGAAAAGCAACTACGCTTGCCATTGATATAGAACTGCAGTTCTTTTTCTTTAGTAACATTTCATTTTGCAAACACGCTTACACTGTTCACAATCTTTTGCTTCAGCTGTAAATGTTTTAACATTATGGTTTCTCCTTAAAGTATTCTTCCTATATTTGTCATGGTGATATTTTTTCCAGTACGTTGTCTGCAGCATACATGTCCTAATGGACTGTGTGCCATCCTGTGTCTGTATGTGATTATACAGACATCCTCCATGGACAGGATGAAATACCAACTTTGTACAATTCTTCAAAATTTTTACATGAAAACCTTAAAGAGTAACCCTAGTGATGGCAAACACTATAAAATCTGTGTTCTTTTCATTTTAAGGAAAGCTAAAAAATCTGGAGCAGAAATGGTTAATTTTTTTCTTGTTCATTTCATATACACATTTATCTCACTTTCTGTGCTGCTTCTGTTTTAATATATTCTTGCTTATGATGTCTGTTTATGATTCGCAGTGGGCTTATGAAAAATTTAATACAATTACTATGCGTTTTCAACTAATAAGCAATTCTCGCTGGCTTTTTATAATCATGGTATCTTTTAAAAATAATCTTTTGGCTAATCTGTTGTGCAAAATCAGTATAATATTACTTTTATTTTCCCTTTTTTTGGCAATGGAACTGACTCTGACCATTATACATGCAGTATGTAAAATTTAATACTGGTTCAGTAAGATTACTGTACAAAAAGTTAAAATAATTGTTGTTATGAAATATTTTCAAAACTAAAATGAAGAACATGACTATGTTTTATGAAGTACAATAAATCAGCCACTCCTTTTATTTTAACTATACAAATTGCAGAGTCTCACCACCTCAGTTAAACTGCACCATTTTAGCTTTGTTACATTTATTTCTCCTGTTCTTTTGCCCAAGCTGAGGGACTTGCCCAAATCGGATAGTTATATAGATGTGAGACTTCACTTTTTGAAATTCATGTTACAGTATTTTTCAGTATACTCAGCAAAGATCTACTCCTGGGCATATTTCTCTGTTGCCCTTGTTCTGTAGATTTGCATTAATCTTTCTGGCTGTGAGAAATCAATTGCAATGACTTGCTGACTGCAGATAAAGAAGGTCAGGAGGACCATAACCTAAAACTTGCCCATGCCAACTGTGGTTCCAGCAAGCATATGATTGGCTCAAAACCAGTTCTTTTGTCCATATGTCAGGTTGATAATTTACCAGTTTGTACAGTGGAATGACAGTTTGTTGAACACAGGTGCCAGCCAATTAAAGGTTTTTATGGCTCTCCTACTTAATACAGTATTGCTATTTCCAGAGCTCAATGGCACCAATGGGTACCGTGTGTCTCATTAACATCTGGTAATTTTAAGTAAACTTTTTTTTTAAACAATGTTAATGAAAATATCACTGGATGTTTCAGTATCTGATACTGCCAAGCAAGTCTGTATTAAAACAGATGGCCAGAAGGATTGTTAATACTCGAGCAAGATGCTGCTTGTGTGTTGCACTATAGGAATTCCCTTAGGGAGGCCAAATGCTAGTTTTGTAATTGTACCAAAAAAGGTGGCCCATCGTTTGAAAAAACTTTTTCCTATTTGACACCCCAGTTCTTATTATATTTCTTCCCATACTTACTGCTGGTAAAAAAGATAATATTTTGCAACTGTATTGCATATAATAGAGGAAGATGAGCTCACGCTGGCTGAAGACAGACAGACAATTACTTGAAAGTTAGCATGCTCCAAATTTTAGAAATAGCTGTTAATAGTCTTTAGTGTATGAATCAAAAATGTCTTTGGGTTTTTTAAAGTAGCTTTTAAAAAATGGTTCTGTGAAAGTTTTATTACTTCCTCCTGCACATGGGCTCTGCTTGTCTTAGAAATAAACAGTCGCCCTGCAGCACAAAGCCTCAAAACAAAACAAAGTTGGGCATTTTCTTACTTTTGCCATCCTTCCTGTAATAGAGTTTCTGCAAACCAAATGACAAAAACATGGCAAATTTCATGTCTTGGCAAGACTGGTAGGATGATTCACTTACGCCTAAAGATACAAAGAAATTTCAGCTGGCTTCAAGTTAGCTGTAATAGTTCTAGGCATATTTGCAATAAAAATGTTACTGATTTATTTATACACTGAGTTTCTTTATTGACTTAGGACAGTAAATTAGACATGGCATAGACACATAACATCTTCAGCAGAAGACATGGCAGATATTACTAAACTGTGTGTCGATCATACCTGTAGACATACCTACATATGAATGAAAATATATTGATGCTTTCCATCACATAGACAAGGAGCACAATAACAGTTTATATTCAAATAAGTGAAGATTTGTAGGTCTGTGTAGGTAACTAGACATTTTCATAGCACCTGACATGCAGAAGTTCTTCAGCAACACAAGCAGTTATAATGTCAAAAGTTGCTGAACATGTTCCTTGGACATACAGAGTTTTTCATGTGGTAATTCTCTATAAATGCACCCTTGAAAAAATAATTGCCACAGTAAACAAATGAAATGAGTTTGTGTCTTTTTTAAAGTTAGTCTTGGTATTGGGATGCAGACTTGCATAGAGCAAAGTAATTTCTTTCAGTGAACTTGCAATGAGTTGTAATTGTGAAAGATTGAAACAAATACAGTTTGATTTGGGTTTTTTTGGTTTGCATATTTTAGCTAGACACCTTTCTTTTTTTCCTTTTTTCCTATTTCATTGTTACTTAGTTTTATTGTAAGAGCATTCAGTGCGATGCCAGCTTTTAACTTCCATTTCTTTTTACTGTATGATATGTTATTTAGCAGTTGTCACCAAAGTATCTTACAGTTTTGCATTTGCAAATGGGTAACACTGGCAAATAGCTCTGCTGTGCTGTTAAAATGTCAGCTGTTTGCAAAAGCATGTGTAAAGCCTCAGCGTTCCATTAAAATACTGTAACCCCTATGTTAGATCTAGTCAGTGGTGTAATTGAGTTCATTACGGTTTGGCCATCTGAAAGCAGTCTAGTTTTTCACACCTTTTTACCCCCCCAGCAAGCCTGGATTTGTGAGATGGAGGTCAGGCCGTATAGGATGGGCCAGCCTGCCGGTTCTCTCAGTAGTAAGCATGTGAAATACGCAGGGTGTGAGCAAAGCCGTGATCCCGATCGCTATTTTTAATGAGCGGAGAAGATAATGTTAAACTGGAATATGCACTGCATAATGTGGTTATAGGAGTCAGCTTCCACAAAGCTGCTGGTCTGGGCCTTTGTTCACACAGACATTAGACATCCTTTGTTTTGCCCCTCCTTCTCTTCTTCAGCAGTCATTCAATGACAAGCGTAAAAAGAACCTCTTTTCCCGAAAATTTCCCTTCTACAAGAACAAGGACCAGAGTGAGCAGGAAACCAGTGATATTGACCGTAAGTATGTGGCATTTGATGGAGAGCAAAGCACACGTAGAAGCGCCTGCTAGATTGCAGTAGGGTGTTACCATGGAGACAGTTTCATGAGCTGCAACAGGCTAACGAGCTCGAGGTGCCGATGACAAACCAACCTACAAAAGCGATAAAACCGTTTGTTTGCTGTTACAGTAAAACTTAACCCAAGAGTATCCCAGTTTGGAATAATGCAGGTGCATGTATAACTGGAGGGGGTGACGGCCTTCCAGCACTGTCAGTGATGGCTCCCCGTTTCTGACATGGAAGAGAGCGCACAGCAACGAAGAAAGCATAACGGAGCTTACCAGCTTCTCAAATCAGTCCCTTTAACTAGTTACTTCAAACTCATTCCATTCTAATGTGGTTTTCCTAACAAAGAGAGGTTACTTTGATTTTCATCATTGTTGCCAGCGCTAAAAAAAGTGCCGCTTAAGTTTGCTAATTCAGAACCAGGTCCGCTACAAACTGCGTTCTCTGCCATTTGCATCTCTGATTACACTTCATGTGCCAGTCAGGTCAAATCCTATAGACTTGCCTTCCCCTGTGATGTTCTGGGAAACTGTCTCCTGTCGTAGCGCCAATTTTATATATTACTGACAATTATTTTCTTTGTGATTGTCTTTTTATTGCTTGCCCTCTGGGGACTACTGCAGGAGGTCCCTGACGACATGGGATCAAAAGGCCTGAGTAAGTGATCAAAATACTCCCAAGTTATTTTAACCTCCATCTGAAAAATTACCATTTTTTTTTTTTAACAGATCTCTTTGAGACTGGTGCTCTACTGGCATAAGGAGGTTGACTCTAAAAATGTTTCATGAGGCTTTTTTAGTTTGTAACATTCTGGGGTTTTTGCTTTCAGGAACATGTTACCTTAAGTTCATGTGACTCTCACATTAGGTTTTGTGTTGTTCAGAAGCTTAACAGTGCTTACTTGTTTGTCCTTAATAGTACTGTGTTTTTAAATTTGGTGAATTTTTTTTAATGTCACTTTTATCTTGTCTTTGTGTTTTTATTTGTTTAAAAATAACCTATAGCTTTTTACAGTAATAGTACAACCATTGCCGTAATACTTTATCTAGCTACAGTTGTCAGTCCTCTCTCTAGGTGACTGATGTTTACAAACAAAAAACTTTGCTTAACAAATGCCATGAGAGTTTTTATGTCTGACTTATTTGAACACATATGGTGCTTTTAGACCAGGTAGAGGGGTAGCTAATAGAGGAGACACGTAAGTATTGGTTGTATTTCCTGCAGAAATGGTAACTGCTTGAATACAGTAAGATTCAAAAGGTGCCGAGTAGACTAACAGATCTGGTTTTGTACACAGACACTACCACTGTACTAAAATGGCAAAAAAAAAAAAAAGAGTCAAGACCTTGTTTTCATCACAGATATTAAATACATACATTGTTATGCGTTTATGGAATAGTAAAATTAGTCACTAAATAATAAGTGACTAAAGGTCATTAAAAATAACATTTCTTCCCAGGGCATAACTGTTAGGCACAGTGTTCCTGAAATTACATGTAAGAAGTGGTGTACTTCTACACTTGGCCTCAATCATGAAGTAAAAATTCTAGTAGCTATAACACTAATTTTTCCATTTCTGAAATGACTAGTTTCAAGGAAGTTCATGGTCTAGAGCAGAAGACCGTAGCAACCTTTATGGCCCTATGATTTTAGAGCAGAAGATCATAAGCAGCCTTTATGGCCTTATCATCATACCTAGTTTAAACTACATAAAATGGTCCAGAAATGTCACTAGGTGATTCTGTTATAAAAACAAATGGCTTCTAGCCTGTTTTTCAGCACAGCCAGACTTTTTGAAACTGCCTTACCACACTTAATGCGAGCTGTGTTACTGGGACTCTGCAAGACTGCTGTTCTTGTTGACATTTCAGGCTTTACCTCTTCACCAGTGGTGCCCATTATCAGACTATCACAACACTTGTATTCTCAGTTGACAATGTCTCCCTTTCTACCATGAGGCTTTTAACCATCACTGTTTGCCTCTTTCGTGCCAATGTGGACATTCTTTTTCCAAGACAAGAAAATGACATGGAAGTAGATCCAAATTGCTGGTACACGCAAATATTAGGAAATGTTTGCCTGGTTTTCCTGCACAGAAATGAAGTAAGGGAGTTCAGTCTAGCCAGAGATTTGTGGTTTGAAGATGCTGGTTCACTTTATCCAAAAACATTTTTAAAAGGTTGAGTATGACGACTCATTTTTTTTAATGTTTCTTAATCACTGGAAGCATAATTGCTCTGTAACTGTATGCTTACCTCGAGTCCCCTTCCTTCTCTTCAATCTTGTAGGGAAGGTATGGCATTGAATTTAATGTCTTATAAAGGCTCCTCATGACAACAATATGTATTATTGTATGAGCACAGTCGGCTACATAATTTCAAATTAATTGTATTTAATTTGCATAGGCCAAACACAAGCTTCTTAGTGCAGTCTAAACCTGTGACTGTTAGTGGGTTTTCTTGCAAATAGACACTCATTGGGTGGCATGAAAACTGATTATTTACAATCAAGTTCAGCAATATCAGAGTTCATATCTGTTCACCAGACTTGTGGAATTTTCACGTAACAGAATAGATTGATACCTGAAATTCTTCAGTTGCATTCGTTTTTTATGATAAAAATATTTAAGAGTTACATAGCTTAAAGTAAATATAAACACCTTGTTAGCTACTGAAGTATTTTGTTTACTATGCAAAAGGCATTAAATTAATATAGATAGTGCAGAATTAGAGTTACGAGCTTTTGAAAACTAAAGCATTACCAGGGAGAGACCTGGGGGGAAGGAATCCTAATTCTGCATTGCACTTCAAGTAAACTATTTAATATACCATAGGAAAGTGTCTATTATTGAACGTGCTACCACTATATTTCCTGCAATATAGTTTGGTATTTTCTGCTACGAGCTTCTTAATATAATCAGTAAATTGCCTGCATAAAAGTTGAAATGCATAATCCCATAGTTTTTACACAACAAAATTCATCTGGAAATGAAAACCTAAAAATTGCAGGGTTACATGTGGTCTAGGAATTAGTGTACTTTTCATAATCTTATTTTGATGTGCTATTTAATGTTTTTATTAACATCCGTTCCTTTTGTATGAAATTAAGCTTGATCCTGAGAGCTATGAGAAGTACCTTAAAACTTTTATATGCAGTATGTATTGATTTCAGCATTTTGATATCAGTATTGTCTTTCACCTGGATTATTTTGTGTCAATTTGCTTTCTTTTGGACTCATGCCATTAGTGTATGTTCCTTATTTTTTTTCTTCATTGTGTTGCAATTTCAGAGCATGTAACCTCTAATGCCAGCGATAGTGAAAGTAGTTACCGTAAGTGTTTTTAAGTTCTTTGTTTATTTAGAATCTTTGTTTAGTAGCTCTTTCCTTTAGTTTTGTTCGTCTGTCTTTTCTGGGTATTTACATGTTAAACAGAACTTCCTAATCACCCTCAGGTGAAATCCACATTCATGTGTTCGGTGGGTTACTGCAAATTCTGCTGTGTCTTTGTTTTTTATAAAAACTGACTAGAGACAATCACTGCAAACTTCCTTTATGGATATTTTTATTGTAAGATATGATTTTCTTAGTTCAGCTTAATTTCAATCAATTCCTTTTTTTTTTTTTAAATTATGAGCGATAGCTAGACCTATTAAAACCTGAATGTAAATTTAATGATGACAAATATAATTATATGCAGTTGAGCTTAATACTTGAAGCGTAACTAAACTGTGTAATCTGTTAAATAGTGCAATAACTACCTACAATTTTTCACAACTGATACTCAGATTTAATACGTATATACTTATAATGCAAGTAAAGATAAGCAAACATGTATTTACCCTTGCTTTTAGCTTTCATTTATATATTTTGTCAAGTGTGGGTGCTTAGTATGAATTGTCTTCAAAGCATACAACACACATTCAGTGCTGAGTCAGTTATGATAAATCAGCATGCTAGGCATGCATACACATTCTCTCTCTCTCTCTCTCTCTGAAGACATAGTATCTTTTAAATACTAGGCTGAGTTAGCTTTTTTACTTGCCCAAGCTACAGTACTATTTACTATTACCCAAGCTACAGTAGTACTACACATTCACAGTGGGTAATACGCCGCATGATGCTGCTCTGCAGTACTTAAAAATGTCTTAAACCACAGCCAGAACTTCAGTCCCACTGGTCATTTCCAGTGAACAGCTCCTCCCTGAGATCACACTGTCCTGACCTGGAGCGCAGGATGGAGCAGAGCAGGAAAATGAAAAAGTCGAGGATTTGAAGAATACGAAAGGAAGGAATAGCAAAAGTCACACAGAGTGGCTCACTGATCACTGTATAATGGGCACTTCAGAAACAGATACCATTTATGTTAGGATAATAAGGAAAGGGGGTTCATTAACAGATATGTTTGGAAGCTGTACACGATCAGAGGTGATGATCCACGTTATTTCTTCCAGATGATTACACTGAAGGGGAGAATTTACAAATTTACACATGTATATGAAATGTTAACAGTGTTGTAGACTGAAATTGAAAAGAAACCAGTTGGGAGAGGCATTCGTGTTCCCTGAGAATAACACAAAATTGAGCACGTGTGGAAGTTGCCTTTGACAAGCGTAGAGATTTTAACCATTTTTAATGACACACCATTAAAACTATCTAACCATGACTGTTTCTTCATAAATTTGCTGCTTTTCTCTCCTCCACACTCTACGCCCCCTTTCCCCCTAGCCCCAGGTTTTTCTCAGAGCTCGCTTTATTTATGTTTACAGCTCATTATTGGTACTACTAGTTAGTTTTTTACTCTGTTGTTACTTGAGAAGCTCTGATTTTATTATGAATGTCATGGGTTTGCTGATTTGAATGTATAATTCCAAGCACTTTTTATTAAAATATTTTTTTAATTTCTTCTTACTGCTGTCTAATATGAAAGTTATCTTGATTACAGATGAGTACGGTTGTTCAAAAGGTTCATTCTATTAATATTCGTTTTTCCAAAATATTGAAAAGCAGTGACAATATATACTTTTTACCCTCAATCAGGGGATGCTTTTTACTTGTTACTATTTCTTTAGTAGTTTGCTTAACTAATTTTTGACCTTATAGCAATGTGACTTCTCCAAAGAAGGATCTTATTATATGTGAGCTGCATCTTTCATGGATGAGTTGATAGTTGGTGATTCCCTATTCTCCCTAGCCTAAAAAGGGTTCTGAAAGTATATACTGTCCTTCTATAATTCATTTGCATGAGTAACTTTTTGAAATATCAAAATATACAGGTTGCATGTTTTCATGTCTGTCTTAAGGTATTCCTCACTTGCAATAACTTACAGAATTAAAATGTTCATTCATGTATTGCTGTAGTATAGTTTGAATGCAAATTTGTTGTAAATAAGAGAAATATTTCTCTTAAGGAAATTGTAAATTTTAGGTTTAAAAGATCAACGGTATTTGCTACGAAATAAGAAATAGATACAGAGAAGCAATATATGATTTTATAAAAGCCTTTCTCTGCCATCTGTTTCTATACAACTGTGGTATAGCATTGGTGTGTTCCTTTGCCTATTATAAGTATGGCTTATGAACTCCAAAGAATGTACCAAAATTACACAGGTTGAGTTATTGAAGGACCGTGTTTTATTCGAAGTTCATAGTAAAGTCACGTAATTTGAGCTTGTATCTTCAGAATTATAAATTCTCTGCTTTCATGGAGTTAACTTTTAGTGATTGCATTATAAGAAATCTAACTCAGAGGTATCTTGTTAGACTAGAAATAATCTTTTAGAGAGATGGCAACTGAGGTATATTTCAGATGCTTCACTAACATTTAAAAAACCTGCAGCTGTCAAAGGTCAAAATCCAGTTATTTTAATTTCATTCACTGCTAATGTACTTTCTGGAGCTGAGAACAATACAAAAGCATTCTTTGTTTTCAACTTCATCTTTAAAAAATCATTAATAAAATAACTATTATTTAGTATACACAATCTTTTTTTTTTTTTGTAGAATTGGAGTGCTTGAAGATGTTTATATGTAAATGCCACTTCATAATAAAGTTAATGAAAGGATATGTATACCTTAACATACATGATTTTCAGCCCTGTATGAATATAGTGAAATGTCATTGTTAATGCTGGCTTCAAAGAATACAGAACTTTCATGATGGAGGTGGCATTGCCTTTAGCAGTGAATGACAACATGCATGCATTTCATTCAGGGAAACGCGTATAAGAGCATTTCAATAATGCTTTAAAATTCTTTTTGTGCTTGATGTCAGTTTGACATGCTAACATAAACCAGGAAATTATTTATGCTGTATGTGTCTTATGCTTTACAATCTTGTGTTTGGCTTATCTTTGTGATTTTTATACTTCATCGCTCTTGAAAAATGTCCTTCATCAGTATTGTTGTAATGCGTATTACTGAGGAATGTCTGTATCATTACAGTTCATTGATTGACTATTTAAATGTGTTGGTTTAGGAAAAAAATACATAGATATGTCTTTGCTTTTACATTTTAGGTGGCCAAGAGGAATATGTCTTGTCATATGAACCAGTCAATCAACAAGAAGGTTTGTAGATCTCACTTAGTATAACATAAATATCATCTGAGTTATCAGAATACTTCATGTACCCTTATGTACTGAGCACCATGATAACTTCCTCACTGTTTTGCACTTGTTACCATTATTGAAATGATAAAGCATGAAGGCTTAAATTATTAAATGCAATCGTTAAATTATTTGGTGCAAAATCCGAAGGTGTGCTACTTAACTTATTATGTGTGGTTTACATCGTGCAAGGAAAATATGTGTTTAACAGTTTTCTCGGTGTGAACCTCAGAACTTACAGTTTTCTTCAGTTTCATATTGCTTTAACATTCTTCCTGTTGCATTTCCTTTATTCTGACAGCAAAAAGTGTGTCAATAGATCATTTATCTATTTTAGTAAGCTTTAATTGGAATGTCTCTAAAACATGTCAGTCTCCCATTTCTTAAGGAAATGGACCCGTGGATGAATCTCATCAGGTCCTACGGACTTGTGCGCATTCACGTTCCTCAGCTGGTTTCGGACCTGGTCTTCTCCTACAGTGGGCTCATTCTCCCAGTCCCTGCCTTTACCTTCTGCAGCTTGGGCAGTGTGGTTGTAGTCTTTACCAGTGAAGACTGAGGCAAAACAGTCATTGAGCACCTCAGCCTTCTCCATGTCCCAGTGTTACGAATATATTTGTACCCTGGAAAGGAAGTAGTTCTGAGAGTCACATTGAAATATATATTATAGGTCAGACTTTACTTAATTTGGACTTATTTATGCAGTAAAGACAGATTGAACCTAAAACTAGAATGTATACAGATTAAATGATATGCCAAGATACTTAGGCCTTATTGTCTTCACGGTTTTTGCAGTATAATCAGATATTTTCTGCTTAAGCTTAGTTTCCAATGAAAAGGCCTTAGTGACTTTATAAAAAAATTAAGCTGCTTTTTATAAGGGTGTTCATAGTTACAGAAGCTATATATAGTTGAATCTTCTCATATGAGTGTTTAATCGTTGTCTTAGTGGAAAAGAAGAAGCTTCTCCCAACACAGAACTACAATTTAACAAACTGCTACTGCTTAGGTACCTCTTTGAAGAGAAAGAGATTTTCAAACTTCCCCGTTTTGCATTTTTCATTGGAATGAAGGATTATTTTGTGAAAAGATCCTTTTTTCTTCCCCAAAGGCTTCATAAGTTAAGAGTCAGGCACTCAGAATAGTAATTTGAAAGTGAAGATCTAACCTCTTACTGTGACTCTGGTATTGATTTTTCAACATGTTTTTCTTCTCTTTAAGAGTACATATTCTTTTATGTATTAAAATCATTATGATGTTATAAAGCTTATTTTACTGAACTGTAAAAGTTAGTAACCATACTGAAATGTAACCGACGTTATTCCTTTATGTTTAATAGTTAGTTACACTCGACCTGTGATTGTTTTGGGACCCATGAAAGACAGAATAAATGATGATCTGATCTCAGAATTTCCGGACAAATTTGGCTCATGTGTTCCACGTAAGTCTCAGCAAATACTAAAGTAATTCTAAATGATCTTTTTCTGTTAATTTTCTTAATAGACATCCTCTGTATGTTGAGTTAAAAAAAACCTTAATATGCTGTCTAAACTTTTCAGACCTATCTTGTCAGTCATCTCTTTGCTCATGACAATTTTGCAGTATAAATGGGAGACTGTTTTTTGGGTATTTTAGGGGGAAAACAGTCACTCGTTTTTGTTGTGTTTTAAAAATTATTGGTTCATATTTAAAGATACTACCAGACCAAAACGAGATTATGAGGTGGATGGACGTGATTACCATTTTGTCACTTCTCGAGAGCAAATGGAGAAGGATATTCAGGATCACAAATTCATTGAAGCTGGCCAGTACAATAATCATCTTTATGGAACAAGTGTCCAGTCAGTGCGAGAAGTAGCAGAAAAGGTAAGTTAATGCCAGTTACTTTCATTTACTGAGGTGATTATTTGACTGTGCTGACAGGGGAAACGAGAAGAATGGCAAGAAGCCACTAGGAACCCTGTGACTTTGAAAGGAATTCGTACAAAACTAGAAACAGAGCACATTGTCACAAATGCATTTAAGGAAATAATGAAGCTCTGGAATAATGAAAGCATTGTGATTTAATTACGGGAAAAGAGCAACCATAGCGTTTGCCCTCTTATAAAAAGAGAGTAGAGAAAAAATAATTGAAATTACGGGCTAATTAGCCTAGCTCACATACATAGATCATTAACTAATTAAGAATGGTGATGGTGGAGTCGATTAATATGATGATCCATTTGATAAAGACCTATGCAGAAGAAAACTTGTTAAAATGTTATTCTTCGTGGATTTAGCTGACAAAGGGAAAAGAGTAAATGTAATAAACTCAATTTTAGGAAGACTTTTTACGTAACTACCACTAAACACTGTTTTTATCCTGACTGACCATACTGTTTTTATCCTGAGCAGATTTTTAGTTAACTATTTCTTGCAAAATCTAAATATTTCTAAATTCAAACTGAAGTTTACGTGAGCTCTCTGAAAAGGAGTGGGGAAAAAGGAAGCATATTTCTTAGATTAAGATACTTGTTTTAAAATAAATCTTTGGTGAAAATTCTTTTCATTTGCAAAAGATATTATATATATTATGTACATATAAAAGAATTATTCCATATGATGTTGATGAGTGGTGTTCTGCTGCTTTACGAATATGGTACATTTACAGTAGACAGTGTTATCTGATCTGTATGAGAGAAGAAACAGCTTTTTTCTAGGTGGGAACTCACAAGCATGAGCTCTTTCAGTCTGGGCATACAGAGGGTAAGTGTGGTTAACCCGTGTGACATGGGAGTGTAGTTAGTTCTCTGGAAAACAGCGTAGACCATTCTGGCCAAATGGCTGAATGTTGTTATTTCTGACAAGTGTAATTTACGGGAATCAAAAACAGGGCAAACGTGGTGACATTCTGTGGTTCATGTGATGAAGTTTTCTTCTACTGTGTTTCTCTCACCCTATGGAATAGAATCTGCCCCCGTGGTATATAGCAAGAAAAGTAAAGAAAGTAAAATAAAGTACAATATTGTTAAAGTAAATGAACAGTACTTAATATGGGAGGCTGGACGAAGTTGTGAAGCTATCATATGTGGTTAAATGACTATTTATTGAACAACTTTAATATTATAAACCTGTTGGCACAGATACAATCCTTCAGTTCCCTCCTAGACCTGAAGTTGGCTGTGTTCCTTTGCACTTCTAGTGGGGTTAGTAAGGTACAAAATGGTTGTGAATATTTTATGAACTGACGTGAAGAACAAAGTGCTACCAGATGTCTCCATGCTATTAAATCTCTTGCACAGGCACCGTGGGACTTTGGGTACATGCAGCAATTTCTCAGTTCCAGCTAACATTATTTTTTCTGTGAAACAATGGCCTGTCCCTCAGAACTTGACTTTGCAATTGTAACAGGGCTTCAAACTGGTCAATCTGGAGCTACCCCCTACTTGTATTCCTTTCCATCTCACTTAAGAGATGAGTCTTTTCAATGAGTCTTATTACTGGGATACAAAAGACAATTTCTAAGTTTTCTGTGATGAATTTAGGGGAAAACACAACAGAAGTGACTGTTACTACCCCAAAAGCATCGGAAATAGTATTCTTGCAATAGCTTTAAATTGTATTCATTTGTCCACGCTTCTAGCTGATCCCCATCTCTCTCATTTCCTTACTTATAATGGACACAGCTAAATGTGCTTTTTGATGTCATTGTTCAGTTACTGTAAAAGGCACTGAGTGCTGTGCTGTGTTCCCTAATCATAGAATCATCTAGGTTGGAAGGGCCCTTTTAAGATCAAGTCCAACCATCAACCTAACGCTGCCAAACCCACCACTAAACCATGTCCCTCAGCACCATCTCTACCTGTCTTTTACATACCTCTAGGGATGGCGATTCCACCACTTCCCTGGGCAGCCTGTTCCAATGTTTGATAACCTGTTTGGTGAAGAAATTTTTCCTAATGACCAATCTAAACCTCCTCTAATGGCATAACTTGAGGCCATTTCCTCTTGTCCTAATCTTGTTAGATGCAGTGCAAGTACAGAACTAAAAAATATGTAAAATAGTGTTTAAGTGCACTATGCAAAGAGCAAAATAGCATCCCTGGCTGAAAACATAATTGTGTTATGATGTACTTGCGTTTCTTTTCCTTGTCTTCCAAATCTTCACTTGAAATGAATTTTCATATCCTCTTTTCCTTGGCATCATTACCAGCTTGCAAGTCTCTGTGTTTGAGGCCACTGTTCATACACGTTCATTAGTGATTTGGAACAAACTGTCACAGTTACGTTTCATAAGGTCCAGCACAGCTACTGTGCTGGCAGTCTGATCCTCCACGCTTGCCCAAAATTGTTTGGCACCTTGCATATGTTGTTGGGCCAAACAGCAAATACTAAGTGTCTAGTCCCAAAAAGGAAAATGGACCAGGTAATGCTCATAATTCTCAGTTCCCAGACCATGTGCCACACTTAAAGGGAAACCATTTGAAAAAACGTCAGGTCAGCACATGTAGTAAAATAGTCTGCTAGAACATACAAACACCTTTCTTAAGTGATACCAGTCAGCATCCAGATCTGAGAAACAGCTGTCATCAGCTGAGAGCAAGCAGATAGGCATTGTTCATCCTCCTCAGAGTTTCTGAAATAAAATTCTGTGGGTTTGCTGTGCAAGAGATCAAATGTAAATGATCATAGTGGTCTCTTCTGCCAGGGAGCAGAAACGTGCAAGTCATTGCAGACTGCACTCACTTCCTTGCTTTTCAAGGTGCCCTCCAGGAACAATCCCCCAGGAGTTCAGGAGGGATGTTGTATAATAAGAGTAACCTTTGGTTTTATGGTGCTTATGGGTTTGTATCCTGGCTCACAAAATTCTGCCTTTCACATTAGTGTCCTGCTAAAGAAAAAGCTTTTTTTATTGTAGTTGGTTTTTGACAGCTTTTTGACAGTATTTTTTCTATTCCTCTTCCCCCCATCCCTTTCTAAAATGGTGTTATGCCAAATTACTCCCATCCTACTCGGAAAAGCAATAAATAAAAATGTCTGAGGTGGAAATTGGCGTATTAGAGATGAAAGGAGCTGAGGAAGAGCCTTTTGAGATGAGGTATCCCAAAGAACTGCAGAATTGCTTATAGTGGGAGAACAGAAGTGGGCACAAAACCAGCCTTACCACACTGTCTTCCAACTGCTCAAGGAACTGTCAAGTTATATTTGTTTCTCAAAAGATGAAAAAATAATCAGCCCAAACAAATTGCATTCACCATCTCAGACCTGGTATTGTGCTGTGTGGTATCTGGGGGGAGGAGAGTGCTTGTGTTCACTTCCATCTCACGCTTCTGATGGTGGCATATTTCTCTTCCACCAGGGGTGGTTACTCCCTCAGGTATGCCAGTTAAGTCATCTGACTCCTCTCTAAACTGCATCAGTGACAGGGCCACCTCCCTAAAGGATCCTCAAATTCTGAAATTTATTTTAAAAAACATTTTGGTGATGTGGTTGAAATACAGCTGTTTCACTGGATGATTCTACATTGTTGATTGGGCTGTAACCTCTGGTGGAGAAAGGAAGGAAGGAAGAAGAGCCAGAAACTTCTCACGATGTATGATCCCAACAGAGGAGCATTGTGAGACCTTGTGCCAAAGTGGTGAAATGATGGTATCATTGATGCAAATGCTGTAATTTTGTTGGCTTCAGTGGAGACATGTCTTCTCTTCTAAATTATTATGCTGTGCATACCTGTGACTTAAACTTTGCTTAGTGCCGTTTTCCCTTCTCTCTCACTTCTTAGGGTAAACATTGCATTCTTGATGTTTCTGGTAATGCAATCAAAAGGTTGCAGATTGCCCAGCTGTACCCGATCTCCATCTTTATTAAACCCCAAACAATGGAAAATATCATGTGAGTAAAAGTAAAGTGCCTCAGGCTAAATGGTTTGAGACCGTCATTATATTTGAAAAGCCAACTGCAAGCAATGTAAAGACAACTGTAATATTTGCATTTTAAACAATATTTCATTTCCTGAGTTTAATTTCTAGGGACTTTTAAGATGGGGTTTCTAATCCAGATTAAAGTGCTTGAGAATTAACGTCGTGCTAATTCCATGCAACGCGGTGTCAGAACGGCTCATTCCTGCTGTAATATTTGCTGAGCTATGTCATTTAGGCGACTGCCTCTTACTAGGGTTAATACTCAGGCAACAGTTTAAAACCTTATTTCAAAAGACTCCAAGTATTTGATAATAGTTTTTGAAGGGATAATATTTGCAATTTTAGGGAAATGAATAAACGCTTAACGGAAGAGCAAGCCAGGAAGACATTTGAGCGAGCCATGAAACTGGAGCAAGAATTTACTGAACACTTCACAGGTGTGTTTTGAGACTGTTCCCTTGCCAAAGTTGAAATTTTATTGCTTGCTGTAAAATATTAATTGCCTCACCGATGAGATAAGGCTGAACTTTGTTTTCTGGCTGATCTGTGATTGTTTTGAGGCATAGAGCCATCTTAGTACCTCTACACTGATTTCTATTTGCTCAGTTAATTCAATATATACAAAAATTTACTGGGAGCTTAATTTAAGTTTTAAAAACTGTGAGACTTTCTGCTCTTTTCCTAGGTGTTGTAATGGAGATGTTTGCTTTGTTGATATATTGTACACTTAAAGCTTTTTATTTGCAGAGCTGAGATTGCCCAGCAAAGCTCCCTGTAGAAAATGATTGATTTCTAGGTCTTTTTAAGTCAGGAAGTAAAGAATGATGGTAATTAATTAAGCCACTAGAAATTGAGCACTATAGCATTATGGTACTTAGCAAATCAAATTTGTCTATGCCACAAACCTAACTGTAACAGCAAGGGATGGGCTGCAAGCGCTCAAGCTGTGCTAATTGTTTACATTGTGGCTTGAAGTAGGAGGAGATTGATCAAGTCAGGATCTTCAGGACAGAAATGAGCCTTCCCTATTCCTGTCCTAGGTGCACACTCGCTCCTTTCCTTCCTGTTATGTTCCCTTTGGCAGTGTTTCGGTGTTTGCTGCCCCATTCACCTCCTCTCTGTGACGTGACTCCTTTGTCCAGTTCCTTCTTCTGTATCTTATGTGGGCAGAGCTGTGAATGCCACAGAGGGCAGAGACACAGGAGAGGGGTGGTGGCTTCGCATGGGAGGAAGAGAGAGAAACCAGTAGACTCCCTGCCTCAGTCTTCCTGCTGCCTTGTTCTCTACATTGTGTGCTGCCCACACAATGAACAACTCAAGTTGATCCCTTTTTGTCCACCTCCCTCCCTCTCTGCTGCCTCAGAGCTGTCAGTTTGTACCACTACCGCACCTTGCTCTCCCACTCTTCCCACAGCTCTCTATCTCTCTGCACCCAGCAAGTGACAGGACACTCAACATATATTGCAAATTCTTCCTATTAGAGAGTCCCTCACCAAATGACTTGCAAATGTGTCAGGTTTGTTGTTCAGGCAACAAATTAGTTTATTTTAATAGATATCAATTATTTAGTTAGTAGCTGCTATTCCCCCAGGGCATTATATAGGACACTTTTTCAGGAAATTAAGGGACATAAATCAAGATGTTTCAAAAACCTGTGGGCATTTTAATAGACCTCTAGTGCCCAGCGCCATGTTTCTTCTCAGAATTATAAGGCTTGTTGACAAAATGGATAGACGTCTATCCTTGATAATCCAGTTCAAGCCAGAAATCCTTTTTCTGAATCTGTTTGAGATACTTGAAGACATTACTGCTTACAATTTCGAGGCTGCCACCATGTTGTGGTTTGGGCTAGGTTGGTCCAAGTAGGCAGAATGACAGATGTTCCCCCAATCCTGCAGAGCAGGAGAGAGAGAAAGAGAGAGACTAATTTAGAAGGATCTAAACTACTTTAATGAAATATAAAGAATAAAATAATAAAAAGAAAATAATGAAATATATACAAAACCATATGAAGTTCCCAGGATGACAGTTAAGTCACCAGCAGCACTGGGGAAGTCTCAGACTGGACTCAATGACGGACAGGAGCCGGAGTCTGGATCTAGATTCAGGATCGGGATCAAAGGCAGACAAACAGATAGAGTTGTCCTTAGACATCGGCCATTGAAGAAAGAGGGCTGACCCTTTGGTCCCTCAGCTTTTATACTGAGCATGATGCCGATGGGATGGAATACCCTGTTGGTCAGTTTTGGGTCACCTGTCCTGTCCGCTCCTCCCCACAGATGTGACCGCTCCACACTTTTCCGCTTCCAACCCTCCAACGGGGCAAATAACCAAGTTGGTTGGCCTTGGGTGTTATAGCAATAAGTATAAGCAAGAGTCTCTCTGCATCCCATTTGCTGGCGTCAGCTATAAACATGGGTCTTGTCACTCTGAGAGCGAGCAGTTTTCTGCATAACATGCTGTTAATTTCAGCAGGTAGAAGAGGCCTAGTTAGAAAGTAGTTACTGAACAAAATTGGTCCTGTTTTACCTCAAACCAGGACACACCCGTATGAGTCAGGTGGTCAAACAGAATGTGTGAGCATTCCCTAATCTGTTAAAAAAACCAGTACAAAACACCTCATTCTGTGGAGTAACTGAGATCAACTTCATCAGTAGGTTAAGTTTAAACAAACTTAAACTTTTCATTGAAGCACATGAAAAGCACATCCCTCAATCTTTGGTTTTGAGGGTATTGAGCTTTGGAAGAGGTGTGGTTAGACATAGCTGAAGAGAGAGAAGTAGGATGCTGAAGCTTGTGGCTACTTGCATTGCAGAAGACATATCTAAACCTTTCTAATGCGCTGTTGTGCTGTGAACATTATAATTCACCTCTAGTAATTGAACAGCCTCCTCCTCCAGGCACTGTGACAATGGGCTGCAGGCAGAGAGAAAGTTGGTACGAAATGGGAATGATGGAATAAAAAGGAAGTAATTTGCATGAAAGCAAAGCTCGGAAGCAGCAGTAATACATTAATGCACAAAAGAGTGAGTCTGGCCTGTCTCCAAAATTATTGTTCAGGATAAACTTTGTTTCTTGGATTATCAGCGCTGAGGTGGCGATCCTAATTTAAAAGTTGCCATCTCGTGGTGATGGCTTTTTCAGACTGAAGTTTGGTAAGAGCAGCTGAAACTTAATTTTCACAAGACTGTACTTCACTCCAATATGTTGGGACACATCCATATTGGCTTATTTCTAATTATTTTCTAGCCTTGGAGAAAATCTATCTAACTTACATCATCTGAATCTACATTGCACTTTTAACTATATAAGGAAGCCTGTTGTGTATAAAACTTAAATCTATTGGCTGGGCAACCAATTCCATGAGTTTTGGCCTTACTCTTTTTGGCCAAAAGCAAAGGTAGTGCTAACTGGTAGAAATCCCAAGGGCAGCTCACCCTTGCTATGAAGTTTCAGGATCCAGCTGAGGAGTTCACCGTTCTGCATTATACCATGTGAGGACACAGCCCTGTACTGTCTTGCCTTGTTGTGTTGGAAATACATGAAAGTTGGGCCCAAAAGAATACTGGATGATGCGAATTGACTCAGACAAACTCTAACATTTGGCTAGGAAAAGCAAAAAAAACCCCCCTCGGTTGTATGTGCTATACTTGTAGTAAAGGAAAAACTGCTTCCTAACCGTACGCCCCTCTGAGTGGGAGAGACGGTGCTTTGTGTGTCCTGCAGCACCATCAGTGATGTGCTTCACTCCACCACAGAAACGAGAAATCTCAGTGGGTGTCCCTTCCTTTGGCAATCTAAAATCTTCTTGCCACTCTGAGAGAAAAGAACAGCTTGGCTTGGAGCGTCTTGGTTTCTGTACAGCACTAGGAAGGATGATTGCTGATTGCCACATTATGTTTTGCAGCTATTGTCCAAGGAGACACACTGGAAGAAATCTACAACCAAGTGAAACAGATCATAGAGGAACAGTCTGGGCCTTACATCTGGGTTCCAGCAAAGGAAAAATTATGAAAACAGATTTTTATTTTTCATTTTCTAACTGACATCACCTACTACATCTGACGACTCTTAAGCCCTTCCAGTGGAGCCTGCCTCTAGTTCTTTCCGGCGTGGTTCATACCCTAACCATCACATTCTGCAGTTCCCATAATGCTTTACATTTGGTGTCTCTCTTAGTTTAAATAATTTGTATTATTGTGTGTTGTTGGTTTGCCATTTTTCAAACATGACAGTGGAATGACCTGACCAGCTATTAGTTTGGGGTGGGGGTGGGAGGGAATTGCTTGGTAAAATTCCTTAATGTTTAAGGGAGAGTAACTTTCAAAGATTTTTCAAAAAAGCTTTATAGACATTCTTTTAAAATTTCATAACAATTGAAAGAAAAGTTGTATTCAAGGACGTTGTAACTCATGAGTAACTTTGCATGCTTAACTTTAATAGCATGGTTTGGTCAGGGCAATCAATTACAGGTTTTATTTTCTGAGTTAAATTCTATTCTCAGTATTTTTTTTTTTCCTTTCCAGGCAGTTAGAGAGAAACTTTGAAATTTTGAGTTAACATTTTCATTAACTCCCATTACTACTTCTCAAGGGATATTCATTTTCATAATTTCATATGGATATTCTTATAATCTATTTTTTCATTTTTTGCCAATAAAATTGCTAGGGACAAAGATGTGTAATGTTTTTAATCTTCCTCATGAAACACTATTTATAGTGTCTTACAGAAATTATTTATAGATAATGGTCATCACACTTTTTGAGCCTAAAATATGTTTAGGTGCTAGGAAACCTTGTATTTTTCAGAGGAATGCCAAATTTCCATTGGCAGTAATACAGAAAACAGCTGCAGAGATGGTCATTAGGGCAATGAGAGAATGATTCGTAACCTAAAAATGTGTGTCTTCTTAGGGGTCAGATTTTAATGAATATTTTACCCACAATAACTGCCTATTTTGTTATAATAAATATATATATATTAAACTTTCTTTAACTAAACTCTGTAACTATGGGAATTATTTTCTTTACATAGTTGCGCACACATATAAATATATATATATAAAATATATATTTTTCTTTTACCACCTACTCCTAGCTTTTTGTTTTGAATAAAAATACAAATTAGAATTTACCTTCCTTAATCATGAGAAATCAAATGGGCTATGGTGGCTGGGCATAAAGTCCAGGGAATATTAGTTGCAAGAATAATGCAAGTTCTCCTCTTTTCTACGGGATTTCAGTGTTTGTCTTCCCCTCCTTCCCCCTGTAATATGCATGCCTTAACCAAAGGGAGAATTCAACGATAACATTTTATTTTTCTGTACATGTTCATCTCGGATTGCATAGGCAGAAAATCTTCCATTTGCAATGCACAAACTTGTGTGCCGAATGTTATAAATACTTTGTACCAAAACACGGAACTATCTTCAGTAATGAAACTCTCCAATTCCCGTATGATTTGGTACCTGCCATTGCTTGTTTGAAACCAATTGTTTATAAGAGGGGTGTATTTATGGCAGTCACGGGGGCAGTCACACAACCAAATTAGCTTTGGTTTGTAAAGAATTATCAACACTATCCATTCCATTTGTTAGAAAGAGGAGAACAGCTAATAAACTTTATTGTACAATATATTTGTCAAGTGTGTTCTTAATCAAAAGAAATACAGGTGTTGTAGCATTTTAACAGAATTGACTCAGACTGTAAATGAAAACAATGTGTTAGAGGAACGCTGGTGACCAGATTGGAGCTAGTGAAGTTATTAAATTAAAACTTGGGACATGAATGTTGCTGGTGTTATGTGGAATGCTTGTAAGACTTACAGTAAGTGTAAGCTGCTGGTCTATGGCCCAAAATGCTGATTGTTTTTCTAGATTTGTGAAGCAGGTGTGCTGTCTTTCTGAGACTCCTGTCTGTGGAAGTGCAAGGTGTGTAAGATGAATGCAACTTTCGATAAATAATGTCATAAATTTTTAAAGGAGCAAAAAGTGTGCTATAGTCTGCCTTTTTGAAAGTGATTGATTATCTGAGCTGTATAGTGAGACATCTTAAAAAAGACCAATTTAAAAAAAACATACAAGGATCTAAATCTCAGCTATCAAATCTGCAAACCATAATAACACCTGAGATCTCTCTATTGTAAACGCTTTTTTTTTTTGGCCTCTTTTTCTTAACCCATCAGAAGGAGTCCGCCTCAGTCGAGTAGATATGTGAGGAATTACTCTTTCATACATATTGGAGCTCTGAATAACTTTCTCAGAACATTTCTCCTAGGCGTTTGTCATGTGCTAGCCAAGTGTCACCGAACACTGCACCGAGACGCAAGTCCACGTGGTTGTCATGCTAGGGTGAAAACAAGTCTTGGATCGAGAAAACCCAAAGGACTCTGTGCGGTATTTTTGCATTTTTGGTTTTGTTTGTTTCAGATATTGCCCTTGAATCCGGCCAGAAAAGTTGATTCTGACAGCCCTGATGCTCCTAGTTGACTTGTTTTATTTTGTAATTTGTAGGATTTTGCATTAATTAGTGTTTTTCTCTATCTCACTAAGGGTGCTGATATCTCTTAGATTCTTGGGTACACCTGTGTTTCAAAGATATGTTCTACAGTACGTGTAGTTCTCTTAAGGCTTCCAATTTAATGACTAGAGTATTTAGGAAATCCAAATGGTATCATACTGATGCATCACTACCCTACTTTTGCTGGCCTGGTGAAGATACCATGGGTTTTCTTCCCTGCCTCACCCAACTATTTGTAATTACGATATAGAAGCATGCTTAATGAAGTATTTGCTGCTCTCTGTTATTATTTTAAGTTACATTATATTGATAATTTTCTTGGCAGGCATTTTTGCTAAATTGTGCTGAAAATTAGTTTAAGAGATTTAGTATCTCCTTAAAGCATAGGTATTCATATAGTTATGAATAAAATAGGAAAATTAGCTAAATCGTGAGCTAAATCCTGAACTGTGCTTGTGTGATGGTTTAGAGGGGGTTGCATTCCGAATGGGCCTCCTGTACAAAAAGGCTGCTCCTCTACCTTCTGAGCCTTTCCTGTAGAGGATCAGAAGAACCACAGGAGAAGCCTGGTACCAAATTAATTTCTTACTAATCTTGCCCTCACAGTCTTAAGCAACTGGTGCTATGACTGTGCCTCAGTCTTGTCATCTATATATGTGCGTAAGCCTTGCTGCAAGCGACAGAGGGCTTGAGAGGTTAATCTGGCCAGTGGGAAGGGCATAGGAGGCATCCGAATAATGGATCCTTCCAGAAACTTGGAAGGACTGCAGAGGGTGCCAGGTCCAAATTCGAGTTTCGCCACAAGGTTTTGTTTAAGAAAAAGGTCTGGAGGTGTCATTATCTTTTTTTTTTTTTTTTTTAACTTCTAAACTTGAAATTGTAATGAATTAACTTAAACTCAGGTGTTGTCTTACAGATGCTGGTAGGTGTATACATTAAAGGTAGCAGCCTGGCCAAATTGTAGTCAAATAGCGAAGTAATTCACTCCTGAAAGCGTCTGTGCAACATTACTGGATGTATGGACTGTCTGAAGGATGCGTACGGTTGTGGTGCTTGTGGGTGTTCTCAGCAGAAGATGGTAGAGATGTGTGTGTGAGTATTCCTGGTGGTACGCAGCTTTTTGTTTTCTGGTAGCTGGTTGCTGAGCTGAGAAATGGCAGTCAGCAGAGCACAGCAGCATTAAATGGCTTTTCTCTAAACAAAGTGTTACAGGCAGCTGCAGTTCATTGACTAATGAAAAATGAAGAAAAGGACAGCACAAATCAGTATTGCTCTGTGAAAGCTACTCCAGAAGTCACAGCAGCTTTTAATGGAGCTGTTGCCATCTGAGTTTTTACTCTTTGTGGGAGAGACAAGCCTTTGTGGGCCTTCTCTAAAACTTTAAACAAATCAGACTACTTTAGCTATTTCACAGCATGTGCTATGAAATTTAAGATGTGCGCTTAGCACACACTGTGCCACCTGTAGAGCGTACAGGCTTCTCTCTTGTAAAAGCCTGGGTTCCTTGTTACGGCTTTATGAAATTCATGACAATGCTGAGGATGTGGCAAAAAAGTGACCATCAGCTCTGTCAGATACAGTGTTTAGCTTGAATCTACTTTTGCTTCCTGAGCCCCAACACATAGAGAATAGATAGAACTCATACTTGAAATGAGGATTTCTTTATGCAGCCCTGCCTAACCCCTATGAGTTGGTGTGTAGTTGTTTATCTAAATCTATAGGTGGTGCTAAAGCAGTGACAACCTCATTGGTGCCTCAGATAGTTGGCAACTTCCCAGTGTGAATTTTTTTCCAAGTGTAGAGGCGGTGTGAAGAGAGGTAGGCTTTTTTTCCCCTGTAGTCGTCACAAGGTAATGTGTGCCAAGGTAAGCAAGATAAATTGTTGAACAAAGTGCACCCGCAGTTGAATGCTGCTGATTTTCACCAAGGAGCAGGCTGGGGAGCACACTTACAGAAGCCTTGATCTCTGGGGATTCTGAAGGCTGGAAAAAGTACAAATCCCAACATTTTCACCATGAAGAGCTCCAGAAATGTCTTCTATCTTCTATTCTTTCATGCTGGTAAGTGCCCTCCAAAAAACTTTGCTGTGGCATAGTGTCTTTGGGGTTGACTGCTATGAGATGTGAGAGAGCAGAGCAAAACTAGAACCATTTCAGAACCAATCTCATATGGCCAGGAAAAA
Organism: Chionis minor; assembly: GCA_013398295.1. Classification (NCBI taxonomy): domain Eukaryota; kingdom Metazoa; phylum Chordata; class Aves; order Charadriiformes; family Chionidae; genus Chionis; species Chionis minor. The sequence goes on from VZSF01006618.1 coordinate 452,620, forward strand.
GAACAGAAAGAAATAATAGGGAAAAAAAACAAGAAAAGGGGTAGAAAAAGCTACATTGATTACCATGTACGTGTCTTGACTCCCCGGTGTCAAATGTATTTCCGCAGCACTGAACCTACTGCTTTTGATTCAATGGTTGTTTCTCAAAAGTGCAAACAGTTCTGTGACACTTACTTTGTAAAAATAGAAATAATCACCTTATTCCATCAGGATCTGTGCAACATGTTGGCTTTCCCCTGTTGCTTCCAAATTCTAGTGGTAATTTAATTTCCATATACTTGTGTTTCAGAGAAGAAAAAACCAAACACTTCATCAATGAAAATGTAGGTTCCTCCTCCTGCCCCAAGAAATTAATGGTGAAAATTTCACCCAGTGCCTTTCTTCTAACCATCTTAGTTTTCAGAATTCCTGCAACTCGGGGGTGGGCAGTTGTTTCTCCCTCTACTAGCACATGCTGCCATGAAAACTTCCTGTAAGCTTTCCAAGTCTGACTTAATCACTGTTGACAGCAGTAGCGTTGGCTCCGAGTTGCAGTGGGACAGCAAGCCAAACCCCTCTGTTTCAGTATTTGGTGCAAAACAAGCTTTATGGCATCAACAATTTTGTTTAGTCTGCAGCGACTAAGTCAGAAAATGTGTGTGGCTACTATTGAGCACTACTGGAGTAATTTTAGCTTGCAAAGTTAGGTGTGGTGTCTCAACCGCATGACAATGGTGGGGAAGTAGAGAGCCAGTTAGAGCTTTTAGAAAACCACATGACAAATAACTTACAGTAAGGAGACTCAACTTCAAACCCCAAAATTGTAGAAAAGCAATGGAATGTGGTGCCCCCTGCTTACAAAAATTATCTATGTCTGTTTATCAGCATAAACCGTACTTGCGTATGCAGTTTATGTACATCTCTGCCGTTTGCACATGATGACATATCCTTACAAAAGCAACAGAGTGTTTGTAGCTTTGGTGCTTGGCAGGGTAGTGTTTGGGCCTGCTGAAAGACACCTTTCTTCACTGATTAATGCAATCTCTACTACTAAGCTCGAGTCTCTTCATTCGTGGAACTCCCCTCCCCTTTTTGTGACTGTGGAAACGGCCTCGTATGAAAAAGTGTTTTGAAGGGACATGTTTACTTTTCTAGTTTTCCTAATAAGCCTAATGGCAAGGTTCTTGAGCACCTACGACTGCTTTTCTTTTTTTTCATTCTGACCAAAAAAGGCTGGGGCAGGACTCCAGGTACTAATTAGCAGTGCTTGAGACAGAGTTATCTTTGGACAGTCTCTTTGGTTTTGCAGGGTATCATTTTAAACGTTTCTGACTTGAGAAAAGATGATGTATCCTGCATGGTTTTAAATAGTCTGGGTGCCCTGACCTGTTCCATGGTACCCTTATTTCTTAAGTCAGAAGCAAATGCTGTTGCGTTTCAGTATCTGATTCTGAGCCTATCCTGTTTGCAGTCCAAAAAACTTCAGTATTCACGTTAATCTGAATGAAAGTGGGAACCATCTCTAAAGACTCGCTGTTGAAAGAGCCCTGTTTTCTTTCTGTTTTGGGAGGAGCAATGGAATGAAAGGTTGGCTCTTCGGGAACGTCTGAATGGTAAGCTCTGTTACAACAGCACTGATGTGTTTTATAGTGTTTTCTCTTGGTGTTTTTGCAGCTCTCGGCCTGGAACGTATCCGGTGGTGCACTGTCTCTGAGCAAGAACTTCTCAAGTGTAATAACATGAGTAAGGCCTTTGGTGGGGCTGGCATCCTTCCCCTTCTGGAGTGTGCAAAGGGGGGATCAGCTGCTAACTGTGCCCAGATGATCAAGGTGAGTTGTGAATGACAGCACTGGCACTGATGTAGTTTCCTCATGTGCCTAATAATAATCCAGTGGTGATGTGCACAGCTCTGCGATGAGTGTCTTGTGAGCCAGGCAGCTGACTATATGCTTCCTGGCATTCATGGCTGAAAAATCAAAGCATATATTTTAAAAAAAGGAAGACATAAAGGTATACATATGAACCTGAATGTCAGAATCGTCCTGTCTGTTTCGCTAGTCACATATATCCAGTCGTCAGGAACACAGCAAAGGTCCTATGTATTTCCTCCCAGGTGCTAATCTTTAATTTGGGAATTGTTAGATTTATTTAGCAGATATTTAAGAAGGGATGGAGCTATAAGACGCAGACAGTAGTTAAAGCTGTGCTGCTGAGCCTGTAAGTAGATTGTATTTCAATAAACTCTGGATCAAACTCCCATTTCAGGATCCCATCATGGAAATTGTTGCATATGCAGATGAGATGAGTGTAAAGCCAAATAAAATCTCTCAATACCAGAGTACAAGAGAGGGTGGGGAAGCACAGCAAGTTGGGTGAGCAAAGGGCACACAAACCCAGTGGCATTAATTCGGCTGCCCAGAGTTGCTCAGTTTCCAAAAGGAGCACAGCTCTGGGGAAGGTTTTAAAGATTGTAAACATGTGGCTTTGCAAAACACTGTGTGGAAAAAATTCCTTCCTTAGGAAGGGGTGGGAGGCAGCAAGTGGGTATTGGAGGAAATGGGGAGGCAGGTAGTTGTGGTCATCTTCACTGGCAGAGTCAGGGGGAAGGGTGGGATGGCTGACTGTGTTAATAAAGAGTATTTTTTGCGTATCCTGTGTAGACATGCCCAGAAATCAGGGGTTTGTGCAGGAGATACAGTCTGTCAAGGACAAAGAGGTTCAGAGCCTCTTGAGTTCAGAGCCTGGGAAACGAGGCCCAGCAAAGTAGTTTGAAGGGAGATGAGGCAGGTGGTTGTGTAGCCAAAAAAAGGAACACATTTCAGAAATTGGTATCTTGTAATTTTTTGTCAACAGAAGCAGAAAGGTTGTCTGACTAACACTACCATGCTGCCTCATGATAAATACTGTTCTTGAGTGAGGGAATGAGGACTGTATTGAAGAATGTGAGGAGCAGACAGCAATACATACATGGATTTTACCTTGGGATTAGACAGGAAATACTTTCTAATGTCATGTCTTCTTAAAACTGCTTGGCTGATTGCTGCATTCCACGCAGGGATCTTTTAGACTCTGCAAAACAGGTTATTAAAAGGGCTGATGAGTGTCTGCTTCTGACATAAAGTGCGCACACAATTGCATTTTTAAGCCATTGCAGGCAGCAGGCACCTATCTAAAACCCTGGATTCCTATAAAAGTTGATTAGCTGAACTCAGAAACCCGTTGGTGGATAGCCTGAGTCAGTAGCTTTCTGATAAAATAATTCTTCATTGTAAGGCTTCAGACGAGGCTTTGTCCTTGAGACCTCTTTTTTCCTTGTGCTAATAATCTACTAAATGTTTAAGCTGGCCTGCTCTGTGTAGCACTGTGTGGAACCCCTGAGTCCACATCTGCACTGAACTCTGCTCTTTGAGGCTGAAAAGGGAGTGGGATGCAATGGCTGTAAGAGGCAGAGATAGGCTGTTTTATTACACTATGTAGCTTGGACTTAGTCCTGTGAATGTGTTAGCACATGGATAAAGTAAAAACCCTTTTTCTTTGAAGGTGTTTAAAAACTGAGAGACGTCTAAATATTAAACTAGGGAACCTTACAATATTTAATGCGACGAGAGCTATTCTTCAGCAGGCCTTTAAACAATTCTGTAGGTAATTCCCAAATGTTGTGACGCGCAGAAGTGAAATTCCTCTGAAATTATTTAACAGGGTATTACCACTGCACATATTAAAAAAAAAATCATACGTGGAATTATCCTGTGCTTTTGCTAAACATATTGGCTAATGGTTGCTACAAAAAAAAGCAAAATACTCACACTGTTGCTGATAGGCCATCTCAGCAGTGATTGTATGCGTTTAAAGGAGAGCACTGTAGCCTGTAAACTACTTCACATTAAATACAACAATAGGCGTTTTTTTCTGTCTTGTTCTGTTATTTATACGCAAACTATTGATAGGAAGCTCTTCTGCTAAGCAGAGCTCAAAGGCTCAGCTTTCCAATCAGAAAAATGCTATCTCATAGAAATATGTCCACATAACACTCCTTGTCTTCTGTGGCCAGCCTTTCCTGTTTTATCTGCTCTGTTTCCTGCCCACCATCAATTCTAGAGGCTCATTTTTTCTCCTTGAGGGTAAGCGCCTTCGAACTCTCACCTTCTCTTCTTCCCTCTTACTGTCAGGTGTCACCTTCTAAACAAGAGGCCGTATTTGATTCCTAAACTGTCCTGTGCTCTGACTCTCGGTGATGGAATACCAGATCTGGTTATTCCAGAAAGGTTCTTTAAGATGCAAATATCTCCCAAGCCCAACTCTTCTTCAGGTTCCCTTGGGGCTTTGTTCAGCTCCCATTCATGAGAAGCAACTCTTAGGACCTCTATTGTTTCGGCTAATTAATGAGCATCATCTTTTTTCCTCCCTTGCGCCAAATAAGTAAAATGCTTATGCAAGTATTACGTATTTACTTAAGTAAAATACTTAAAAAAATAATGCAGCAACTTCAAATCTAATTTAGGTATCAACATCAATATATTACCTATGCTCTCAAATAATCCCTTAAAAATTTTCAAGCTTTTTGTGTGGCTCAGCCTGTGGGAAATCGCTGTGGTATACTGGGCAGCAGAGCCCTAACCTAACCAATGTGCAGCAAACTGCCAGGGGATGGTAAACTAAGTTACCCCTTCCAGTGCTGAACCAGAGGTTAAGCAAACTGATAAGAAACTTGGAATCAGCTTAGAAATGCAAAATGTCAAGCTGTTGATTATTTTCTCAGCAGTATCTTGTCTCTGTGTGAGATGCCCTCTCCTGGCTCTCTCTAGCTTTAGTACACAGTGAGAGCCGGGCTCCGCTGGTGGGAGGGGTGCGTGGCAGTTCTGTAGTCCTTGCTGCCGTGGGAAGTCCTATCCCGTGCTACCCAGAGCAATCCGGCATCTGTAGCAGGATTCCGGCCGGCTTCATCTTACAGTGAGCTGAAAGGACACGGTATTGTTGGGCACCTTCCCGGCAGTGGATGCTCCAGATTTGTATTCCCCCACTTCAGGCAGTCTTCTTAAATGCTTTCCTCCTTCTCCGAAATGCACTGTCATCTGCTCCCCCTCTCCCAAAATGTGTGGCTGTTTGTCCGCTGCGGTACAAGCCAGCATGCTTTAAGATTGCTTTTGAGTACACTTTGGCATTCAGATTTTGCAGCCCCAGAAGCCATTATGTCAAACTTATCTGTGTATGACCTAAAAAATGTAATTACTTTATTGAACTCTCAGGCTTTGGGGCACTAGCTATGGAGATGAATGAAACTCCAAATTGATGGGCCTTAAGATTCATTACGGAGCTGCAGGTTCCCTTTCTAGGATTCCTTTAGACTGTGAAGACTAGTGAGGCCATCCCAGTCCAGGGCTGGTTTCTGTGTGATTTCTGAAGGAAGATGGTTTTGAAATTCTAAAATCCATCTTGGTAATTGTTCTTCAGAAATATGAGTGCCCTTAAAAGACCTTTTTGGAGAAAAGAAAACTCATAAGTGCAGATTAAGGGGCCTCTCCTCTTATATTTGTGGGTACTCTGGCTGTTGATCATTAAGCTTCAGCATGTGTTCTGCCTTTGTGCCTGCACAGGATGGCTTGGCAGATGCAGTGACACTGGATGGCCGTTTGATTTACCAAGCTGGAAAGGAGCATGGTCTGAAACCTGTGGTTGGGGAAGTATATGATCAAGGTATATTCTGACTAAATAACTTTCAATGCGAGCTTTTTCTCATGCAGTTTTACTGCTTCCATTTTATTTTGGGGTCCTTCTCTCAAAGACTCTGAACAGTAGGTAATGGTCAGGTTCTGTCTTTGATATTCATGCCTGGAAGAGAATGTGTGGGGAAGACAGGAGAGACAGGGCTGTGTCGGAGTCTGTCCTGAAACAGTTAGGTCAAAATAGTTGTTCCTGTAATAAGTTTGTTGGGTTGTTTTATGGTGTTTGTTTGGTGTGTGTTTTTTTGTGGGTTTTTTTTAAACTATTTCACTGCTTACTGTCTTCTCTGTTCCATACTTTGCAGATAAATTAATGAATTGCAAAGCATAAATTGTTGTTAGGTTTATCTCTCAATCCCATAAATTAGGGTAATTAGATTTTATTTTCACTAGTCTGTATGATTACCTACTGGAAGAAGGGAAGTGACAGATTCTGCTCCTTATCTGGGTGGGTTTCCTGGAGTTTTGAGTCCCTTTCAAGACAGAGACAATAATTCAGTGGTCACTTGTCATCCTGACTAAGGGCTGAGTATCAACATGTTTGTGTAGTTCAGAGCTGGAAGATACCCCGCCATAACGTTCTGAGACCCAAGGGATGGAACGGCTCTGGAAGCAGTCTGCAGGCAATGGTGTCCCACCACTCTATTGTGAGATGGAGCTGGATTTGGTTTGCAGCTGGGTCTTAGCGTGATCTGGCCAAGGCATCCTCAGAAGGGCCTGTTGGACTAAGCCCAAAGGGCTTGTACCGCCTGCAGCAGCCTTCGCCGCCTCACCCCCGTTAACTGCAGCGTGACCCTGGTGAAGGAACTTTATTTTGGTTTCTCAAAACCAAATGGGCCTTGTGATCCAGAGGCTGGCTGTCTCCATTAGTCAGGTTACAAGCTCAGATCAGAGAAAAGTGAGTGAAACGTAATGATTTCTCATCGAAATCAGATTGAATGACCTTATGGTTACTTCAGACCCTAAACCCTTGATTCTATGAGTTATATCAAACTCTAAAACAGAGAGAATGAAATCAGCTGTGATGCTTCAGTTACATCAGCTTGCTATGCTGTGTCAAAATCAAGATCAAATTAGTGGAGAACTGGGGAATAGGTTTTTTACTATTAATTATATTGGTTTCGATTCAATCCAAATATGTTTAGAATCATAGAAAATTCCTTCTTGGAAGGAGCTTCTGGGTGTCTTCCATCCCACCTCCCTTTCAAAGCAGAATCGCCTTCAAAGTTGGAGCAGATTGCCTGTGGCCTTTAAGACGTTTAGCACTGAAAAGCTGGTGGAGGATGTTCACTCGCAGGCAGCAGGTTCTCTCCAAGGGTGTGAACAATGTTACTTGCCTGTGGGGAGGGGAGGCACAAGAGGCCACAAATCAGTGTCTCACTGTAATGCTGCTGCTGCGAGGCTACCTGACTTGCTTCTCCTTTTTCCTATGCTTCAGAGATTGGAACTTCCTATTATGCCGTGGCTGTGGTGAAGAAGAGCTCCAACATCACCATCAACAGCTTGAAGGGTGTCCGTTCATGTCACACAGGCATCAACAGAACTGCAGGCTGGGATGTGCCAGTGGGTTATCTGGTTGACAGTGGGCGCCTGGCAGCAATGGGATGTGACCTTCCAAAAGGTGAGTGATACAGGGCAAAGGTCTGTTCTACAGCAGTGCCTTTCCTTACTGTCTCGGGACCCTGTGTGTGGACAGAAACGTGTGGTTCTAGCTGCTGTTGTGTTCCTTTGCTTTGATGCTCCTTGTAGGGTGGAACAGACCTAACATAGTTCTGATGAAGACTGCGGGTATTTGGGTTTTTTAAAACTTGGAAACATCTTTTAAGAACAAAATGACTTATCCTTTCTAAATGTTTTTAGACATGTACTGTGTAGATGTGTTAAAGTGAGATTGTAGGATGTTGTTTATTTGTTGCTAAAAATTTCTCATTCTAATTTCATATTTAGCTGTAAGTGACTATTTCAAAGCAAGCTGTGTTCCTGGAGCAAATGGTATAAACTATCCCAAATCCCTCTGTGAGCTCTGCAAAGGGAATTCAACTGGGCAGAACAAATGTGAACGAAATTCTCAGGAGCAATATTATGACTACAGTGGTGCTTTCAGGTAAAAATCATGGCTCTGTCATTTTTTTATTTTTTTATTTTGTTCCTATCCATAGCCATTGTGTCTCAGCCTCACTGATAGGAAACTGAAGCCAGAGAACTTCCAGTTGATCATCTTAGAAAATTTGCTGTTGTGTTAGGACAACCATGCTTAAAACCTAGAGACTGAACAAAAGTAATTCTAAAGCCACTATTTCGGGTATTAATACCCAAGTATTAAAGCCAAATGGATATTTAGCACTTATACTGTCCAGGGAAATCCCATTGCTGTTTGCTTTGTCCGGCAGCTGTTGACTCAAGTCTGAGTGTTTGTTTCAGCAGACTGTGTCTTTCCCAGTAAAACCTGATGACCTTTGGAGTCTTGAGAGCTCAACTGCCATCCTGCTCAGCTATTTTGTTCATCCCACCTCAGTCGCACTGAATTAGTGAGTTGCTCTGCCCTCTGTTTCTGCACACCAATCTTTCCCTTATTTCCTTCTTCCTGTCTGCGTGCTGAGTTGCAGCTCCCAGTTCCTGAGTAATTTGCTCATGTGAAGCACTTCCTCCTCTCTGCATATTCCCCAAAGGATTGTGCAACTGCCTTAGACAGAGAACTCTCCTGGACAAAGAAGGTCATGGTGTTTGTCCCAGGCAGCACTGAACATGTTGTCCATGTTCACCAAATGACAGTGATAGTTTACTTCACGCTCTAACAGCCACTAGTCTCTGCCTTGAGCAAAACTCTCAGCATGAGGAAATAGGTCAGTGTCTGTGGCTGATGGAGCGCAGATACAGCCCTCTGGCTGGCAGCTGGCAGCGTCCAGTGCCTGGCAGCTGTGCTTTGTAATGCATCTGTGTGTTTGGATTTATATTTTATTAGGTGTTTGGCTGAAGATGCTGGAGAAGTCGCTTTTGTGAAGCACAGCACGGTGCCTGAAAATACTGATGGTGAGTAATTCAGAAGCTTGTTGAATGGTGTCAGCAAGGTGCGAAGTACAACGTCTGTAATGGCAGTGTCATGTCAAACGCTTGATTTATTTTGAATTGAGGAATCAACAAAAAAATGCTCTAATAGCAACAGTAGATGTACCCACAGATGCATGCATCAGGAGATAGAGGAGTCCATGTGATCTTTTTTTCCTGGAAAGAGAGCTTAAACAGCACTAAACGTAGTTTTATACAGACCTGGGCTGTTACGTTGCTCATGTCTGGCCAAGGATTTCAGCAGAGACTAGCAGAAAGTTAACAAGATGGGGCCTGCCCTGTCTGGCACTTTGAAAACTATCTTGAGCGTAACATTAGTTTAATATCATGGGCCTGTTTGATAATCATTTACAGGGAAACAGAACCCCAAAAATATTGCATGTGATTCTAGACTTAGGGGTGTTCTTAATACTGCTGCAGACCCTGGTAGAATTCAGTGCAGCCTCACAAGTGTTAAGCTGTTTATTGCCTTATCAGAGATACAAGACTAAAGGATCACATAGGTCTATGGGATATATTGTGCAGTCAGGATAGCTCAATGATGCTCAGGAGATGTTTTCTGCTCTGCATGGAATGCTTAGAGCAGATGGGGAGCCAGAGGCATCAGCCCCACCTGATATCTCTTCCATAAACATGTTCTGTCTGATTTCAGGACGAAGTCTGTCTTCATGGGCGCAGTGGCTTCGCTCCCAGGACTTCCAGCTTCTGTGCCGTAATGGTGACACAGCTGATGTGACAGAATGGAGAACCTGCCACCTGGCCCGAATCCCAGCTCGTGCCGTGGTTGTGCGGCCTGACACGGATGGGACAGTTGTCTTCCATCTCCTGAACCAGGGACAAGTAGGACATCATTGTTTCTTCAGTGTGTGGCATTTTAGAGGGGTTCTCCCTTCTGCCTGTCTGAACTGAAGATAGGATATCCAGGCATCTTAAGCTCTGTGGGGTCTGAAGGGGTGTGGAATTCCACACATCCCAGGTTGAGGGATGTGTGACAGGTGGATTTTTTTTTCTTTAACATTACAGCAAAGATTTAATGGGGTTGGCACCGAGTTCCAGATGTTTGACTCCACAGCCTACAATGCCCAGAATCTTCTCTTCAGAGACTCCACCACAGAGCTTGTTGCAATCACAGCTCAGAATTACCAGGCATGGCTGGGTGACGAGTATCTTCATGCCATGCAAGCTCTGAGCTGCAACCCCAACAGTAAGTTGTCTGTAGACTGCTATTCATAGCCACCAACGAAGATAGCTGACAACAGAGACCGTCTTTATTCTGCTTTATTTTCTTCTGACTCTTGGAGAGTTATGGCCAGATGCCAGTCTAATCTTTCAGTGTGGAGAACGGTCACTTTCTGCCCTAGAAACAGTATCACATTGCAGAATACTTTCCTGTGCAAATTGGCCCGTTCTGTGTTACAAGATGCAGACATTTTCTGCCATTTCTGGTGTGAGACAGACATGAATCTGGTAAGCTGCTACTGCTACCTGCTACTCCATTTCTTACCCGCTAAGAAGAGGAAATGGTGATGCATTGTTGTGTAAACCCTCAGGTAGTCTATAAAGGGTGAAGTGGTTCCTGGCAGAGGAATTCCTCCAGAAGCTGAAGGAACCCTCAGTTGCTCTTTATTGAAATGTTACGGTCTTTTATGCTATTGGAAGAATGTAGAAATGCCTTGATGTGTGTTCTGGCAAAGTCAGAAACACGGGGTGTAAGAATCCCTGCCTTAAGAAGCTTAGTAATCATGGCAGCTGAGCCTCCAAGATGTGCTCTGTGGCAAAGCCCCCCACCTCCAGGAGGTCGCTCTTCTGGGGGTCAGTCAGTGACTGCCAGGTATGAGGAAAGCTGTGTTCAGGGTGTCTTCTGCTGCACTCAACTCAGACGTTACAGCTGCACTTAATGGTCAGCAATTGTGGGAGTTCTCGTTCCTTCACCCTGGATGGGTTTGCAGTGTGGGCATACAACGAACCTGGAGGGCTCTGGGGTTCCTGATCAGGTGTAAGTCTGAGATGGAGAGAAACACAGAAGTAAACATTTTTAATAACATTTTTGGTACATATGTGACAGTGGGCAGTGTGTATCCCTCCTCGTCTATTACAGAGAAAGTCAACTGCAGTATTTGCTTTCCAATTTTGTGCAGCGTTGCCAGAAAGCCTGAACTGGTGTGTTGTATCCACCGAGGAGATTTGGAAATGTGGTGAAATGGCTATTGCCTTTAAGAACAAGAATTTGATACCAGCAATTCAGTGTATTTCAGCCAAGACAAAGGAACAGTGCATGGAGCTGATCCAGGTAGGCTGCTACAATCCTTGTGCAATAAACCGAATTAACGTAAGCTGCTCTCTGCTGGGTAGGTGGGATCAGAGATATGTGCGGTTAAGTGACCAGTAGGATTTCAAGGAGGTGATCTGTAGCTCCCATGGTTTGGATGGACCTGAATGCTGATGATCTGCAGTTGTGATGAGGGCATTGCTGGCCATCTAGCTCAAGCCTGTATGTGTGAAATGTGTTCCCACTTCACTGATGATGCTTTATGCAGGTTTGGGTGTTTTTAGCAGCATACTGATCTTTGGTTGTCAGACTTGCCCTTTGAGATGCAACAGCTATGATGCCAGAAGTGTCATCATTGTAGCAGGGCAAGTATCTGCTGTTTTTTCATGGAAATCCTAAATTTTATTTTATTTTTCAGAGAAAGGAAAGTGATGTTGTAGTTCTGGGTGGAGCTGATATTTACACAGCTGGGAAGACATATGGCCTTGTACCAGCTGCTGGAGAAAGTTACTCTGGTAAGAAGATCAGGAAACATAAATATAGACCTTGTTTTTCCCGGTTGTTTGAAAACAGCTCTAAAAGCACAGCCTGTGTTCCCTAGCCTTGCTGGGAAAGCTGTTTTCAAAGGAAATGAGAATTACTATCCTCACGTCATGGACAGAGGAGGAAATAAGTATGGGATGGATTCCTAAAGTGAGTTTGTGGCAACTTTTATCTGTCCTGCTGCAGGACCAGGTTAAGTCTTTGGCAGTTTTGAGTCTTGTACTTCTTTATTTGTCTTTTCAATTCCACAAAAAATATTTACAATGGAAAAAAAGCAGTATTTACAAAATCAAAATACTTTTAACGTAAGCAAAAATATGGAAATTGCGCAGTAGATTGTTTTAGAAGCAAATTCTTCCTGCCGATGTGGCGGCTCCACAGTCACTGATGAAAAGGGGGCTTGTGGACATTGTGTCACTAAGGCAGAATTTCAATACACAGCAAAACTCAGAATTTTTAATACAGGTTTTTCACATTTTTCACATAAAAATACCTTTTTAAAGTAGTTTTGCTAAGTCACTAATGACCCGAATGTTTTTCAGAGGTATGTATTTGTAAGAGCTGATGTTAACAAGAACACTTTCCTGTTGATGTAGATTGTTCCGTTCAAGTGCGTAGCAGCACCAGTATACAGGCTGTAAGTGAATGCAACATTATGAAGTAGAAGTGAAGAATAATTACATGTACATTCATACTGCCTGACTAGCTGATTGTTGGTGCAATTGAAGTTGGCACCATATAAGTGTAATGAATCTGTAGATGATCATTAAGCGGCGTGAATGCTTAAGGGAACCTGTAATGTGTTTTGGTTTTTTTTCTGCAAGCTGATGACAACAGCAATGCGTACTACGCTGTGGCATTAGTGAAACGAAATCCGTCCAATGCATTCACCATCAGTGACCTGAAAGGGAAGAAGTCCTGCCACACAGGACTGGGCAGAAGCGCTGGATGGAATATCCCCATTGGTATACTAATTAAGAGGGGCATTATTAAGATCAGAGACTGTAATATTCCTCAAGGTAAGACAACAGTACTATGTATCAAAAATACAGTAGCAGTCTAATTATAAACTTTGACTAGGGAAGTAACTTTGGTATTTCGTAGCTCTAGATTAAGCTTACCTGTTTGTGAAGGCGTGTTGAGTTTGTAATGTGGCAATTTGAAATTTTGATTTTGCCAGCAGAGCAGACTAATGGAGGAGTCTTACTAAGAGTGTTACATCTAACACGAAAGTATCCCTTTCCTTTATCACAAAATCATTGGCTAATTTAGGTTGTGAGGGACTTTTAGAGCTCATCTCATCCAACCAACTGCTCAAAGCGGGTGCAGTTAGATCAGATTGCCCAGGGCCGTGTCCAGGCATGTTTTGAGTCACTCTTAGGATGGAGGTTATACGCAATCACTCCGGAGCCTGGTCCCAGTGTTTGACCACCCTTGGTATAAAAAATTTGTTTCTTGTATCTAATCAGAATTTTCCATCTTGTAACTTTGGTCTGTTGCTTCTCATCCATTTGCTTTGCATCTCTGAGAAGGATCTGGCTCTGTCTTCCTGAAAAAACCCCCTATGTAAATGAAGACAGCAGTACGCTGCTAGTTGTCTTATCTCCAGGCTGACCAAAGCCAGCTGCCAGCCTGGCAGGTCACGTGCTCCAGCTCCCTGAGCATCCTGCTCTGTATTTACTCCAGAATGTCAATGTCTTTCTAACACTGGGAGCTCAAAACTTGGCACAGATGTCAGAGGAGAATCGGCACTTCCCCCGAGTGCTCCACTAACACAACCCAGTATGCTATTAGCCTTCATTGGCACAAAAGCACACTGCTGACTCTTGGTCAACTTGTTTTCCACCAGGATCCCCAGGTCCCTTTTTTTTTTTTAAACACAGTTTTCAGCCTTTCAGCCTCCAGCCTTTCATGGTCTTAAGCCATCCTAAAAGCAGGATTCTGCATTCACCTTTGTTGAACTTTGAGGTTCCTGTCAGGCTGTTTCTCCAGCCTGTCCAGATTCATCTCAGTGGCAGCCTTGGCTCTAGTGTATCAAACTGCAAAAGTTTACTCCAGTTTTCAGAAATGTATTTGAAGATTCCATTGCTTTTTTTATTTAATCAATTTCAAGCTTATCATATGGTCTTGCAAATCCTGCTTTCACATCTGTCTGTCTCAGCTCTTGCTTGAAGATATTTGGCCCAAGTCAGATATCAATAATAGGATAGTCACAGAAACGCACACGACGTATCCCCTTTAGGTGGTACTTCCTCTGGGATGTCATTGCAGTAAATCTGTCCCTGTCCTGAATTTCACTGTATTTTTTTCAAACTGTATTTGGTACTGGAGCAATGTAGCACAAGCAGTAAAGGATCTATGACCATAGGACTCCAGATTTTAATTTTATTTGCATGTTACCTGTCTCCCGGGGAGCTCTTTGGTTTAATTACATAATCAGCTAAATGGTGTTTTTGAAAATATTTAAAAAGTTGTAGTTTGTGAATTCCAGTAAGGAAGATATAAGTCATGTTTCTAGTTTTTTACTGAAACCTGCATTGGTTCTAACTTTGGGACAGTGCAACTACCTTTCTTGTGAAGAGCTCGCACTTTGCACGCATTATACTGGTTTGTCTTTCTTTTCCCAGCTGTGAGTGAGTTTTTCTCTGCCAGCTGCGTGCCTTCAGCTACGCAGGACAATTACCCATCAAAACTCTGTCAGCTATGTATTGGAGATGATAATGGAAACCATAAGTGCAGTGCAAGCAGCCAGGAACATTATTACAGCTACAGTGGAGCCTTCAGGTAATTAGTCCATACAGTTGTTACTTAGTCCGTCAGCTTGTCAAAATGCAAGGAGGAATCATTTTCCATCCCAGTTGGCAAAAAGTGGTTACTGTTGCTACAGTTAGATGGCATGTGCTGTAAATGAATGTCCTGGTTTGGGGACAAACCACGACCATGAAGCAGGATATGTGTCCCCAGGTGCCTGGAGCAATACAGGTATGTCGTAAGGCATTGCAGCAGATCATGTCACATCATGTAAAGGTACAGGGGGGAAATAGCATAAAATGGGATAAATACTTTGTGTGACAGTGGACATCATCAATATGGGGCCATACCCAAAGACTATGAAACTCTTAGATAGGAAAGTAGCATTTCCTTTTCCTGACCATCACATCTGAAGGTAATGGTGCATGTAACAGAGCTGGCAGTGACCGGGCTTTTTCCTTCAGGTGAGGAGACTTCAACAGCAGCTGCCCAGTAAATACTGCAGTGCTAGACTTAGATAACTACTTCTTGCAAATCTGTTTAGCTGTGTCTAGCTGCTCTGCTGTGGGACATGCCTTGCAGGCAAACTCCAGATCCTCTGCTGTACTTCAGAGATGACCAGAGCTGGCCACCAGTCACCAAATGAATAAGCAACAAATGCTGTTCCGGGCTGTGTGAGCCTTGCTCATACTCTGAGGTTGTGCATTTGATAATAGTGCCCATATAGCCCAAGCTTTATATGGAGATCACTACTTTTTAATTTTTTTAACAGAGAAGATGTTTAATTCATTGAGTGATGTGGAAAGTTTTTTAGGTATTTAAAAGGCTACGATCTGGGTGAGAAATGGAGGGTCACAATCTTCTGCAAGGTAGAGACGCGCCTGGCTGTGACACTTAAATGATGAGTTATGGGCAGTGACTGACATGAGCTTAACATTCAGCCTCAGATTTCCAGATTCCTTCAGCTCTGGGTATCTTCAGACTAACCTGACCAGAGGTATGAGAGGTTATTCAGTCTGTGTATATCCCACTGCCTGGGCAAATTAAACTGCACAGAACACTGAAAAATTGATTGGGAACAGCCTTTTCTGATGGGGAATGCATGGAATGGCAACTCCTGAATCCACTGTCATTCTCTGTATGACAGTGTCAGGCACGTGGTGATAAGAACTTTGATTGTAACTGCTCATGTTAAACCAGGTACACGTGGAATTTATGTATTTTTGCTAAGTGTTAGCAATAATTTTTCTATTACATTTTGTACTACATAAACCGTGCTCAGTTACAGTTTTACATCTTCTTCATTGGTGGTTTTAATGATCTTGATTTAGGAAATACTTCTTGAAAGCACTTGTAGAATAAACTACAGGGTACCACCACTGTTACCCACAGATCCTCTGCCAGCACACACTACCCAAAATACCTGGGAAGTTGGAACTCTTTTCTAGCTCAGCCAGCTCACCGATTTGAGGTTGATTTTCTTTATGTATTGCTTGCATGGTGCTTCCTTCAGACAGCATTTCTTCTGTCTGCAGAATTTATATTTCAGGCCTAGCAAAAACCTCTTAACGGTCTGTGGTGCCTGTTGCGTTGTGTGCTGGACACCACCACAATATAACGTGGTCAATGGCAAACACTGGTAAAGGTGCGTTGTTCCACATCTTTGCCCTGAACCCTCTGAAATGGGACACCACACTCGTAGGAGAGGAGGACATTTTAGCGTCTGCTTGGCATGTTGGGCTGCTTCTGCTTCAGAAAATTAGAGGAAACTGAAGCTGGTTCTGGAACAGTACCATTAGAAACTGGAGCTAGATTAACTGGATATCCGCAGTGTACAGGGCTGTAAAAGCAGTGTCTGTGCGAGCACCAAGGTCACTCTAAGTTGGAAAGAAAAAGAGGGGGGGAAAAAAGTATACGAGTGAGTGTGCACACATGTGCAATCTGATAAAGTCTTGGGTTATGCACTCAAATTATTTTATTCAAAAAGTCTTGATACATACTTTGTATGTAGTTTATAAAGGAGTGAAAGTGACTGTTACAAGATAGGGAATACTGCATTGAGTAGCACGTTAATATATCTTCTATTTCTTTGCTCATCTAATATTGGCCTTTTCTGTTGTTTCTCACACTTTTAAATCAAAATGTCCTCCTGTATTCCTCTCTTAAAATTCTTAATTCAGAATGGTTTTTTAATACTTTGCAAAGATGTTGGTTTTTGCTCCTTTCAAGATGCTTCATTTCTCTGTTTTTGCTTATTACCTTAGGGTCCGGTGCATTTGTTTGCAGGAATATATGTAGGAAAAATGGAATGCTAAACCTATCAGTAGTTAGAAAAAAAAGGAGTTCACATAAAAATGCTTTGAATTGAATTTTTATCTCTCATTTCCTAAAGGTGCCTGGCGCAGGGCTCTGGGGATGTGGCCTTTGTGAAGCACTCGACGGTGTTTGAGAACACAGATGGTACTTAGTTTTATATATCATTTTATTATAGTTCCGTTATTTTTCTAGAACCGTTTTTTTCTAAAGCATTCAATGAGTGACAATGACCAGTTTCTTTTTTTCAGGTAACAATACTGATAGTTGGGCCCAGAACTTGAAGTCCAGTGATTTCCAGTTACTGTGTCCAAATGGCGCCCGTGCTGAAGTCAGCCAGTTTGCTGAGTGTCACCTGGCTCGAGTACCCGCTCAGGCCATCATGGTTCACCCAGACACCAATGTTTTCGCTCTGTATGGACTCCTGGACAAAGCCCAGGTATTAATAATCCACTTACGCTATGGGGGAGTTACCTATGGTCTAACGCAGACCAAGACAAAGGACCATATTGCCATACTACGTCCTCTGCATCATGGGACTGGCAGCATGAGCACCGTGCAGAGCCCTGTCGTTGGCGTGGGATGGTATCGGGAAAATACAACGCACATAATTCTAGTAAAATCACCCTGATGCACAAGGGAGTTCAACTTTTTGCCGAGCCACTAGTTTCAGTAGCAATTTTCCTGGAGCTTTAGGTGTTTCCCCAAACTGCATGACTTTGAAGCCTACAAGAAATAGAGTACATGCTAACACTTTTCCATTCTGGAATTTTTCTAGGAATGGAAGAAAACACTTCTGGGTATATTTATGCTGCAGCCACGTACATGGCAAACCATCTAGGCAGACCGTGCGTGGCTGCCACAGCTAGGTTCATGTTAATACTGAAGTTACCCAGTACTGCTTTTAAACTAGTTATCTCCATGCTCAGTTTCAGTCATTTCTGTTAACTCCTGCGCACCCAAACCCTGTATTACACATTGATATTTAGACAGAAGAATTTTTTAAAAATTCAGCTCTTTGCAGATAGTAACTCAAAAACCAAAATCACAAATGGTGTTCTTATAATTTCCAGTGGCAGAATTCTATCTAATCTACTTGAGCGTTTAAAAGCAAACGCATAATAGAGATTCTGGAATTGTGTGTGAACTTTTAATCTACAAAACCCTTTCTATTGTCTTTCATGTTGTGGCACTTCATCTTGCAAAACAGGGAAAATTTTGTGTTGTTTTCAGGTCTACTTTGGAAATAGCAGCAATGGAAATGGATTCAAAATGTTTGATTCTTCAACTTTTCAAGGAAAAAACTTGATCTTTAAGGATTCTACTGTTGCGATTGTGCCAGTAGAAGAGAGGAAGACGTATGCGGAATGGCTGGGGAGTGAATATATTGAGTCCCTTGAAGGGATGCAAACACCACAGTGCTTTGGGGCAGGTAATAAGATAAGGCAGTACCTACTCCTGACTACTGTCATCCCCCTTCTTACTTTGTGTCAGATACAAGGCTTGGACTAGCACGGGCCAAATGGCAACTTGGAGGCCACCTCTGCCCTACCACCTTTTCTTCAGATAAGCTGCTGTTTGGATAATGCGTTGTGCTAACATGAATGCCTCTTCCTGCCTCTTTGCAGGGCAAGTGCTAACAGCACCTGCTCGTCAGGGGAGTGGGGGGAGGGGGGGCTGGAAGCTGTCCCTGTCCGTGTGGATGGGGTGGAATTTGGGGCAGAAGCCAGCAATGCAGTGTCAGCATGGTTTACGAGGTCGGTCCAAAAGTGGACTATCTTTGCCATCGTTGCTGATGTTGAACCACCCTGGCCTGGAGGATTCCTAGATTTGTGACCTGTAGAAGAATCTCTGCATCTTGGAAGGCAGTATCAAAAATCTTGTCCAGTGAATCCTCTCTGGGCTCCTGGCTGGTTACATTCAGGCTCCTACATCCCTGCTTATCCCATCCCGCCCTTGCTGGGAGCAACAGTTTCTCCTGAGCTCTCCTGCTGTCAGAAGAGGTAAGTGCACAGAGGACAGACAGGCTGTGGACAGAGACGACCTGCAGTCCAGAATACACCTTCTGCCATGGGCCAGGTCCTCCACCTTCCAGTAGAAGAAAGTAGGGGCAATCTCCCAAGTCACTGGATGAAAAATGAGGACAGAGAAGAATGTTGGCAGAGGAAAGAACCAAGCCAAATGTGTGCACCCACTGAGCCTGCTGACTTCCCGCAACCAGTGCTCTCACTGCTTGAGAGAGATGGCATCTGCCCTATGATCCCTAATTTGATGCAGTCTCCATCAAGGAACTTGTGTCTGTCCTGCTCTCATGGGGTTATCTGAGTGCCTGTGCACCAAACTTCTATGTTCTGTTAGTGAAACAAAGTAGACTTCTGATTAACTGTTTCTGTACCTGCTGGCTTGTAGCATTCCTTTTTTATTGGTATCTGTAACTGCAATAACAACAGCTGTTGCTGTGCTGCTGGCAGGCAGCTTCCCACTGACTACAGCTACCACCTCATCATCCTGGGATGAAAAAAGACATTCAACATAATAAAAAAAAATAATGGTAATAATAATGTAAATAAATGAAAACTAACAAATAACCATGAGAAGTAATTACAATTTATCCAGACTTTGGCCTGGTAGCTAAACTACATAGTTTCTCACTTTCTTGGGAAATTAACACTTGCTCCTCACCTCTCTTATTCCACTTCCCAGCTTTTCTCACGTGTTTAATTTGCTCTAAGGTTAACTGAGTTTAAGAGGAAAAGAGATAAAACATGGCCTCTGGCGATTTCAGTTTAGGTTTTAGAGCTGTGTCTGTACTAGCAAGCAGTGATACAGCACCCAAAGCCACAATTCCAGAGGGTTGAAGTCCTTGGGCCTGAGCTCTGCTCCTGTCACCCAGGGCCCCCTGACACCTCTGGCCATTCAGCTGAAGCCTCGTGGCTGGGGCTTGCTGTCTGTGCCTTTGGATGTGCTGGGGTAATTTTATGTGTCACATGCAGAGCTGCTGTGTGGGATAGATGCTCCCCGTGTTTGCTGTGCACACTTCTGCCAGCTGTGTGGCCTCTCGCGCTTGCAGAGTGGCTGTTAAAATGGGACACAGAGCTACATCTCAAAGGTTTTGTGAGGCTGTCGTGTCGTTATCAGGCCTTGCTCCATCCGTTCCTTAGAGGTTCCCTGAAGGAGCCTGCCTCCTCCTCCTCCTTTTCTTGCAGCGCTAGTGTGAGCCTTTGGATTCGTTGCCTCTCTTTCATGGAATGATTTTGTTTGTAGGCGGGAATTTCACAATAATTTCACGTTTCCTGCCTGCAGTGGACTATCTAATGAATACAGCACTACAGAAAAGCAGTAAAAAAAAAAAAAAAAAAAAA